>CM076900.1:18892493-19492493 GCA_039519145.1 Kokia cookei | reverse complement strand
GATTTTTTTTCCAATTCAAGGTGCAATTAATTTAAAATTTTCAATTAATTAAATTTATTTCATTAAAAACCTATTCTCGTCCCAATTGGACATCCAAGTTGGCATTTAAAACTCATTTGGACTGCCATGTAGGATTGTCGTTAGGAAAGTAATGGAGCTTAATGGCAAAGTGACCACTTCGTAACAAAACGATAACGAAATGACTAAAATGTAACATTTCAAACATAAGTGTAACTAAAATGTAATTTGAGGTAAACAAAAGTGATTAATTTTATAGTATATACTTATATGCATGATGTGTACTAATATGTGATTAAGAAAGGCTTGATATGTTGAGAAAAATTGAATGAAACGGTAATAATAGTAAAGTGTCTTGAAACTTGTAAAAATGGAATTGTGATATATTTTGAGAACTTAAGTGTTATAGCGTGATTTTGAAACACCCATGGAATCACTACGCTATGTGGTACTAAATCGAGAATTTGCATAATAGATTTCTCGGTTAAATGAAATAAGGTGCATTGATAGTAGAGAAGGTTTATGGATAGAAGAAAGTTGAAATAAGCATTATATTGTAAAATACTAATATGGGGTATAAATTGTAAAATAGTGAAAAGTGAAAGGGTTAAATTGTAAATATTCAATACCATAATCATTTAATCATTGTAGTTTAACTCGTTAACATATAATTATGGTAAAATGGAAATTCATTGTGTACTTGCCAATTCTCCTAATTTTTAAAAACGAGCTCAAACTTCTTTCCTTAATTCAATCAAGGACTTGATCCCTAGCGCTTTGTTAGTTCCATGCCTCATGAACATGTATGACAATCAACTCTTAATTCAAAGTATATAGTTTGTAATATAACACTAAATACATAACCCAAGCATGAATGCAAACTAAATCCTCAACTATTTAAATTGCTAAATAATTACCACTTTAGTCCTCAACTATTTCCAAACACTCTTTCAAGATACTCAATATTTTTTGATGTAAAATATCATAACTAAAAATACCTAACTAAGAAACTACTGTCTTATTATCCTAATGCTTCTGCTAATGTTCCTTCCAAATCTAAAGTGCTTTCTCCAGATGGGTCCCATCTTTGGATGTCAATAAACTGTTTTGTCCAACTAGTTCAAGATGAAAGTAACGTATGAGTTTAAATGCAGAAAGAGCTCTTAAGCAGCTTTGTATAATATATCTGATATATGGTCTTATTATTTCTTCAATCTACTTTTATTGAAAATCTTTTTAAAAATCATTGTTGATTTGGAAATGTTTGGTGATTAGAGCCACGAAGATGTGAAAGTTCTATGATATTTCTGCTGTGAATTAGAATCTAGCATGTAAGGGATAGTTTAAGTGTTATAGGACAAGTAAAGAGTAGATGCTTTGTTATGAACTTATCACTTGGTAATATCAATATATTTGTATGACCTGTTCTTGTACCTGAGTTAAGAAAATAAGTATATAATGCTTTAACAATTTATTTGTGTTTTTAGTTCTCAAGCTATGTTAATGTTCTATAAATCTGTAACAATACAGTATGTTTCTCCGACTTGTTTGAACATCCTTTTCTTTTTCAAAATGGTGAGTCTGGTTGCTTGCTATATCCTTAATGCTGAGTTGCATCATATTATTTTCCTACCGTTACTATGTTACTTGATTCTATCATCCAACTTCATATTCCAAGGTAAATGAAATAATCCATCTGTAAATCTTGTTTCTATCATACTTCCATCCCATCTAGTGATTGCTTGACCTTTGCGATCTTCCGTTCTCATTAAGTTGTGTTACATACTATTCTTTGAGTTTTTTTCTTGCATATATAGAAGTCCTATAAGAAAGAAGGAATATAATTTAGTAATCCTTTTCAACCAAGTCTGTTTTGAGCTTAAGCTTTCAACCATAAATAAAATTTTGTTTTAAGATTAATTTTTAATGTGATTTAAAGATATCTAACTTAATTTTAATTTACTTTTTTTAAGATAGTTATGTAAAGCTTTTCACAATCAATTGCTTCTTCTCAAAATTCTCGAGGAGCCAAAAGGAAATGGGTTCTTGAAGAAGATGTTGCGTTGGTTGCCTGTATGGTCGATTTGCATAATGTTGGAAACCTTTAATGCAGATACGGGATTTAAGGCTGGTTATTTAAATGAGCTGAAAAGAATGATAGAAAAGGTTTTACCTCACGCTATCTTGAAGGCTAAACCTAATCTTGAATCGAGGATTAGGACATTGAAAAGGGATTGGGCAACTGTTTACGACATGCTCAGTGGAAGAAACAATAGCGGCTTTGGTTGGGACGAGCATTAGCATATGGTTGTTGCTGAAGATGCTGTGTGGAACTCATATATAAGTGTAAAAATTATTTCCTATCTTTTATAATATTGTTTTGACCAAACTTATATCTAATGTGGATTCTTTTTTTTTTTATAGTCATAATGCAGACTGTCAATTAAGACGTCGTAGTTTCCCTTATTATGACCAACTTACTTCCATATATGTAAAAGATCGAGCCACTGAAAATGATGCTCAAACAACTGTAGATATTATTGAAGAAATAGATGTTGAGGATGTAGCTACTACAAATAATCTTGAAAAAGAAAACAATTACTATGAATGTGAAGGTGATGTTTCCTTGGATGAGATGGATGTCTCAGCTACACAACTGCAAACATCGAAGCCAAATCAAGATGATTCCACATCTTCAAAAAAGAAAAACAAAAAAATTTCTGATGGAAATGAACAAATTCTACTTTAAGTATTGATGTTGACATATTTTTGGGGGAAAACATGAGGACTATTGGAATTGAATTAAGTAGGAGTATTGTCTTCGAGAAAGTGATTCAAGAAAATACTTAAAAATTACATCCGACCTTATGTGAAGTAGAAAGATTAATTGAGGATTAGCAATATTGTGCGTTGAGCAAAATCCCAGACCATCCAATGCAAATGATTATTTTCTTTAGTCTACCTTCTTCTGTGCGATTGGAATAAGTGAGAATCTTTTTTTCTGAGCATTAAAAATCATGGTTATATTAGTAATGTTTTGTTAACTTTTTATATATGTAATATTTAGATGATAATATGCCATTAATAGAATGTCGCAAACTGTTGTAACTTTTTGATATTATAAAATTTAACATATAAATTATGTTTGAATGTAAAATATAATTTTCAAGTTATTTATACTTTTAATCCTTTACTTTTTAGTTTATAAGATAATTAAATTATTTATTTTACTAATGATATTTAAGCACATTAAATATGCATTGCAATTTAAAATTAATAAAATTGATTATATATTATTTTTCTAATATTATATTTTATAATTTTTATTAATTCATATTTTAATAATAATTATATTAAAAATGTTATTAAAATATATTCTATTTCATTAAATTGTATTTAACAATAATCATTTTAAAATATGTTTAAATAATTATTTTTTATTAAATTATATTTAATAATAATCTTATTAAAATTTAATAATAATAACAATAATCATATACTTAAAATAATTCTATTAAGGGTACTCTAATCATTTAAACTTTTTTTCTTATGCTATTACAGCATCATTCCATTCAACCAAACACAAAAATACTATTACAATTTTATTTCATTCTATTCAACCAAACAATTAAAATATTAGTTACAGCTTTATTCTATTTTAACTCTATTACATTACAGCTCTATTCTATTTCAGCAAACCAAACGTGGTGCAAGTCCATATATGAAAATGACCAAATATTAAAGATTGGAACAAAAAATTATAAATGCAATGGAAACTCTCATGTGTAGTTAATGGATACATGATATCAGTTTATAATTGAAAGCTTTATTATTCAACTAACTTTTCATAAGAAACAAAATTGAATTTCAAAATGATGACAGCCAAGAAATCACAACAATACTCATTTATTTGCTTCAATGAATTCTCTGTATTCTCTCTTCATTTTGACCCCGGATACAGTCCTGCAGAACCAGCAACAAAACAAGGTAACCATCTTACGAATAAAATTTTTTTCTTCTGCAACAAACCTAGTCAGTCAGCAAGTTTATTTTGCATATACAAGAAAAGAAGAGGTTTAGCCAACCTGAGCATCTCTTTATTTTTGAAAAACTGCACACATGGGGTACCCATAATTCCGGCAGCTTCAGCTATCTCTGGATCTTCCTCAATATCAATTTCGATAAAATGTACATTCTGATCAAATTCATCAATCACCTGTAAATAGACAAACAGTAAAAGCTAAGCAAAATGAAAAGTCCTTTAATATTACACTAATTATAAGGAGTATTTATGCTTTGGAGCATTTAAGCCAAACTCTCAAGCTATGCTGAAGGTATTTAGATCAATGACAGAAGCAAATTTCTTAAAAGGAATTACTCCAAGCTCATTAGAAACCAAGTGAAGTGTAATAAATCTTTGTACGCAACATCCAGTTTCTGGTTTCACAGGGTATTTTCCTTACCAGCCGGCTGCAAGGCAAGCTTTTAGTGAAGCAATATGATGCAATATTTAACTTCGGTCATAATCACCCGGAATGAGATTTACACAAGCTTAGTAGTCTAATCTAAGCAACCTTGAAACATATATAAACTACATACAAATCAGCATTGAAATTTTCACCAACCAACTCGAATATACCTTGCTAAGAATTGGCTTCAAAGTCCGACATGGACCACAAGTTGGTGAAGTATATAATACACATATAAGCCTCGGACTCTCATGATACAACTTTCGCAAAGCATACTGGAATAGGAAAAAGAATACTAGTTTAGAGATAAGATTCTAGTGAAAACCAAAAAGGACAAATATTTGATACATTAAACTTAAATGAAACAAAATAAAATAAAATCGAAGCCAACTAGGTACAAACCTGGCCCTTGTATTTTGTGAGTGTAATGTCAAAACCTTCTTGAATATCTCTATCCGTCCGTTCTTTCTTGACCTCTTCAGTTTGAGGCTGTAAGTTACATGATCATGATAAAGATTGATAAAAGCATGTGTGAATGTGAAAATAATTTTGAAGGAACTTAGCAAATAAACAGGTTGGAAAAAAAAGCAGATCATTAAGTACAGGAAAAAAGTACTTGCAAAATATAATACGAATGCCAGAGTTGGCATTTGATAGAAAGAAAAATACCTGATGAAACTCGACAAGAAGATCATTCCTAACAAGGTATCGTTCAACAGATAAAGCTGCGATGCATCCAGATCCAGCAGCAGTTACAGCTTGTCTCCACTCATGATCCTGTTAATGAAAAGAACAAAAGAAGTTACATGACAATTTTTTTATTAGACAGACTTTCTCCAAAGATGATAGTTTGAATTTATCTGGAAAACCAAGCACTGTCATGTTTCATGTAGGAAGAGGATAAAGTAAACATTCAAGGACTCACTGATTTTCTTTATCATACATGGAACAACTGAGAAAATATGTCATCTTCCATTGTTAGAGATATGTTTCCTTGATTCATCAGTAAGTTCATGTGTCGTACAGGCTTACTCATGTTCAACACCACAAAGTAAGTATGAATGAATGGGTGGCTGACTCCAAACACAAGTGAAAACTTAGGAAAATATGACATACCATAGGTTATTGTACGGGAGTATAAGAGAGAAAAGTATACCAAAAGTTTGGCTTGTTGAGTTCATACCTGATGAACAAGACAAAGATTCACGCTCTCATTATTATAATTGGGTTACTCTTACCCACCAACATTCCAAAAGCAAGATGAGAGCATTTCATTATCTTTTTTCCTTGATGTTTCCTATATTTGACCTCCTTCAATTGATGCTAGAGCAATCCTTAGATTCTTTAGATGCCCGTACTAAGGTATTATGAACAATTCCAAAACACAAATGTTTGCATTGTCAGATTAATATATTCTCAAAAGGCTCATGTGAACATGCCCTGAATTCTGGCAATGCTGACACGCAAATCTCACGGTTTTGGGAAGATGAAATATTTGCTGACTGGTCACAAACCAACATGAATAAAGGAAGATTACCTGCACGTCTCCTGCTGCAAATACCCCTTCCACAGAAGTTTTAGCAGTACCCTCCTCTACTAGCACATATCCAGAGCTGTCAAGTTCGACTTGACCTTGCAACAGCTGGCTATTTGGTGAATGTCCAATACCGTAAAACAAGCCCTTTGCCTCGAGCACAGATTCCTCTCCAGTATCAACTCTTCTGGTTAATATGCCTGACATTTGACCTTTTGTATTGCTAACAACATCCACAGCCTCTGTATTGAAGTGCAAGGTGATATTTGGATTGTTGTAAACTCTGAAACATTCGCGATAATTAACCTGTTAAACAAACATTAAGGGAGTTGAAAACTCAACATACATACAAACAGCTCATTAGTACACAATTCACCACAATCAAGGTAGCAATTAGAACCACCATGAGAAATTTCAGCTAGCACTAAGAACTTACTGCATTCAAAAAAAAGTACAAAAGGAGACGTAAAAATCAGACAGTCACCACAACATGGGCCCAGCTTCTGAAAGGGCTACTGGAAAACCAACCTTAAACTCTTAAGTCTCACTTCCAAACAAGGACCACAGAGCGCAAAAATGAAATGAAATAAAACAAGGCCCACAAACAATCAGGAACCTTTACAGTAAGCATGTCAATTGTCAACAATTTGAACATCCTCTAATACACACACACACACACACACATATATAACTTCTGCAAGAAAATCAGTAACATATGGGTTTTCTGATAGTCATGCATCCAGAACTTTTGAAAAGACATCTCAATGGCAAGAAAAACATTACATACACCTCTAAGCATTTTGAAAAAACCGATCATTAAATTAAGATGTAAAATATTCGCCACAAAATTTTAAACAAAAATAACAGTTGGTAAAACTCACCTATCTTGCATTGCTCTTGATGCTCTTAGTTGGTCCCTACGAACAAGCAAGTGAATGTGACGAGCATATTTAGTTAAATATATTGCTTCCTCAGTAGCCGTATCCCCTCCTCCAACCACAGCAAGTACTTGACCTTTAAATAATGGTGATGCTCCATCACAAATTGCGCAAGCACTAATTCCCCTACTCCAAAATTCATCTTCACGAGGTAACCTTAGCCTTTTTGCTGTAGCTCCAGTAGCAAAAATAACACTATGACACTTAACCTGAAATAGAAATGTAAGGAACAATATGAATAAAGAAAAAGTGCCATAAAAAGAAAAAAGATTCCAAGAGTAATGAACACTGGGCATAATGTTGTGATTCAAGTCATAGTTCTATCACCATGCTAATAATTCAATCATCCCAACATAAAAACAAAAGTAGCCAACGGAAATTCACATCACCTCACGTTCACTACTCTGTATTGTAAAAGGATTACTTCTAACATCAATGTGTTCCACATCTTCTTGGAACAATTCGGCTCCCCAACGTTCGGCTTGTCGTCGCATCCTAGTCAAAACACAATCAAGACTCCAATTATATAACTCTAGTTGAAACAGTAGTTGTCAATAGAATTAGCAAAGAAAGAAATAGACTTTCATCTTTCTTTTAAATACCTATCCATCAAATCTGGACCAGTTATTCCATCAGGAAAACCAGGGAAGTTTTCAACTTCAGTGGTAGTCATCAACTGGCCACCAGGAACACCGCCAACTTGATATCCCTCGAACACTACAGGCTTCAAATTCGCACGAGCTGCATATATTGCTGCAGTATATCCAGCAGGACCTGAGCCTATGATCACCACATTCTCGACCAAATTACCTGCAAGAAGAAATACAGAAGCATTACTCATGCTCTCAATGTAACTTGGTTATAAACATGAAGGAAAACATAACTCTGGACCTGCCTATAACCTAGCTCAAATAAAAGTAAATATGACATGAGTAAATGTTGTATGACATACATATTGATATTAATATTATGAGATTAGGAAGTAATTTGTGCAATTAATATAATGCCAATAGTTGATAACATGGATACCATTTCACAAATTATACTTGTGGTAAACTTAAAACTCCATTTGATTGTAAGTGTCATTAATTGCTTTTCACTTTCTTAGGCTCTGGATGTGGTCTGTTTGCTTTTATTTATTTATATTTCGCTTTCATTACAGTTTGTTTAGGTGGCCAACCTTGCTATTTGATTTTGGGGCCAATCAAAACATTGAGTATACATTTACAATAAAGAGTAGTTTATATATATGAACTAAATATTCATAAAAATATATAATTCAAGATGTTTCCAAAATTTTTGCGTTGTTTTTTTCTTTTTTCCTTCTTGCACTTTTTATTAAAAAAATCTTAAAGCAACTAGCAAAGGCATCAACCAAAAGGACCTTAAAAATTACACTTATTTTATATACAATAAGTAAATGGTACACATCCAAATATATATTTTTCCCCATAGAGTTAAATATCACTTATTTTGCCACTCACAAAACTAATGTTTTAATATATATATATATATAATATTTCCATTTATCCAGACACTTCATTATTTTCCGGAAAGTAAAATAAAAGCAACAACCAACATAAAATGATAACCATCAGAGAAAAGATTTATTTATCAATTACTGCATGAGTCACTCAGCATATTTCAGTTTCAGTCAGTATTTACATTGCTGCAAAAAGGAAAGAAAACTATTATCATATATGAAAATTAAATGATAAATATTTATTTTAGTACATCCATCAAAGGTTTTGATGAATGAAAATCACATAGAATGCCACATGCTCCTTAACAATTTATTTGAAAAGAAGAAGAAAAACCGCAGTGCTTTTAATGTTAGCTTGAAATGAGATTAATTTAAAAAGAAAAACTTGGCGATACAATTATTCCTAACTAAATATATACATAAATAAAGCTGGCAATGAGTTACCATTTGAATACAAAAGAAAAATAAAAGGAAAGCAAGTGAGAGAGACCTGAAGCAGCGGGGGTTTCGACGGAGGCCTTGGGGCGGAGAGAGAGGGAGCGATGGCGCGTGGAAGGAGAGTGGAAACGGAGTGCGCGTGGAGGGGAAGAGTAGAAGAAGAAGAAAGGGTAGGAGAGTGTGGACATAGGAAGACGGTGATATGTGGAAGGGAGTGGGATACCGATTCGTATGTTGGGAGAAACAGCCATTGGATTTCAGACCATACAAAAATAATTGTAAGAAACAGAAACCAAACCCAAAACCAAAGCCAGTTTTGTCTTAAGAATAGGAGTTCCAGGTTATCTCTACCTCTAGCCTCATGCCTTCCAGATAAGGACCCTACTTTTTTTTCCCTTTTTTATTTCTTCTTTTTTCCCATATTATTTATCATTATTTATATTTTATTCTTACTATTTTGCATTTCCATTGAGTATTCCACAAAAAATAAAATAAAATAAAACTTTAAATTTCAGACTTTAGTACTTAAAAAAGTTGATTTTTTTAAATTTATCAAATTAGATTAGATCGATTTTTGAAATAATTATAAGAATAAATCGATTTAAGAAAAACGCTTCCAACTAAACATATTTCTCTCCATTTAAAAAGTCATTGGCCCTCTCCCGTCCACCCACCCCAACTGTCAGAACAAAAATAAAAATAAAAACCCTCACCCTTACTCATTTTTCACAAAATTCTCTCCTAAATCATTCAAAATTCTCAAACTATTCTCAAAGTTCTCTCTTAAATTTATTAATTAAATTCTATTTCTATCTAAAAAATATTTTTATTATAATTTTATTAATATTTGCTAAAAAAATATTAAAAATTAATTCGACCCTTTTTATTATTGTGCTTTTAGAAAAATATGTCACTGTCGTATCAAGTTAGTATTTGTTATCATTAGCCTCCATTAAAGTTGTAATTTAGGGTTTAATTCCACAAAATGAAAGATGATATTTGTTATCATTAAAGTAAACTGCGCGTTTACAGGTTACAATGGAATTGATATTTGTTTTCTAATTTCCATCGTCCATTCGATGTTGAAATGACGGCATTGTATGGCTCGGGTTCCTACACCACCAGCATAATCTCGGTTGGTTTGACCTCTCTCGAATATCCATGTTATTGCGTATTTGAGTCGACGTCGGTCGACCTTTTGGTTTGCGACGTAATGACCTATCGGGTAACAAATTAAACGGAGCACTCTATACAGGCGACCACATACGTTCATCTGGGACCGATGGAATATGTGTTTCCACACGTTGTACAAGTTTCCTAATTTGTAAACTTCGTCCACAAAGCTCATGGGATCCAAGCGTTGATTGCTACACGTTGCAATTGCATGAGCGCATGGAAAACAATGTGTGTCAAATCTCCCACAATTGCAAGTCCTATTTCTCAAGTGTACACGGTATTGTCCCCCGTCAAAACCTTGGTATGGTCTGTCGAACTCCATTACCCAAAACCATAAGTCATCGCTAGACTAGCACACTGAGTACATGCAGTTTGCTCGTAGCGTAGCCTTCTTAATTTCTTTCACCGCTATCAAGCTCCATACGTGGCCTCCCTGCAATTGCCCAACATAACTCACCGCTTGCTTTGGGAACAGTTCCGCCAAATAGAAGCATGTCTCTTTCACAACCGAGGTTATCAGCAAATGATGCGTCCCTTTTAAATGGAATTGATGTATTCCACCATGTTTGATGTCATGTGGCCATATCGTAGACCTCTATCGTAAGATTGTGTCCACTAATTGAAGGGTATGTTAGAGAGGTACCGTGCCCCCTCCTGGTTAATTGACCGTAAGATTTCCAATATCTCATGGAAACAACCTTTCACGAGCTCGTACCATGTTGATAGAAAAGTATATAGTAGTGATTGCATACCAAAGAATATCAAAGACATCATAAAATATTTAATGGTTGTGATTACATACCCATGTTGGACACTTGTACTCGTTTAGCGGTAAAGTGATATTTTGTGTAGTAGTTAGACGCAACATGCCGTAGACAGTATCGATGGTGTGTGCAGTCCGAGAGGCTTCCCTATCATTCAATTATGGATAGTATTCTAGTTCCTCGATTGAAGATTATGCATATATTGGGTTAGGGGCAGACATGCCTCAACCTAGACAGAAAGAAATCTCAATCGTCAGTTGACTCCCCCGAAGTTATTGCAAATGCAATTGGAAGTATTCTTTGATTACCATTCTGTGTCATAACCAATAACAGTCGATAGGTTTATCTATCATACATAAATGTACTGTTTATTTGTAACAATGGCTTGTAGTACTAGAATGCTTGTGAGCATTGCTTAAAGGTCCAAAACAAATTGTGGAACACTGGACAACCATAGAGCAAGCAGTCGTTGTAATATGTGAGACCCGTTTCCATATCAGTTATGTAACCTGGGACATACTCTCCAATACCCAACACCACTGCCATACCTCATTGTATGACGCGTCTCACCCACTATGCATTTTCTCCAATGCCTTCTGATTTACTATCCACGCCTTGTGGTACGAAGGTGTGTAATCGAATTGGCTATGAATATTTACAATTAAAATCGGTACAACAATCCTGGAACTCACTTTTACCATCGATAATACTATGCTCGTGATCATGTTTGAATCCAACTTCGGGTGATCCCGTGAAATACCTATAACAACACGAGTACGTTAAATTTAGCAATTCAAATATGTTGTAATATAAATCAGTATTGATATAGTACCCATGGAAACACACGTATGTAAAGTGGTAAACTTCTTTATTGTCCACAACCCCATCTTCTTCTTAACAGAGGCCATGATTTTCCATGCGTATCTACTATCTCATATTGCACACTTAGCCTCGAAATTCTCAAATCGAGATTTAAGCACGTGGAAGTTAACCTCATTCTTGATGTTATATTGCTTCATTACAGCGACAAAACCATCTTTAGTGGAAAACTCCTTGCCCACTTTCAAATCACCTGAATCCAACGACAAACTCGCATGGCCTGACCTCTTGTGTGGTAGTTATACAAACTCCAACTTATCCTATACCAATAGGTCGATATTATGAATGTGGGATAGAGGCGACTATGTCGTCGACCGTGAATCTTCATCTTCATCTTCACCCCTTCATCGTCTTCTAGTTCAATCAAAACAAGCTTCGGTTCAAAAAATAATGCAATTTTTTAATCGTCGGCACTAGGCTCCTAGACTGGATCGATGTAAGATTCATTATCATCTTCATTCTCAGACCCACCAACATCTATCGTATTGGACGTCCCCTTGATGGTGGATGTTGTAGGGAGTACATCATCCCTTCTCGTGTAGTTTTCGAAACGTCCAAAATCACTTGTTAATTGCCAACCATTAGAAGGTAATGACATTCCTCAATAAATATTCCCAGCATTGAACATTGACTGATTGAAGTTCATGTCTCACTATTACGTGTAAAAGAATATTGATGTAGTAACTGTGCAAGTTTACATGACGTTCAAGTAATAAAGTGATAAGTAGAGCATCGTACCCACAGAGAGATTGGTTTTCAGAAGAAATTCCTTAAACTGTTGAAAAAAGAATTGTGCAAGCAAATAAAATGTAACAGCAAATAGGTTTATGATTGCATCTTGCGTGTCATAACAAATGCAAAAATAGTAAATGGATCAAACAAACAAGCAAGGCTTCAGATCTACTAAGTACTTATCAATCTTAGCAAAAATTATTGGCAAGATCTAAGTACAAGACTAAGTTGTGATTGTTAACCTTGGGATTTCTCAAGTCTGAATTCCAGATCTATAATTGTTATAGCAAATCTCTGCTTCTACAAATTCCCTAGAATGACTAAGTAATGGCTTAGCAGTGTCATGGAAATTTTACAGTTGATCCACATTATACTTCTATAGCATGAATTGTCCCAACAAAACTTATCTCACTCCTTATGAACATGGCTCTATGTCTAGAGTCACTACAGGTATCTCTCGAATTACCTGCTCATAACATCGAATTATGCCCCAACAAATCTATCCTGCTTTCAGTCAAGATTATGCACATGCAAAACAAGAGCTTATGTCTATGATTGCTAGCACGTAGAATTACGAACAAAGAACATAACTCAAATGATGAAATTCAATAGAAAAAGATCTAACAAACATTTTATAAAAATAAAATTAAAGATCTAAAATATCCAAACCTTCAAATGATTAGTTCAAGGGCACTAAAATATTGTTTAAACATTCCAACTTTCAGATTTAACAATCAAGAGTACTCCGTTGAGACCCAAAAAAAACATCAAGCTCGCTACTCGATTCTTTTTCGCATTGCCACAGCAACATATCTTTGCTCAAGTGGTTGCGATGGCTTCGTCGAGGCTCCACTCCTACCATTGGCTGTTGTTGCGTGTAAAAGAATATTGATGTAGCAATTGTGCAAGGTTCAAGTAATAAAGTGATAACTAGAGTATCGTACTCACACAGAGATTGATTTTTAGAAAAAATTTCTTAAATTGTTAACAAAAGAATTGTGCAAGCAAATAAAATGTAATAATAAATAAGGTTTGTGATTGCATCTTATGTGTCATAACAAATGCAAAAATAGTAAATGGATCAAACAAACAAGCAAGGCTTCAGATCTACTAAGTACTTATCAATCTTAGCAAAAATGATTAGCAAGATCTAAGTATAAGACTAAGTTATGATTGTTAACCCTAGGATTTCTCAAATCTAAATTCCAGATCTATATATGTTATAGCAAATCTCTACTTTTACAAATTCCCCAAAATGACTAAGTAATGGCTTACTAGTGTCATGGCAACTTTTACGGTTGATCCATATTATATTTCTATAGCATAAATTGTCCCAACAAAACTTATCTGACTCCATATGAACATGGCTTTATGTCTAGAGTCACTACAGGTATCTCTCAAATTACCCCGCTCACAACACCGAATTATGCTCCAGCAAATCTATCATGCTTTCAGTTAAGATTATGCACATGCAAAACAAGAGCCTATGTCTAGCATTTCTAGCATGTAGAATTACGAACAAAGAACATAACTTAAATGAGAAATTCAATAGAAGAAGATCTAACAGACATTTCATAAAAACAAAAATAAAGATCTAAAATATCCAACCCTTCGAATGATTAGTTCAATGGCGCCAAAATATTGTTTAACCATTCCAACTTTCAAAATTTAACAATAAAGAGTACTCCATTGAGACCCAAAAAGAACATTAGGCTTGCTGCTCGATTCTGCTTCGCAATGCCACAGCAATGTATCTTTGCTGAGGTTGTTACAATGGCTTCGTCGAGGCTCTGCTCTCAGCATTGGTTGTCAACTCCGCCTTTGCACTTCTGATCTGTCGTGTGACTCTCCTGATTCTCCTCTTTTCAAAGTATTTCACTCTAGCACTTTAGCCTATGCTTTGCTTAATTCGATTCCCATTTCTCTTCACTAGTGCTACTTTTATAGGAGCTTTACCACACACTTCACGTTGCCAGATCCGTATTTCTAGGGGCCTTCTAGTGCCTTCCTAGATCCTTCTAGTGTAGAACCACTAGAAAATCGGCTTGCTGTAGCAGAATCTTTCGAGCCTGGTATTACCAAATGTTTAGCAATAACATCCTTCTATTACTTCCACTCCCAACAATGCTTCTTTGATGGGTCTTATACTCCTTCATCTTCATTCCTGCGTCCATTAACGACACATACCAAAAGCTTCGCAAGGCTCAAAGCTTCCCACAGTTATCATGCAATGCATGCACATATCATCATATTTCATGGCTACATAATGTAAGTTATACTATGACCATTTCATGCTTACTGAAATGCATATATGAATATTCATGTTTATGTAAACATGGCACACTTAAGCAGCATGGATCATAACATCCATGGTTAGAGTTTTAAAAACTCACCTGAAGCTTTATCGTCTCCACAACTTAGCCTTCTCGAACGCTAGAGCTGCCATTCCAACCAAAGTCATGAGTTATACTCAATATTCTCAACTTAAACCATTTTTCCAAAATCATGTAAACCTCTAAAAATGGTTTTGAAGTCCATAACTTCATTTCCTTAACTTTTACATACACAAAAGGGCTAACAACCTTACCAGCTTGATGGTTTCCTTACTTTTCCATCTCAATCCTCATGAAGTCTGCTTGATTTAGAACCTCCTATGGCTATTTTCGTGTGTAAATAGGTTACGCGATTGTGCAAGTGTACACGTCGGACCAAGTAATACATTAATGAGTGAGTATTATCTCCACAAGGATCGAATAAGTAGAATCTGAGTTATGTTATTACTATAGTGTGCAGGAATGATGTTATGGCAAAAGTAGTTTAAGAAATGTGATGGCAATTTTAATAATTATGTTGATTGAAAATATAGAACAAAGAATTAACTAATTTGCAATGGAAAAGATCATAATCAAAGATGAATGGTCTGTTGAATGATAAAGTTGGGATTACTAGGAATCTACCTTTAAAAATAATAATGACTCGGCAAAATCTAAATCATTTTTCTTATCAGAATAAGTCTATTGCGGTTTGCTTCTTTCGAGAGCAAACTTAAGGTTATCTCAACCTAAGCAATATATATCTATATGCCTAGGATGTGATTTCCAGCACACGTTTTTCTTGATTCTATATGAACGTTGCTCTATGTTTAGAGTCTACTACAAGTATCGATCGAGTACTTACTCATATCATTCAAATTTTCCCCAACAAATCTAAACTTTTCAGATGTAAATTATGCTTATGCACATGTCATACATTTTCTAATTTCTAGGATCTGCATGCATGCAATTTCAACAAACACAAATTGAATGAAACAGTAAAAATAATTTTAAATTAAGCTCCAACGTTAAAAGAAATTAAAATATCATCCAAGTAATCCAACCCAATGAGTCTTTAGCTCATGGATTGTTTAACCAAATCTAGAATCAAAATATCATCCAACATGTTAACACTTCAACACTCAAAGAAACATATTAAAAGAACCAAAGAAGAACTTCAGGATGTGTGATTTAGCCCTCAAAATCGACGTTGTAATGCCTTGCATAGATCGAGAAGATTGCTTCTTCTTCCTCGCATTTAGATTCGTTCCCAGCCTTTACTGCTACCCTTTCCCTTTTGCTTCAAATCTTTACCTCGAGAGAACCTTTATTCTTTAACGTTTTTCTTTTCTTTCTTGTGCTCATTGTCCTCCTTTTCACCCGAATCTTCCCTTATTTATTGAGGTCATCAACACACCATGCATGCTCCCTCATTTTTAGGTAGATCCTTCTAGTGCATCAAGTAGATCTTTCTAGTATATAAGGTAGCTCCTTCTAGTGCTTCGTACAATTGGCTGAGATAACTGAATCAACTGTCTCCTAGAATTGTCACGGCATTTAAGTTGACAAACTATTCAACCTTTTTCCATGAAAATACTTCACTCCTTGGTTCCTTTTCCTTCTCCTGCACTTGCTACTTTAAAACACTAACAACTTCTTTCCACCAACGGGTAAAAATACATAAAATATACTTTAAGCACATCTTAAGCTCCAAAATGCCAAGTTGAGAAAAATAAATTTAAATTTCCTAAAATGCAACTAATTTTACTAAAGTACAAATAATTAACCCAAATTAAAGGCTCGAAATATAACTCTTTTGAAGAGTTATCACACCCTTAAACCTGAGTTATTTATTGTCCTCAAGCAAAATATGAATGCATGATTGCAAGTATTCGATAATTGCCATAAAAACATATTCACCTTTGTTTTGCCAGACCATAGAGAGCATAAGTTATACTTCAGTTCTCAGCAATCTTTTATTTCTAAAAACTTTGTTGAAGTTTCATAGACTTGTTTAGCAAAAACATAGCAGAAAATATCACCTTAAAAATAAAAATTTCTAATTACTCATGCAATATTTGTCTATAGCAAACATCGCCAAATGTACTTAGTTTATCTTTTATCTAAAACTCAGTTTCCTTTTCATTTGGCATAAACTCAATTTTTAATGTTTTTTTACTAGGAGATTCATCTTGTCACATGGTTTTTGTAACAGCCCAATTTTTAGTGGTGTCAAAAATAGTGGTTTTGGGATCACAACTTCGATGAGTCGAGTCATAAATTTAATTATTTTAATATTTATGATGTCATCCGCATCGTAATAAGATTTGGTTATGAAATTTTGACGTTTAGATAGTTAATTTAATAGGAATGATTAAATCGTAAAAGGTGCAAAAATTGAGTTGTCAAACTAGAGGGACCAAATGAGTAAATTAACCAAAAGTGTTTTAGTGGGTGATTTGTCATGATATGAATTAAATATAAGTAGGATTAATTAAAGTTAAACAAATGATTAATTAGGTTAATTGAGAAAGTCTAATTATTTACAAAATTACCATTATATATTAAATTAAAAGGAAATTTACATGAAATTCAACATTTTTCTAGGGTTTGGGGAAAAGGTGTTCACGGATGGACATTACCAATTTTGGGTCATTCCCACCTAGATGACTTTCTAAGGTTGTTAGGCCTAGTTTTTGTTTGATGTTCTTCCTTTCCCAAACAACTAATCTGAAAGGTAAAACCCTTGTAAAACAACAATCAATTATTCATATGTCCACTCCCTAATTCCCCAAAATGGAATTAGTTCCTCATGGTTTCTTTATTCATCAAGAACATAATATATGAAAACATGTAAATCAAGAATTGGATGAAAAAGAAATAAAATTTTATTAAGAGATCTATCGAAAAAAATTCCTTGATCGTTTACGTGAGTTTTTACAATCTCATTTCAAAAGCAAAAAATAAAAAACTGAAACTGAAAATTAAAGGCTAAGTAATTATGGTGAAAACCCTAGTGCTAAAGCTCTTATTTATAGCTTTTGACGGTCGTTTTTCTTAAACCCTAGGTGAGCTGTTATTCCTCGTGTTTTAGTGGCATTGTAAAGACAAAACGCCCTTTGTTTAATGTGAGATCTACGTCCAGGGGTCGATGTCGCGACACTTCAGGTCATGTGTCACAATATAACAACCAGGTTTTCAGTGGAGTCGGAAGCAGTGGTTTCAGGACCACAAATTCGATGATTCGAGTCATAAATATTAGTTATTAAATATTTGTGATATCATTAGCATCGTGTTAAATTTTGGTTACAAAATTTTATCGTTTAGATAATTAATTGGGTAAAAAGGATTAAACTGTAAAGGTTACGGAAGTAGACTTTGCTTAAGTAAAAGGGTATATGGTCAATTAAACCAAATGTATTGGGTTAGTGGAATGGTATGAATATTAGGTGAATATAGCATGATTAATTAAGGGTAACAAAATGGTTAAATAAAGTTAATTATAAAAGTCATAAATTTAAAAGTTTGTCATTAGTATATATATGAAATTAAATAAAGAAAATGATAAAAATCGTCATAATTTCTCACCTTCTTCTTCATTCGATCAAGAGGAGAAAGTTAGGGTTTTTACACTTTCAAGCTTTAAGCTTTGATTTGGGTAAGCAAATGATAATCGTTTTTGGTGATTTTTATGTTTTTGAGTCTATATTAGCTTAATCTAGCTAACCTAAGGACTAATTTGTGAATCTATCAAATATTATAAAACTTGTTATTGTTGAATATGCTTGTTCTTGAAAGCTTGTGATAGATTTGAATGCTTGATGCTTGGGTTAGATCTTCTTGTAAAGTGATTTTGGATGGAATTAGGGTTTAAGGACTAAAATGATAAATAGAGAAATTTGTGTGTATTTGGTATGAAATAATTGAAGTGTAGGGACTTTTGGAGACTTATGGTTATTCAGCTAGTGTTATTTGTCTAAGAGAAAAGGTTATTTTGCATGTATAGTGTTTTGAGACTAAAATGAATAAAAGTAAAAGGTTAGGGGTAAAATCTTAATTTTACCAAAAAGGACTAAATTGTGTCAAATGATTTGATTGTGTGATTTAATTTGAGAAATTGAATAATTTATGGATGTAGACTACAATCGTGCCACCGATTGCAAAAAGAGGAAATTAGCAGAATAGTCCCTAGAGTTTACCCACGACTGCAATCCAGTTTGGTAAGTTCGTAATGTTAAATTCTTACTTGTAACTGCTTATAACGGCTTTTTTTATGATTGTTGATGATGGAATCGACAAATTGAAGATGTGAAAGATAGAAACGACGGAAGAAAAATTACCCGACCTTTTGCCAAAGTTAAATGGTCCGATGATTAAGATTCTGCATTTGTTGTGGATTCTTTACGGCATCGTGAGTCACTGTACAGTGAATAGAATCTAAGAATGGATTACAGGCCCTACGATGACTTAGATTTATGCCTGATTACATATTCTCCTCAGCTTAGTGTGAGCAGCATCGTAGGGAACAGATATATAGTATCGATGGCTGAGACTAGCATCGTATACTAGTAACAAGCATGACCTTTAGGTCATAGGGAGTAAAATTAGCATAATGACCTTTGGTTTAATAAGGAGTAAAATGAGCATCATGACCTTTGGGTCAACAGGGAGTAAAATGAATAACGAACACTGAAGTACAGTTCTGTTCTAGCTCGACTGATTTACAGTTTTGTTCAACACATGTTAATCGGTAAATTGATAAACCTTGCGAACTTATTAAGCTATGAAGCTTACAAGTGAAATTGTTGTTGTTGTTTTGTAGATTCCATTTTTGCGACTTGAAGATTGGGCCATCTTGAAAACATCATACTATCCGGGGAGCTCGTTCGATACTTTTTACATCACTCGGTTTTATGGCATGTACTAGGATGAAGCTGTTTCATATTTCTTGTATAAACCATTTAAATTTCATGTTGTGAACTTTAAATATATGTTGAACAAGACTCTAAGATAGTTCAATGTGTTATATATGAGATGTATGAAATGTTTTGAAACTAGGTTTAATGTGTGGTCATGTTAAATTATGAAGTTATGAGATGATGATTGATTGATAAACTTGGGCTTTTGCATGATTCATTGAATTCTGTGTACTTGTTTCGGTAGATCCCATACATGAATCGGTAGAAGTACAGGGTAGGAGAAAGGTTACATTCTGACTTGCATTGTATCGGCAGTGCCAATAGAAGTATCGGTAGTTCTACTTTCTAAGGTATCGGTAGTTGAGATACTTGTATCGGTAGAAGTTGCATGGTTAGACTTTTGAGCTCTCTGGAGTTTTTAGTACAAGTAGAAGTAAGACTTGTTTCAGTAGAAGAGTCACTTGTATCAGTAGAAGGCTGCACCATTCCTGAACTGTTTGTTGACTTGACAACTACTGATACTTGTTCAACAAGTACCGGTAGAAGTCTCCAAAAAACTTGGAAATGACCTTTTTGTCTTTGTTGAATTGTGATTATAATTAAATGATAATATATGACGTGATGGGTGTATTTCTTTTGTAATGTAAGATCAAATGACATGATGTTAAAAGATGAACAATGATTGATGAATATAGTGACATTAGGATCCTAGTCGGCGACGATTTTCGGGTTTTGGGTGTTACATTTACACCACGTGTGGTTCGCTGTAATGGAATAATGTTGTAATGGAATAGAGCTGTAATGTAATATAGCTGTAATGGAATAGGGCTGTAATCAATAATTTAGTTGTTTGGTTGAATGAAATGGAATAGAGCTGTAATAGTATTCTTGTGTTTGGTTGAATGGAATGGTGTTGTAATAGCATAAGAAAAAAGACTTAAATGACTAGAGTACTCTTAGCAGAACTTTTTTTAAGTATATGATTGTTGTTATTAAATTTTAATAAGATTTTTATTAAATATAATTTAATAAAAATAATAAATAATTTAATTATATTTTAACACAATTATTATTAAATACAATTTAATAAATAATATATAATTATTATTAAAATATGAATTAATAAAAATCATAATATATAATATTAGAAAATAATATATAACCTACTTTATTAGTTTTATACTGCAATGTATATATAATATGCTTAAATATCATTAGCGAAACACATAATTTAATTATCTTTTAAACTAAAAAGTAAAGGATTAGAAATAATAAATAACTTGAGAATTATATTTTACATTCAGATATAATATTCATACATTTGCAAAATCATGGCTTATATGCAACTAATTCTACTATGAATTATTCAATTCAAGTGTATTGCTTTCCTTCATATAGGCATGCACTAGCTCTGTATAGCAACTCCGAGAACTTCAATCATCCGTGGTATATTTTCGATAACCTTGGATGCCATGCTACTGAGTGGAGTCTCAGCGTTGTAAGTAGAGAGATGGACTCCCAACGCAGCCCTTAACCGCTTTTATTGTATTGCATGCTACGATAGCTCTTCCAGGTATGGTCAAGGTTACTAATTCTCATTAGTAACACGAATTTTTTTGCCTCTTGTAAGGAACTCTTCTTCTGTTTGCTCTCCATATTCATTATTCACAATTACAAAGTAGAGCTCCAACTCTGAAATGTCCTCTTTATAATGCTGAGATCATAGCAAAGGTAGGGATTAGAATGTCATGCCATGTAGAGTGAGTGAAAGGGTGACTGCAATTAAAGTCACTATATTTCCATAAAGTATGGATGTAAGAGATACAAAAGGGAAAAGGTCAAGAAAAATTACCTTCAAGAAAATAAGGTGACGATATAACTCAGGGTCTAAGGAAGGAAAATCATTTAAATAGTTGTACCTAATCAATTAAAAGGAAAAAAAAAAGAAAGCATAAATATCTCTATAATACATGGTATTCCAGAGAGGAGGAAACCATTCAAAACCTTACTTTTGTTTCAATTTGCTCAAGACGAATGTTACAAATGGTATATCTACAAGAATTCCTTCAAACATGGCCTACAAGGAAGGTAATATTATGCCTCATCAATAAGCCCATGATAAATAAAGCTGAGATCGCATATAGGTAAATTACATATTAAACATAGACAAAGCATTGGATAGAATAGATTAAGCTTCTGTAAAGAATTACGTACCTTAGCAAGGAGTGACCCCAAGAAATGGAAAAATTGGAGGTGTTGTTCATGTATCATTCTTGATCCAAGATTTGGGTAAAGGAGGTGATCACTTATTTCCAAGGTAGCCATGCCAAGTAGTATGTCAAAAGAACATATAATAGAAAAAAATACATAGATTGGACTAATTTTCCTTACAACTTCCCAAACTCTTAGTCCAATGAATTTATATTGTGATAGTCACAATAGTTCGATCTTATTCTTCAAGAACCAATAGTTACAAACAGAATTTGCTAATTACTTACAGTGAATATTTTAACTCTGTCAGTGAATGGAATCAAGAAAGGTGTTTGCTTCAATATGTCATGCGCTTTGGTGCCTTCCTTTACAGCCTGCTAGGGAAAGTTTGAGGTCAAAACAAACAAGTTACATCAGAAAATTGATGCTTAGAACTTAAAACTGCAATAGAGAAGCTATTACTTGAGAAATAAAATAATCATTTACACCATCAGCATGGAAGTCACTAGGGGGAGTGAATTGCCACCGGTTATTCCAATCTTTCAATTGTAAGATAAGTTTAAACAACGAAATCAGAAAGGCAAAAAAAATAACCATAAAATTAGCAAAAGGCGATAAACAAACAGATCTAAAAGAAAAGAGAAATCAGGTCCTTGATTATTTTAAGAAGATTCACAGGTGTGAAAGAGATGATTGACAAATTGGAGATGGTAAAATTGAAAGAGCCTTAATTTTCTAAATAATGAATAGGCATTCGGTGGAGGGAGGAGGGAGTAGAAACTCTGTTGTTTTGCTACATAAGGTTGTAATGGAATACACCCGTAATGAGTATTCCATTCAACCAAACAAGGGATTGTGATGGGCCCATTGAATAGAGCTGTAATGGCTATTCCATTACACTGAACCAAACATAGTGTTAATGGCATCAGAGCTTTCAGTTTAGCCATTTCTTGGACTGTATTGATTGTGTTTAATGATATAGAAGTACATGTCATATGAACCTGTGATAGTGTGATATAGATGGATCTGATCTAACTACAGTTTTTGTAGATAAATAGAGATGTCTAATTCAGAAAGAGACGAAACCAAAGAGGTAAACAACAATGTCCCGACTAATGATTTTGGGGCTAGTCATGGTGCATCGATATTATCGATGACAGAAAACGAAGCAAAGAACATGTTTTTTGGACTGATGGGGCAATGGTTCTCGGAGTTCATGAGGAACAATCCGATGGTATTACCTCCTCCACATCCTATTGCACAGCCTGCTACCTATCGGTAGTACCTCCGGCTATGCCTCCACCTCCTCTAGTGGTGTAACAGAGGCGACGTATCTCTACAGACAAGGTTAAAAAATATGAAGCTGAAAAATTTCGAGGAAGCACAGAAGATGATCCTTCCAGAGCTGAATACTGGTTGGAAAATACACTAAGAGTTTTGAACAAGATGGCTTGTCCTCCAGAAGACTATTTGAGGTGTGCTGCCTTGTTACTGAAAGACAAGGCTTACAGTTGGTGGACGACGATTTTAATGATGCCTGAGAATGAGGTTACTTAGGAATTCTTTCAAGCAGAGTTCAAAAAGAAATATGTCAGCAAAAGGTACCTGGATAAGAAAAAGAAAGAAATTTTAGAATTGAGATAGAGAAACAAAATAGTGGCAGAGTATGAACGAGAATTTGTACATCTGAGTAATTATTCTCGGGAGATTGTACCGACAAATGAGGCAATATGTGTTCATTTTGAAGATGGGCTGAATGATGAGATCAAGATGATGGTAGGCGGATCTGAGCTGCGATCATTTTTTATTCTTACAGATAGAGCCCAGAAGATGATGGAATCTAAAATAATAAGAGATAGAGAGAGAAGAGATTTTGGGGGTCTGGGAAAAAGAACATTACCAAAACTTTTTCTATGCCACTGCTGAAGAAATTCAGGGAAGATGAAACTCGCGAGACAGTCTCTTCTGGATCTCTGAGGTAGGAGTAGATCGAGACCACCAAAGTTTAGATTTCAGAATCATCGTGCAGCTAGTGTAGCCACAATGTGATCACTATGGAAGATACCATGTGGATGAGTGCCGAAAGTTGAACCTGTTATCGATGTAGGAGTATAGACCATTTTAAGAGAAACTGCCCGATGACTTCGGGAGTGAAAGAGGAACAGAGTATAAAGCCCCTTATTACTCCATCAAAAGGTAGACGTCTGGGATAGAGCAACAGTACAGGTGGGAACTGAGGTGATAACAGGGGTATTGTAACCCGACCCGAGGCTCATGTACTTGTACGGATATATGCCATCAGGGTTAGAGAAGAGGCTATCGCTCTCGATGTTGTGACCGGTATATTTTATCTTTTTAATGATATTGTGTGTGCTTTGATTGATCTAGGGTCGACTCATTCATATATTTGCACTGTCTTAGCAACTGATAAAAATTTGTTGGTCGAGTCAATTGAATTTGATGTGCAAGTCACAAACCCGTTGGGCCATAGTGTTATTGTTAATATGGTGTGTCATAAATGTCCGCTGAAAGTCCAAGGCTGTGAATTTCTCACTGATTTAATGTTGTTACCTTTTACTAAGTTCGATGTAATCTTAGGTAAAGATTGACTATCTGAGCATGATGTAATAATGAACTGTAAACGAAGAAAGATTGATTTGAAATGCCCGACAATTAAAGTGATATGGTTGAGTTTGGCAGATTAAGCAGTGAAACCAGAATGATCTCAGCTATATCAGTATATAAAATGATCAGTAAAGGTTGCAAAACATTTCTGGCATATATACTTGACTCACGAGTTTCAAGGATACAATTGAAACAGGTACTAGTAATCAACGAGTTCACAGATGTGTTTCTAAAAGAATTATCGAGTTTGCCACTGATTAGAGAGGTAGAGTTTGGTATTGATCTGTTACTAGGCACCGCATCGATCTCGATTCCACCATACAGAATGGTACCAACATAGTTAAAAGAATTAAAGGCTCAGTTGCAAGAATTGCCAGATAGAAACTTTATACGACTGAGTGTGTTGCCTTGGGGTGTGCCAGTGTTATTTGTGAAGAAGAATGGCTCGATGAAAATGTGCATAGATATAAACAGTTGAACAAGGTAACAGTCAAGAACAAGTACCAGTTGCCTCGTATTGACGAGTTACTTGATAAGTTGAAAGGTGCAACTGTATTTTCCAAAATAGATCTTCAGTCAGGATATTATCAGATGCGAGTGAAAGATTGCAACGTGATGAAAATAGCATTCAGAACCTAATATTGATATTATGAGTTTCTGGTAATACTGTTCGGGTTGACTAAATCTCCAACAGCTTTTATGGATTTGATAAAATGAGTATTTTAGCCTCAGTTGGATAAATTTGTGATAGTATTTATCGATGACATACTAATTTATTGTAGAATAGAATCAGAGCATACTCAGCATTGAGGGAGGTATTACAAATCTTGCGAGAAAAATAGTTGTATGCGAAATTCATCAAATGTGAATTCTGGCTTCGAGAAGTTGGATTTTTTAAGTCATGTGGTATCTACAAAAGGAATACGGGTTGATCCGAACAAAATTTCAGTTATCCTCAATTGGAATGTTCCGAAGAACGTTACTGATATATGTAGCTTTCTGGGATTAACAAGCTACTACTATCGATTTGTGATAGATTTTTCCATCATAGCTTTGCCGTTGACGAAGTTGCTATAGAAGAACATATAGTTTGTTTGGACAGAGAAGTGTCAACAAAGTTTTGATCAGCTTAAGAAAATGTTAATAGAAGCTTCAGTATTAACGCAACCTGAATCGAGAAAGGAATTTGTGGTTTATAACGACACATCTTTGAATTGTTTAGGTTGTGTGTTGATGCAAGTTGGAAAAGTAATAACTTATGCCTTCCGACAATTAAAGAAGCATGAAAAGAACTATCCGACTCATGATCTAGAGTTAGCTGCCATTATCTTTGCACTAAATATCTTGCATCACTATCTGTATGGTGAGAGATGCCACGTATACACTGATCATAAGAGCTTGAAGTACCTGATGACGCAGAGGGAGTTGAATTTGTGGCAGCGCCGATGGTTAGAGTTGTTGAAGGACTATGATCTTGTGATTGACTATCATCTATTGAGAGCATTGAATATTCACTTGTCATTAGAGAGTGATGGTTCTGTGACTGCTGAGCTTAGGACGAGACCGTTATTTTTACAACGGATTAGAGAGTCGAAGAAAAATGATCCGAAGCTTGTGGCTAGAAAAGAGCAGATGCAGAGTGATGCCACCACGGGATTCACAGTTGATACAGATGGAATGTTGTATTTCAAACGTAGAGTGTGTGTTCCTAATAAATCAGACCTAAGACTAGACATTCTAACAGAAGCTCACAACAGCACTTATTCCATTCACCCGGGAAGTATGTAAATGTATAACGACTTGAAGAAGATGTATTGGTGGCCAGATATGAAACGAGAAATCTCTGAGTTCGTGACTAGATGTTTGGTGTGTCAGCAAGTACAAGCTGAGCATCAAGTACCATTTAGATTAGTGTAGCCTATCACTATTCCTGAGTGGAAATGGGAGTCAATCACAATTGACTTTGTTACAGGATTATCGATGGCAACGAGGAAGAAAGATTCAATCTGGGTTATAGTTGATTGACTAAGTCAGCTCACTTCATTCCTATTCGAGTGGATTATCCATTATAAAAGTTGGCTAAGTTAGATGTATCTAAGATCGCGACTGCATGGGGTACCAATATCTATCATCTCTGACAGGGATCCACGTTTTACCTCGAGATTTGGGGTAAGTTACATGAAGCTTTGGGAACCAAGTTAAATTTCAGCACTGCATATCATCCGTAGAACGATGGTCGGTTTGAGTGAGTGAGTGATACTGATATTAGAATACATGTTACGATGTTGTATCCTCGAGTCTGAGGACAGTTGAGAGAGGTACCTGCCATTAGTAGAGTTTTCTTATAATAACACCTATCAAGCTAGCATTAAAATGGAATCGTTTGAGGCACTATATGGTAGAAAATACCAAACACCCCTGTATTGGTCAAAGTTGAGAAAGCCTAAGCTGGTTGGGACCGACTTGGTACATGAGACTGAAGATAAAGTCCAAGTAATCCATGACTATTTAAAAGCCATGTTTGATCGACAGAAGTCCTACACAGAACTAAAGAGGAAGGGTATAGAATTTGCTGTCAAAGATTTAGTCTTCCTGAGAGTTTCACCTTGGAAGAAGGTGTTACGGTTTGGTAAAAAGGGTAAGTTGAGTCCGCGATTTATTGGACCGTATGAGATCCTTGAGATTGTTGGTCTTGTAGCTTATAAATTAGCTTTACCACTGGAACTTGAGAAAATTCACAACGTTTTTCATGTTTCAATGTTGAGACGGTACATGTCAAATCCTTTACACGTGATTACTCCCTGTGAGGTTAAGATACAATTGGATTTGTCGTATTCAGAGGAACCAGTAAGAATTCTAGCTCGTGAGGTAAAAGAGTTGCGAAATAAAAAAGGTACCTCTGGTGAAAGTCTTTTGGAACCGACAAGGGTTAGAGGAGGCAACATGGGAGACAAAGGCCTCGAAGAGATCACAGTACCCTAACCTGTTCACTGGTAAGAAATTTCGAGACGAAATTTCCCTAAGGGGGAGAGTTGTAACAGCCCGATTTTCAGTGAAGTCGGAAACAATGGTTTTGGGACCACAACTCTGATGAGTCAAGTCATAAATATTAGTTATTAAATATTTGTGATATCATTAGCATCGTGTTAAATTTTGGTTATGAAAATTTATCGTTTGGATAATTAATTGGGTAAAAAGGATTAAACTGTAAAGGTAACGAAAGTAAACTTTGCTTAAGTAAAAGGGTCAAATGGTCATTGAAACCAAATGTATTAGGTTAGTAGAACGACATGAATATTAGGTGAATCTAGCATGATTAATTAAGGGTAAAAAATGGTTAAATAAGGTTAATTATAAAAAAGTCATAAAATTACAAGTTTGCCATTAGTATATATATGAAATTAAATAAAGAAAATGATAAAAATCATCATAATTTCTCACCTTCTTCTTCTTCTTCATTCAACCAAGAGGAGAAAGTTAGGGTTTTTAAACTTTCAAGCTTTAAGCTTTGATTTGGGTAAGCAAATGATAACCGTTTTTGGTGATTTTTTATGTATTTGAATCCGTATTAGCTTAATCTAGCTAACTTAAGGACAAATTTGTGAATCTGTCAAATGTTATAAAACTTGCCATTGTTGAATATGCTTGTTCTTGAAAGCTTGCCATTGTTGAATATGCTTGTTCTTGAAAGCTTGTGATAGATTTGAATGGTTGATACTTGGGTTAGATCTTTTTGTAAAGTGATTTTGAATAGAATTAAGGTTTATGGACTAAAATGATAAATAGAAAAATTTGTGTTTATTTGGTGTGAAGTAATTGAAGTGTAGGGACTTCTGGAGACCTATGGTTATCCGGCTGGTATTTGGTGTGAAGTTATTTTGCATGTATCATGTTTAGGAACTAAAGTGAATAAAAGTAAAAGGTTAGGGGTAAAATCGTAATTTTACCAAAACGGACTAAATTGTGTTAAATGATTTGATTGTGTGATTTAATGTGAGAAATTGAATAGTTTGCGGATGTAGACTACGATCGTGCCATTGATCGCGAAAAGGAGAAATTAGCAGAATAGTCCCTGGAGTCTACGTATGACTGTAGTCTAGTCCGGTAAGTCGTAATTTTAAATTCTTACTTGTAACTGTTTATAACTTCCTTTTTATGATTTTTGATGATGGAATTAACAAATTAAAGATGTGAAAGATACAAACGACGAAAGAATAATTACCCGGTCTTGTGGTAAAGTTAAATGGTTCAATGATTGAGATTCTACATTTGTTGCGGATTCTCTACGGCATCGTGAGTCACTGTAAAGTGAATAGACTCCAAGAATGGATTACAGGCTCTACGATGATTGAGATTTATGCCTGATTGCATATTCTCATCAGCTTAGTGTGAGCAGCATCGTAGGGAACATATATACCGTATCGATGGTTGAGACTAGCATCGTATACTGGTAACAGGCATGACCTTTAGGTCAACAGGGAGTAAAATGAGCGTAATAACCTTTGGGTCAATAGGGAGTAAAATGAGCATCATGACCTTTGGATCAACAGGGAGTAAAATGAATAACGAACACTGAAGTACAGTTATGTTCTGGCTCGACTGATTTACAATTTTGTTCAACACATGTTAATTGATAAATTGATAAACCTTTCGAACTTATTAAGCTATGAAGCTTACCAGTGAAATTGTTGTTGTTTTCTGCAAATTCCATTTTTATGACTTGAAGATTGAACCATCTTGAAGACATCACACTAAGGGGAGCTCGTTCAGTAGTTTTTACATCACTCAGTTTTATGGTATGTACTAGGATGAAACTGTTTCGTATTTCTTGTATAAACCATTTAAGTTTCATATGGTGAACTTTAGATATATGTTGAACAAGACTCTAAGATAGTTCAATATGTTATACCTACTCTATGAGATGTATGAAATGTTTTGAAACTATTTTTAATGTATGGTCATGTTAAATTATGAAGTTATGAGATGATGATTGATTGATAAACTTAGGCTTATGCATGATTAATTGAATTTTGTATACTTGTTTTGGTAGATCTCATACATGTATCGATAAAAGTACAAGGTAGGAGAGAGGTTACATTCTGACTTGCATTGTATAGGTAGTGCCAATAGAAGTATTGGTAGTTTTGCTTTCTAAGGTATCGGTAGTTGAGATACTTGTATCGATAGAAGTTGCAAGGTTAGACTTCTAAGCACTCTGGAGTTTTTGGTACTAGTAGAAGTAAGACTTGTTTCGGTAGAAGAGTCATTTGTATCGATAGAACTGTCACTTGTATCGGTAAAAGTCTGCACCCTTCCTGAACTGTTTGTTGACTTGACAACTACCGATACTTCTCCAACAAGTACCGGTAAAAGTCTCCAAAAATCTTAGAAATGATGTTTTTGCCCTTGTTGAATTGTGATTATAATTAAATGATAATATATGACTTGATGGGTGTATTTCTTTTGTAATGTAAGATCAAATGAAATGATGTTAAAAGATGAATAGTGATTAATGAATAAAGTGACATCGGGACCCTAATCGGTGATAGTTTTTGGGTTTTGGGGTGTTACACGTGAAATAAGCATCAGTCTCCATGTGAAGCGTCATCCTTCAAGTGTTATCGCGACATAACTACTGTGTGTCGCGACAAAGAAGTCAGATGTCAATATCCCTAAGTTTGGTTCCTTGGTTGCGACGTAGCTCAGCCTATGTCGTGACGAAGTGATCAGTTTCCTTTTAGTATACTTCTTATGGTCTCCTACACACTTGCCAAGTATGTTAGCTAACTTTTAGGCCTCATTTGGCCTTAAAGACAAATAAATCATCATTTTAAGACTTAGGCTACTCAATTTTATTTAAATTAGAAATCTAAACTAAATCCTATTAAAACATAACGAAAATACTTGATTTCAAGCTCTTCAAGTGTGAAAAATAGTTCAATCTACTAGGTACAAAACCGATAGATCAAGCTCCCCCACACTTAAGTCTTTGCTTGTCCTCAAGCAAACAAAACAAAAAAAATGAAGGGCTTGAGTTTATAGCTATACAAAGAGTGGTTCATAGCATGTAATCTAGGTATCATATATTTCTCAATAACTTTGTCATGATAATTAAGTCTTTCCCTTTAGTTTTTCTGTAATTTGTCCATCATCCTTTCTTTGTAAAATACTTTTGTAATACTTTTGTAATATAGCTTCCCTAGCTTTTGCTAATCCCTTGTAATTGGTATCTGAGCTACAGTGTTTCGTTTTCTGGAGGAATAATATCATAGTATTATTGTAAGTTCTATTCTTTATATTCAACTCTGGTTACTTTCATGTTTGTTTATCTTAAAACTCATATATCTGTTATTTTGTCTTACTGTTGCCTTGTTATCTCTGTGATTGAGACTATTGGCATTTTAGGTAAGAGAATATAAAGATAACAGACGGTTTTAGGTACCTAAGATAAAATTCATGGAAGAAACTGAATGTTTATATAAGGATAAAACTTGTAATCATACTATGCATATAGATTCCAAAAATGAAAATAATATTTCATCTATTAGTAAAGGTTTTAATAGTTTGATAGATATTACTTCTATATATTTCCATAAGTTGTATAATAAAATTAATAAAATCGAACAGTAAATAAATAATCTAGGAGTAGTAACTGAGTTAGATTTGAATAACGAATCTAAAAATATGCTAGTGGAGATTAATAATAAATTACAAATATTCTAAAAGATAAAAATATAGAACAAGGTGTAGATTTAGGTCCTTTATATTATGGTAATAGTAACATAATATTAACCTTATCAGATGAAGAAGAAACTTCTTCTGAAGCATCATCTTCAAAGAATGAAAAACCTAAGAAAAGTATACACATAAACAAAAATATGATTTTCAATCTTATAAACAACTTATAGAACATTGGAAAGAAAGATTTTCCTAAACTTCTGATAAATATGAAAGAATAGAATATTTAAAACTTACTGAACAACTTTATAAACAACATAAAGATTTATTTATATTATTTAATTATCACTATATGTTAAATTATGATTCAACAAATAGTAGTAGTAGTTCTAATAATTCTAGTAATAGTATAAATCTAGAAGATATAAAAGTTACAAGTGACTAATCTGATGAAGAAAACACTTCAACAGATGAAGATGAAAATATAGATATTCTTGAACCTTTGGAAACTGATAAAACAGATCAAGATCCTAAAGGAAAAAGAAAAATAGATTCAGATCTTTTAAAGAATGATTTTTTAAGATCTTGTAATAAATAACATGAACAATTTAATAATACCACAAGGATTTTTGGTAATCAAACAGATGATATTGAAAATATTGCTACTACTGAAATAAAACCAGAAAATTTAGGAGAATCATCTAATCAACCTATACCACATAAGATAAATGATCTTAATAAAAGAAATGTTGCTCAAGGAGGAATATATTTAGATCTTACAAATATTCCCATATCAGATTATGAAAAAAACTATAGATGATTGGACACAATCAATGACTATTGTTGTAAACAACAACAATTGGACAAAAGAAAATTTTTTAAATTATTTTGTTGAAACATTTCAAGGAGATATTTTACAATTTTTAAGAAGATGGGAATAATCACATAAAGGTAAAGAAAAAAAGGACAGTTAATTAATCAGATTCAAACTCCCAAAGATGTATTAAAAGGTTTAACTCAAATTCTAAAAATAGAATTTTGTGGCTATGTTGATAAAAAAGATCAGAATAGTATATCTAGTTATATATTGTCAAAAATTAAATTGTGTGATATTAGATATTTAGAAAACTTTTCTAAATAATTTCTTCATCAATATCAAAAACTAAAAAAAATGAAAATATAGAGATTTGGAAAAACCAATATTAAGATTTGTATAAAGAAATATGATTCTTATCTAGAAAAACATAGTAAACTCTCAAGAATAGATGCTGAAACTATAGATAATATAGGAAATAGAATAAATTTTGTAAAAGAAATAATAACTAATCATTGTGTAAAGATTAAGGCTGCTAAACAAGTTGAGTATAAATTAAGTAGTCAACATTGTACAAAAATATTAGAAAATGAATGAGAATTTGAATGTAAACCAGTACATCCTAATAATTATAGAAAATATAAAAGAAAAAATAAAAAAATATAAGTTTATTAGATGGAATAAAAATAAGAGAAACTTTAATAATAAAAAGAAAAGAAAATTCCTTAGGAAAAAGAATCCTAAAAGAACTAAAAAACAAATATGTAAATGTTTTATATGTGATGAAGAAAGACATATAGCACCAAATTGTCCTAACAAAGGAAAAAGTGCTATGAAAATGATTAAAACTCTTGAAGAAGAAAATATAGAAATATGTCTTGAAGAAGAAATAAATCCTGAAGAAGAAATATTATATGAATTAATATCAGAAACAGAATCTGATACAGATGATGAAGAATAAATATTTATGATTAATGCAGGCAGTAGTTCTAATAATCAATTAGAAGAAATTCCTAAAAATGAACAACAGGATATAAAATTAGGAAATCTAATCGGAGAAGAAAAAGACTTTTCCGATGAAATCAAAATTTAAAATTTGGACTCAAAGACAGAAAAGATAAGTGGTAATACTGTTGCTAAAGATACAAGAGGAGGATTAATAGAAATCTTGTTATTCTCTAAAGAAAAAATTAAGAGGATTAAAAAGAAATATCCACAAGTTAGATATATATATCTAGGAATTTCAATGATAACTATAAGAGCATTATTTAGAAGACGTCATGATATACCAATAATAACAATATTATTAGATAAAAGATTTGAAAATCCAGTAAAAGCACTTATTGGAGGAATTCAATAAAATTTACATATAGGAGTAATAGGATTTAAAGTAAAACCAAATTACTTTATATCTATTACAGATTCATTGATAGAAGAATGTTTATGTCTTAGAGTTAACACAAAAAATTCTAAAATTAATGATTTGGCAGAAGATCTAGCAATAAGTTGGACTTCTATTAATGAATATACAAATACAGCAGAAGTAAAAATAAAAGAAGTTAATAATAAAATAATTGAACTTTTTGAACTCAATAAATTTACTACAGAAATACAACCAAAATTATTACATTTAAGTAATTTATCAGTACCAAGAGATTGGATTATAGGAAATATTAATAGTCCTAGTACATCTAAACCAGTATGTACTATAGAATATATGGCATTTGGAGATAAATTATATTTTAAAAATAATACAATTACAGATACCAATAATAATCTTGTTTCACCCTTAAATGTTCAAACAGAGGATGAGGAAGAAAATTTAGGTTCTATATTTTCAACACCTATAGAAATAAAAACAGTTCATATTCCTATATTTCCTACAGAACCAACTGTAAATTCTAGAAACACTAGAATGGAAGAAATACAGTCTTCAATAATACTTCAACAAATAAAAATTGGAAAAAGTGATGTTATTACATTCTCAAATTTTTAATATAGAAAATATTATACATATATTGAAGTTACATTTCAATTCAAATAATATAAAACATATTCTTTACATGCTTTACTTATACTGTAGCTACAACCAGTAGTTGTAGAAGAAATGTTATTCTTGTAGAAAAATGGGAACCCATGAAACATCCAATCAGAGCTATAGGAATTGATGGTAATGAAATCATAATTCAAAATAAAGCTAGGAATATACCAATCTACATAAATAATGTAATATTTGTAATACCAAAATTTTTATGTTTTTCTGCAATGCATGGAGATATATTATTAGGAAATAATTTTATATATCGGCATTTACCATTTGCTATTGATAAAAATATAATTATGTTATCTATAGAAAAAAACTTCTATAGAAATACTATTAGTAGAAAACCATAAATTTGTGTGTGATAAAAATTTCTCACCACCAAAAAAAGAACAAATAAACCAAATTGAAACAAATCATTGGTTATTTAAAATATCAAAAAATAATTTTAGTGAAGAACCATTAAAATTATGGCAAAATAGTCCTAGATATTGTGAAATAAAATTGGGAAATCCCAATAAAATCATTAGAGTAAAACCTATGATCTATACTAAACAATATATAGAAGAATTTGATGTTCAAATTAAAGAATTATTAGAAAAAGGATTAATAGAAGATACTAATAGTCCACATTCTAGTCCAGCTTTTATGGTTAGAAATCATGCCAAAATAAAAAATGAAAACGTTAGGATGGTAATTAATTATAAAAGATTAAATCAAAATATTATTTTGATAGATATTTTATTCCAAGAAGGATGTTCTAATAAACCAGGCAAAACATGCCAAATATTTCAATAAATTTGACTGTAAATCAGGTTTTTGGCAAATCATGCTAAAAGAAGAATCTAGACCTTTAACAGCTTTTAGTGCACCTAATGGACACTACCAATGGAAGGTAATGCCATTTGGATTATGAAATGCACCTCAAATATTTCAAAGATGGATGGATTCTATTTTTAGTAAATATAAGAAGTTTTGTATTGCATATATTGATGATATTTTAATATTTTCAGAAACATTAGATTTACATAGGAAACACTTAAATATTATTTCTCAAGAATTCATAAAACATGAAATTATATTAAGTCCCAAGAAAATAGAGTTAGAGAAAACAGAAATAGAATTTTTAGGATTAAAATTGTCTAATGATGATCTTCAATTACAAGATCATATCATAGTAAAAATAAAAGAATTTCCTGAAAAAATTGAAGATAAAAAACAACTTCAACAATTTTTTGGAATAATAAACTATGACAAAAATTTCTTTCCAAACCTGTAAAAAAAAATAGGTATGTTATATGAAAAATTAAAAAAGGATAAACCTTTTAGTTGGTCTAACACAGATTCAGAAATTATAAGAAAATTAAAATCTGAAATAAATCGGATTCCTAAAGTTTTTTTACTTAAACAAGGTGATAAATTGATTTTAGAAACTGATGCTTCACAAAATCATTGGCGATGTATTTTAAAAGCTAAAACTAAAAATAATGAAGAATTAGTATGTGGATATAGTTCAAGAAAATTTTCGCCAAATGAAATTAATTATGTTATATTTGAAAAAAAAATACTAGCTATAAAGAAAGGAATAAAAAAATTTCTTATTTATTTAGCACATGAAAAATTTATCATAAAAATTGATAATCAGACTGTTGTTTCTTACTAATAAAAGTTTAGAAATGGTACCAAGAAGAATTAGATGGTACAATGAATTATGTAATTTTAATTTTGAAGTTTTATATGTAAGAGGTACTGACAATATTATTGTTGATTATCTTAGGAGGCCTTATGGATAAAGGTAAACAACCTTTAGAAAAAGTTGGTGAATGGACAACCGTTCGCAAAAAGCGAAATAATCTCAATCCAAGAAATCCTTTTCCTGGTTTTATAAGAATACCTTCTCAAGTACCATTTTATCCTAATCAAGGATATTATATTCCATACCCTTTGATAGGACAACCAGTCCAAACTCAAACATATACACCATAGGTAAATTACTTACCTTGGTCACAAGATCCAAATTCTGCATATCAAGCCAGTTATGCAGAAGTGATTCAAAGAGCAAAAAAATTTTGTGTGAAAGAAAATTTGTTGAAAACACAACAAATGAACGAGGTAAAAGATTTTTATAATTCAAGTTTACCACCAGAAATATATAATATTATTAATGAAATATGAAAATCCCATATTACTGAACAAAGAGTAAATTTCAGAAGAACTCTTACTAAACTTTCTCAATTTTAGTTGAAAAAACAACTAAAGAGCAAGAATGTAATGATTTATTATTAAAATCTATTTTATATTATGAATGGGATGATTATGAAATATGATATTTAGATCTTAAGGAGATAAATAATCTTCTTGATACAATTCAATATTTTAAAGACATAGGAACTAATAATACAATTCTTAATAAACTATTTAGATTATTTCTTTATAATAAAGCTAAATTTATTTTACCGATAGAAATATTTGCAAAAATTAATAAATGCATCTGCAAACAGCAGGATGTATTTCAAAAATCTTTTTCTGAATATTTTTTTATCAGTCTTTTGTTTATACAAACATTTTGGGAGAAAAATTCCATGTTATAAAATTTAGACTTGATCATGAACCGTTTGATATAAAAATTATTGAATGGGGTTTTGTTAAAGAACTCATAGTTCAAAATCTTTGATATAAAAATTATTGAATGGGGTTTTGTTAAAGAACTCATAGTTCAAAATCTTTCTTTTCATCTAACAAAAGATTTTCCAGTATTTATAAAAATAATGCTAATCAAGAAGACCAAAGATCATGATTATATAAAGTATTTTCATATCAATATTCACAGCTTAATTGGTGTAGCTGAAAAAGAAAAATTTTATCAGCCATATCAAATATGAGATTTTAAAATTGTGCTTGGAGGACCTTTACTCTCAGCAGCAAATGAAGATAAGGAGAACTTGACAAAATACATTGACAAGTGCCAGAATAATTTTCTTTATTATCAAATTCAAGCAGGAATTTATCTTATGGTCAAAGCTAATGAACTATTGACCAAGACAACATATCGCTTTTGGACCGACGGAAGAAGGATATTTACATATGATTATGGCTTTGGCAATACACAAGATGAACCAGATGAGCAAGTTATCCAGCTATTAAAAAAGATAGCTAATATGGAAATTGATGATTATCCATCAAACATTATAGAAGATATAAAAAACACATGGGGAAAATTGGAATTCACCCAAAATATCCAATGCTTCATTAAATATGGATGAAATTGAAGAAATAAATCTTGATAACATCCAGAAAAATTAGACAAACACGTGGAAACTACCACATTAAAATGAAGACAAGAAAGGTGCCAGATCAAAAAAGGAAGAATGTTAGAAGAAAAATCAAGGCACTAATTTCAAAGAAGGTTGTCAGAAGAAATCATTACACGTGTCAGCATAAAAAAGATGAAGGGTGATGTGATACTTATCTCGGCACAGAGCGGACTCCAAATATTATGAAAAGGAGTTATTAAAATTCCCTATAAAAGGGCTTGAGTTTATAGCTATACAAGGAGATGTTCTTATCACGTAATCTAGGTATGATATATTTCTTCCTTAAGCTCAATAGGTTACAAGAAATAAACATATTAAGGTTTTATCAATATATGTCCATCAATTCCAAATATAAGCATTTTAATTATCCTAGTACAATACAAACAATCATAATGAAATCATACAATTTCCATATTTATTCATGTATAAAGTTGTTTAGGTCGCATAGGGCTTTTCGGCTTGTAACGCGTTGAGGCTTAGGATAGGTATGAATTTCAAAGAAAAGTTAAGCACAAAAGGTTACAAACACGAAAATAGTTTAGCACATTGTATTGTTCCTTATTCTTTCCTTTTATGTCCCACTCCATCTCACCCCCTTATTTCTCCTTCTCTCACCATCCTTTTCTCTCCATTTTAGGATTCTCAAAATAACATAATACCTTTAGCTAGCCTATGAGTATTTTCTTTTGGTTCTTTGAGTAAGATTTTTTTTTTTTTTCATATTTTTGGTGACTTTATAATTTCGTCACTATCTATTTTCTTACTCATGATTCTTTTGTTTCTACTCATTTTTCTTTTCATTTTTTTTATTTTTATTTTTCTCTATTTTTCTCTTTTTGGCTAGACTAAAGTTCATACATTATATTGAGTTTCCTATTTTTTAATTGTGTTAACCTCCACCTTAATGTGTCTATTTACCCTCAATACCAATGACCATACGTCTATTTTCATGCAAACAGGACCAAAGAAAAGGATATACACAAATCATTATCTAAGGCTTAGAAGGCTTGTAATGTGGCTCATTAAGAAAGTGTCATAAGGCTAAAAAATGGGTGCTAATTGATAATTCGGAACATGGTTTGACTTTTTAGCTCTAATTATGTCAAACAATGCCTTAGGTCATCCTTAAATAACTCAATATGCACAAATATCAATTTCATCTCATAATTTCATAATTATCATCTATCATATATAGTAGCATGCTTGTTTCCTTATATCTTGCACGTCACTTGGTGTTAATAATCGCTTGCTATCTACACTTTAATATAACCTATAGAACTTAAGAGTTTCATGCTAAAAAATTAAAAATTCCTTATCATCATGCCAATTTATCAATCAACACAATCAACCTGTAATACATCCTCCTAACCAATCACTTGTATTTCTACAAGCTCAAGCACACATAAAAAAATAAAAATTATATGCCAAAAATTCTTATGTTACCCTCCATACTTTAGAAAACACATTGTCCCCAATGTGTAGTCCCCTCAAATAGTAAAGGAAAGAAGTTACCCGATTTATCATGAAAGTTCTCCTCTTATTATGGTGTTTGTCCTTCTCCTTTTAGCGTTAATGTTCGAAATTGTTGTGTCTTCCATAGTGTGGGGTTTTTACAAAATGAATTCAAGCATATATATAAAGGTAACTACTAATCTTACTCCTACGAATTATAAAAAAACAAAAATGATCCAGAAGTTACAAAATAAAATTCTTTCAAACATTTATTCTTCCTCATCCATCTCATCTTCCTCCTCCTCACTGTCATTCCCTTCTTTTGGCTCTTCGTCATCATGTTCCTCACACATTGCCCCAAACATGTCTGTAGTGTAGTTATGGACCTTAAGGTTATGTTGTCGGGCAATCTTTTGGAATATTGGTCTCGATTCGTGCATCCATTGAAGCATCTAATCCAGCTTTGCATGAGTCTCATCACCAACTCCTTGTTGGGCTAGTGCTAACCTTTGTGTGGATTTTGGTGTAGCCGTCGAGGTTCGCGATTTCTTCTTCCGTTCTCTTATTTGTTTAGCACAAAGTTCTCCATATTGTTAGAAGAGTGTGTCACCAATGACACTTTTCAACAGCTTCAAGGTTTGCTCGATGGTTGCCATGGGTACTCCTGCCCTTCTCCACAAAGTTACGATTAGGTGAGGAAAGAAAATTCCTACCTTCTGTGTTCCTACATAACTGCTCATGTCTTGGTGGATCCATTTCCCTATACAAACGTATTTTTTCTGCAAAATTGCAAACAACAATACTGCTCGAAAAGCATTGACATTAGAAACCATTAAAACAAGAATCATACGGGTATAAATAAATTTGATCCACGTCTTAGCTTCAGGGAACATGATAGCTTGATTAAAAGATGTGGGAATGCTAGTGCCTGGCCTAAATTTTCATTCTCCCTTTCCTTCGGTTAGATAATAATTACCTCATGCATATCTATATCACTAAAGGATTCTAAATCAATTTGATCTAAGAAATCATGTTCATAATAAGGAGTATTAAAGAAATTACAAAATATTTTGGGGTTTACCTTAACACTAATTCCCCTAATTACTAAGGTTTCCCAATTGAGTTCATCTATAGTTCTAAAGATGTGATCTCTTAAGGCAGCATGAAATTCCTGGACTACAAGGATAACCGTCGGTTTTGTAGGGATTGTCCAAAAGTGCTCCCATCTATGGTACCTAACTAGAGGCAACTTTCCTTGCACAAAACCATCAATGGATCAAAACCCCTTTCCTGAATGAAAGTTTTTCCTTGAAGTTCATTGAAATATTTTTCTACATTTCGGTTTAAAAAATTCGAAGGAGTTATATCCAATGATAGTTTCGATTCTACTGTACGTCTAACCTTTCTAAGAGGCATTCTAAATAAGAAAAATATAAGAATAAGAACTTTAAACCTGGATGGGTGTGCTTTCTCCTCTTGCTTCGAAACCTGAAAAGTAAAGAGAAAAACTAGAGAAAAGAAAGGATTTCTAGGTTTTTGATGTGTTAAACTAAGATAGAATGAGTTAGAATGATGTTTAGATATTTATAATGGTTAGTATTTAGGGTTCAAGGTGTAAAAACTCAAAAAACTATCGGGTTGGATAGTTGAGCCAGGTCATCCTGCAAAAAATTGCAGTCGATGTCGCAACATAGGTAGTGTCTATCGTGACATTCCCATTAGTGCCTCTAAGTCGCGACACAATGGAGTGCTTGTCACGACATTCTCCTCAACCCTTTTTTTGTCTATTCTGTCTACTTTTTCGCGACGGAGGGATGCCTATGTTGCGACATCGACTTTAGACTTGCTCTTTCCGAACTTTGTCACTTTTGTTACGACATAGCTGATAGTATGTCGCAACAAACCCTTGTTTTTTGTTAAAAACTAAAACAAACACATGTTAGAATGATATACAATATTATACGTAAGTTAGTACCACCTGTTTTACCTTTAAGTCTTACTTTCGGATTCATTCGGTATGCTTACCCTTGTCAAACGGATCTAATTTTTGTCACATTTTGTCCATTTCTCATGGACTCTTTCCAATTCCTTCAATCGATCCCTTTCCTTGAATCGATTAATTCTTTCCTTATTCATGAATGAGATTCGGTTGTGCTTTTCTCTCTTATTTAATTTGAGCAGATGAAATCTTTTATTATACTCCTTGGTTTCATCGCTTTTATCCCTACATTTGAAGATTTCCACCTCTCTTTTTATCCTTATAGTGACCTCATTATTGTTGAGGTCGATGGTGGATCGTGATGTGGTTAAGAATAGTCTTCCTAGCAAAATGAGGATATCCTTATCTTCCTCAAAATCTAAAACAACAAAGTCCGCAAGGATGATGAAACTCCTTACTTGGATTAAGACATCCTCTAAAATTCCCCTCGATCGTACAGATGACCGATCTGCTAGTTATAACATAACTTGGGTATTCTTAAGATCTCCACTCCTAAGTTTCTTTAATACTGATAAAGGCATTAGGTTTATGCTTGCACCAAGATCACACAATGCCTTGTTAAATTGAAGATTTTCGATTTTAATAGGAATAGTAAAGCTGCTAGGATCCTTCAGTTTTTAAGGAATTATCTTAGAGATAATAGCACTGCAGGATGCATTCACGTCCACTTGCTTGCCTACCTTTATTTTTCGATGTCGTGTCATGATTTCCTTTAAGAACTTGGCGTACTTGGGTACCTTCTCTATCAATTCAATCAAAGGTAGGTTAATATTAAGAGATTTAAAAAGGTTGAGAAAACTTACAAAGTCATCTTCATCTTGTTGTTTCTTTTCCTCCAACCTTTTTGAGAACGAAATTGAGGTACTCTTTTCTTTAGGCAGATTTTCCTTCATTTTTAATGCTTCTTTTGTGGCTTCCTCCTTGAATTTGATGACTTCAGTGTCATCGTCAGATGGGATGTTTATGACCTCGTGTGGTTTGTTACACTCTTCTTCGTCATTAGGTTGTTCTGGGCTACTTAGTACTTTGCCCGATCTTAACTCTATCACCTTCACCTACTCTTTACCTTCTCTTTGAGTATTATTTTCTGTGCTACTAGGGATTCCTGAACCAATTTGTCTCGATATATCACTCATCATACTTATCAATTGATCCATATTTCCTTTAGTTTTCCCATAGATCAGGTGGTATGAGCACAATTAGATTGTACTTGTTTTACGTCCACCCTCATGGATTGCATCTCCCCTTCAATTCTGTCCATTCATTGATCACATGCAGTATGGTCACCTTGCATTGCTTTTTCTGGTTGTCTCTGCAAAAATGGGGGTTGATAAACTAGGGTTTCTCGGGTTTCTCGTTGGGTTGTTACTATTTTCCCCCTTGGTTTCCTTCTCACCTAAAATTGGGGTGATCCTTCCATCCTAGATTGTAAGTATTTGAATAGGGATTTCACGAACTTACGTAATTAGCCTCCTCTAGATTTATGAGATAGTGATAAAGAGGCTTATCTTCCCCATTAGATGGTGGTACTGTTATGGTAGATTCGATTCGGTTCAATCTCTTTAACAATTGGTGGTATTTATCATCTTCTTTTATCATTTTTATCGAAGTGGGTTTCTGCGCATAAGTGAACCTCTTAGTAAGCCACTAACATGAATTCATTGCCATGTTTTCTTTGAGCCCATAAGCATCACTATTTGTTCGATTCATTAGGGCTCCTCCTACAGCACCGTCTAGAATAGATCTGGCAGATGCATCCAACCCATTATTGAAAGTCTGCAGTTGCATCCATTTTGGCATGTCGTGATTCAGGCATTTGTGTACTAGTATCTTAAACCATTTCCATGTCTCATGGAACCCTTCGCCCTCGAATTACCGAAAGGTAGACAATTATCGCCTTAGTTGTATAGCTTTTCCCATAGGGAAAAACTTTTGCAAAAATTTCCCTGCCAATTCATCTCATGTTGTGATAGATCCAGGTGCATGTGCATCTATCAATGAAAAAGTATTATCAGTTAGTGAAAAGGGAAATAATATTAAACGAATAGTGTTGAAACATTTTTTTTGAAAAACGAAAAACCAGTCTTGAAAATATTTTTAAATTGAAAAATGGAAAAAATGATAATCGCCACCAATCTTTTATTTGGTGTGATTGGATCACCATAAAACGTTTAAAATCTGTTTTGAAAAATATTTTTGTCTTCGAAATCCAGAAAACGGGTTCGAGAGTCGATTACGTGTGAGGAAGGATTAACACCGTCACACGCCCAAAATTTGTACCACAACGATTATTTCGGGTCTTGTTTGTTAAAAACTTAAAAACTAGAGTAAAATTTAAAATACGATCCTTAAATGCATGATTTATTTGATGCACACGTTTAAGAAGGAAAATCAAATTTCGTAAGGAAGTATTGTTATTTCAAAATGATTGAGGGAAAAAGTCATGTCCAGTGAGTTAGGACATAACATTTCGAGATCCGAAAATAACGAGCATTCCTTTGTTGTCGATTTCAAATCTTGAAAAGGGTATTCGATTATTCCAGTTTGAAAAAAAAAATCGTGCCTAGTAAGTTAAGGTACAATTTTTCAAAATTCGAAATAAAGGAATATTGCATCGATTTAAAATATTCGCATTTTTTAGAGAAAATCGAAAAGCAATTTTAATTTAATGATGAATGCATAAATTAAACACAAATATGCAATTTATCGACAAAATTAAGTAGAACAATTAAGTAGATATTTAAATGCAAAATTAAGCATAAAATAAAATACGAAATATAATAGAATCGTGAATCAAAATAAAAAAGGATTAATTAAAAAAAACAAAGGATAATAATTAAATTTTATATACAAAAAATCGAAGAAATGGTAAAAAAGGAGGTCAAGAATGAAGTTTCGGAGAATTCGAGGTTAAAACATAATTTTAGAAAAGTTTAGGGATAAAATGTGATTTTGGAGAAGTTTAGGGGTCAAAATGTAATTTTGGTAAATTTTTTGAGATTGAAATGTGATTTTAGGAAAGTTAGGGGTCAAAATGCAATTTTGAGAAAGTTTAGTGTTAAAATGTAATTTTGGAGAAGTTTAAGGGTTAAATGTAATTTTGAAAAGTTTTGGGGTTAAAATGTAATTTTAGAAAAGTTTAAGTGTTAAAATGTAATTTTTGAGAAGTTCATGGGTCAAAATATAATTTTTGAGAAGTTCGGGGACCTCTTGAGTAATAAACCCAAAAAAAGAGTGACAGGTGGCATCTTCTCAAGCTTCCAAAAGTGAAAGGACCAAATTAAAAATAATTTAAAATTATTGGGAAAATTTAGAATAAAATAAAAATTGATTTAAGGATGAAATTAAAACAAATAAAAAATGAAAAGGGCTAATTTCTGAAATATCCCAAAAAAGGACATGTGGCAGCTTCTCAAGCTTCCAGAGAGTCAAAGGACCAAATTGAAAAATAATTAAAATTTTTGGGTAAATTTAAAATAAATTAAAAATAGCATTAAGGACTAAATTAAAACAATTGAAAAATGAAGAAGGACTACACGCGTAAATAGACCATTAAAAGAAAACACGTAGATCCTGAGGGTCCAATAGGTCTGATCGGGTTGGGTCTGGTCTTCCAAGCGTGAAACGACGTCGTTTTGCCATTAAAACCTGATGACCAAAACGGCGTAGTTCGGCATGAGTATTTAAGAAAAAAAAAAGCTGAAAATTCATTTTTCCTTTCATTTTGCAAAAAAATTCCTTTATTTTTTTCTTTTTCTCTCTCAACTCTCCTCAAGGCCTCCATGGGTTCGGCCCTTTTCCGTCATCACCTGCCGTCACGCGCCACCATCATGCACCACCCGAGTGAGTAAAAACCTCCTTTTTCTCTTTTTTTTTTCCTTAAAAAGAAACGGTCTAGATATAGATCTAAAAGATCTAACCCGAATCTTCGTAAATTTTTTTGAAAAAGATTGACTCTGCCCTCTTATTTTTTCCTTATTATTATTATATTTAAAAAAAAATTTCCAGATCTAAAAAGGTTTGGATTTCTTGCTTTCTTTGAATTTGCTTCTGTTATTTTAAATTTACTATTTTTATATTTTGATTTTTCTGCCCCTTTTTCTTTGTAGATCTCGTTCATCGGGGAGCATTCACGGACAAGAGGTTCGAAAGTCTCCTTGACCACCGTTCGTGGTGGCAACAACGCGGAATGAGGTAAGAGAGGACCGTTCGACTTCTTTTCTTTTTATTTATTATAAAATGTTTTGAAATTAATGATACTAAATGATAATAATAATGGCATAAATAAATATTAATGTACATAAACGTTTTCATTTTCTTATAATAAATAGATAATAAATAACTATGTATTTGTATATGTACCTTATGAATTGAATGCCTTGTAATCTGATTGGCACTTTCTATTGCTACGAATGCTTCAGTTGTCTGTATTTCAAATGCTTGTGTATTGATTTCAAAGTATCTTTTTTTATTAATCTCTCCAGAAAGCTTGTAACCTTAACAATTGTTTGAATTCGGTTCTTATAATTGATTATATAATCATACTAATTTGTCTTTACTACTAAATGGCTGTCTTTTCCCTTTTGCAGGTAATAGTGGCGTTGGTGCAAGTTGCTGGTGAGCAACTGGTGGTGGTGCTGACGTGGTAGCTCCTGATTGGCTAGGGATGGTGGCGGCTAGTGTAAGTTGTTTAGGCATTAGGATTCTGAAAAACTTTGTAAAATTGGGCCCATTGGGTTGTAATTTGTTGGGCCATGTATTTGGGTTAGGATTTAGACAATTGGGCTTGGGTGAAATAGGTCAAGGGTTGTAATTGGGTTTAATTGCGTCTGTAATTTTAGACATTTAAATTAAAATAAAATTTAATTTAAAAATTTATTATTATATTTTTTGGTCCAAATTGGGTTCAAATATTGGGATCGGTCAAAATTAGGCTCCAACAGCTACCCCTCTTTGCTTGTTACTGTGTAATAGGAACGAAGCAAAGACCAAAAGGAGGCCCAATTTTGTCATGTCTCATTTCTTCGACACTCTTTCTTCAACTGGCTTACCCTTCGCTTTATCAGTCTTTCAACTTCACTACATCCGCTTCTCTGCATCTTCGGTGTTGTGATTCCATCTTGCCCTAAGGCAATTTCAAAAAGACAAAATTGCTACTGTAACTTCACTCAATTCACTTGCAACTTCAAGAGGATTGAGATCTGTCATTGTAGTCTTTGATTTAATCCATTGACACTTAAGGTATTTGGTGTTATGGCTTCATCTCTTGGTCCACTTCTTTGTGTTTCACCAGGTAGATGGGATTTGTGGTTTCAATCTGCCTTATGACTGGGGTAAGATTATTTTAAGAGATTGGATGGTTGCAATCTGCCCCTATCACGGGGTAAGAGATTGGTTGACGGTGATCTGCCCCAGGCTCGAGGTAAAAGATTGGATGGCTGTAATCTGCCCCAGGCTCGGGGTAAGAGATTGGATGGCTACAATTTGCCCCAGGCTTGAGGTAAGAGATTAGTCGATGGTGATCTGCCCCAGGCTCGAGGTAAGAGAACAGATAGCTGTAATCTGCCCAGGCTCAGAGTAAAAGATTGGCTAATGGTGATTTGCCCCAGGCTTGGGGTAAGAGATTAGCTAAGGGTGATCCGCCCCAAGCTCGGGGTAAGAGATCAGATAGCTGTAATCTACCTCAGGCTCGGGTAAAAGATTGGCTAATGGTGATCTGCCCCAAGCTCGGGGTAAGAGATCGGATAGTTGCAATCTGCCCCAAGCTCGAGGTAAGAGATTGGTTGAGGGTGATCTGCCTTAGGCTCGGGGTAAAAGATTGAATGGCTGCAATCTGTCCCAGGCTTAGGGTAAGAGATTGGCTGATGGTGATCTGCCCAAGCTCGGGGTAAAAGATCGAATGACTGTGATCTGCCCCATGATCGAGGTAAGAGATCAGAATCTTTAATCTTCTCTTCTTGATTAAGGGTAAAACTGGAATGATGTAGTTTGAATCCAACTCCACTACAACTTCAGGAAGATAGGTTTTGACGTTGAATTTCATCTTGCTCCTACTGCAACTTCAGAGAGATAAAGGCTTGGTATTGTAGTTTGATTCGCTATAACTTTGAGGTAGAAGATTTACTATTACGACTTTAATCTACTCCTCTTCGTCTTTAGGGTATAAGACTCGCCTTTGTGGTATCAGTCTTTTCCCTTCATGCTCTAGGGTATCAGCTCTAATGTTTCCTTGGTTCATCTCGCCATTTTGTGGGAATGTGACCTATAAAGTATGCTTCTATAGACCTCTATGTAGGCCCAAATTATCAGGATGCTATGATCAAAATGAATCAAATGCTCCTAACTACATGAATGCTCATGATGAATGTCAGATTCATTTATTATTATTTGGGTTGGCATGGTCTGTCCCTTGTCTAAATTTTGTCTTGAGTGCGCTGTCCGGTCTCATTCTAGGCTTAGCTTGAACTGCTTGTGTTTATATTTGTTTTCCAATTGGTAGTCCTATTTCGAGCCCCTGTACTTTTAGGAAATTCTAGAGTAATGCTCTTGTATCTTTGTATGATTCATATTATTAGTTCATTATCCGTTATTTTAAATGCAAAATGCTTGAACGAGATTATGAGGGAATAAAGTCGAAGTTTATTGAAAATTCTATTTAATAGAGAGGGTCAAAAGTGGCAACATTAGTAAAAAAATTGCCAAGTATACAATAAAAGACAATTAGATACCCCGAATATCGCAGAATGAGCTTCCCTGAGCCGACTCGCTGAGAATCACTCTAAGCCCAAATATGTGTCTAGAAGACTTGGAGTGCTTTGTTGATGCTTCAAGTTGTAATTTTCCTCCATCTTGTTATAATTGAGAGAGAAACGACCACTTCGAACTTGTTCTTGAATTTGAGTCGCCCTTTGCAGGTTTTCAACTCAAAATTCTTTTGGTCTCAAGACACCCTTTGCGGGTTTTCATCTTAATTTTTTTAGGCAAAATATTTTTTTACTGAGTTTGAGTTGACGGGGTTGTGCAAATCCTTGCCATCCATTTCTGTTAGAATGAGAGCTCCTCCTGAGAAAGCTTTCTTTACCATATAAGGCCCTTCCCAATTGGGCATCCATTTCTCTTGAAAGTCTTTGTGTATTGGAAGTATCTTTTTCAAAACTAGATCTCCCTCATGAAATTCTCTAGGATGAACCTTTTTTTCATAAGCTCGCATCATTCTTTTTTGGTACATCTAACCATGGCGGATAGCTCTTAACCTTTTTTTTTCAATTAAATTCAACTGATCATATCAGGCTTGAATCCATTCTGCCTCATATAACTGTAACTCGGTCAAGACTCGGAGAGACGATATTTCAACCTCAATAGGTAAGACCGCTTCCATACCATATGCTAGTGAGAATGGTGTTGCCCCAGTAGAAGTTCTGATTGAAGTTCTGTAAGCAAAGAGGGCAAATGGAAGTTTTTCGTGCCAGTCTTTGTAGGTCTCAGTCATTTTCGCAACAATATTTTTAATGTTTTTGTTAGTTGCTTCTACAGCTCCATTCATTTTTGGGCAATAGGGAGATGAATTGTGATGCTTGATTTTGAATTGCTCACAAACTTTCACTATTGTGCTATTGTTTAAATTCAAGGCATTGTCGGATATGATCCTCTCTGGCATCCCATATCGGTAAATGATCTCTTTTTTCAAGACTTGCTAACTGTAGACTTCGTGACGTTGGCGTAAGAAGCTGCTTCTACCCATTTGGTGAAATAGTCGATAACCACGAAGATAAGTCTATGACTATTAGAAACCTTGGGAGAAATTGGCCCAATGACATCCATGCCCCACATAAAAAATGGCCAAGGAGAATTCATGACATGAAGGTGTGACAAAGGTACATGAATCTTGTCTCCATAGATTTGGCACTTATGGCATCTCTTGGCATAATTGATGTAATCTCCTTCCATAGTGGACCAGTTATACCCAAATCTCATTATTTGCCTGGCCATTATGAAACCATTGGCGTGTGTCCCACAAATGCCCTCGTGAACTTCTTCTAAAACTTCTTAGCTTCAACTGCGTTGACACATCTTAGCAACACCTAATTTTTTCTCTTTTTGTACAAGGTTTCCCCATCTAGGACATATTCATTGGCAAGTCTTCTCAACATCCTCTTTTCATTTTCAGAAGCTTGCTTGGGGTATTTGCGATCTCTTACATATTGAAGAATATCTTGGTACCATGGGCAGTCATCCCTTTCTTCTTCTTCTTCTTTAATATCATAACAATGAGCCAGAGCCTCATAGATGCTCATTTGAATTAGTTTTATATCTTTTGGTCTATTTACTTTAATCATCAAGGCCAAAGTGGCAAGAGCATCAGCCATCTGATTTTCTTCTCGTGGGAGATAATGGAATGTGACATCATTAAACTCCTTGGTTAACTCGAGAACCAATTTTTGGTAATCAATTAGCTTAAGATCACTTGTTTCCCATTCTCCTTTGAGTTGATAGATTACTAGTGCGGAGTCTCCATATATCTTTAAAATTTTGATTCCCCGTTCTATGGCTACACGGATTCCCATGATACATGCTTCGTATTCTGTCATGTTATTTGTGTAATCAAAAATCGAGTTTATTGGTGAAAGGATAGTGGTCTCCTTCTAGTGATATCAAGATGGCCCAATTTCGTTACCTGTGGAGTTTATTGGTGACTTTAGTCCACTAATTCTTCCTCTTTTTAACTCTTATAGGTTCTTTTCAAGTGTTTCATTTTCTATTCTTGCAGGGCCATAGTCTTTCCCACTATGCGTGACAAGACTTACATCATGAGCTCCTTCTGATTCAACCTTGGAATTTTCCCCTCTTGATACCATTACACTACAGTTGTAATTCCAAGGTACCCTTTTATCATCCTTGTAGGGGAAGGCTACGAGTTTTTGGATTATTATTTTGAGAGCAACTCTTGTTTCAGTTTCGTCGTTCCTTGGTCGTGATATGATTATCATTGGATTATTAACCTCAAAAGTTTTATTAGCTGTGCTCTCTTCAGAGACACATACCTCTTCCACTTCTTCTTTTCCTCAAAAAATTCTAACTCCCTTATTGTCCATCAATCCCTGTACCATAGTTTTGAACTCGTTGCATTCCTGAATCTCATGCCCTTCATTATTGTGGAACTCATAGTAGTGTCCTTTTCTCACTTCTTTTCCTGAATCTCAGGCAATTAAACCCACTTTTACCATTTTGTGCCATACCCATCTCAATGGTGTTCTTACCTAATCAATACGAGTCTTAATCTTTTTTTCTTCTCCTCCAGCTATCGTATTTACCCCTTGATCGGGATGTTTGGGTAGCAGATTCCTTAATATATTAGGATTCGTAAGATTCTCGAATCTCAATACCTTGGCATCGATGAGCTGTTACATGTGCCTTTTTAGGGTCGCGCAGTTCTTAATTGAATGTCCGGCTATTCCTGCGTGATATTCGCATCGTGCGTTCGCATCATACCAACTTGGGAATGGCGATAGCAATTGCTTTAAATGGATTGGCGATATGAGACGCTTATTATACAATTTTGGATAAAGTTCTCTGTATGTCATGGGAATGGGAGTGAATTCCATTTTTGGCCTCGAACTAAACCTCTGCCTTGGATTTCTTTGATAGTTACCTTTCTGGTACTGGGTGATTCCATCACCATTTGCTTTGAGTAATTTTTCTTGTAAGAGTCTGCATTGTTGACATCATTTTCCTTTTTTTTGGGAGCTGTTCTTCTGACACCTTCCCCCGCCTCGATCCTCCCGCTTCAGATCTCATTCTCAACCATCTCTCTTGACATAACCATGTCAGAGAAACTTTTGGTAGTGCTTCCCAACATATGGTTAATGAAAGGGGCCTTCAGAGTATTAACAAACAACAGAGTTGTTTCCTTTTCCAACAATGGTGGTTGTACTTGGGTTGCTATGTCTCTCCATCTTTGAGCGTATTGTCGGAAACTCTCATTTGGCTTTTTCTCCATTCTTTGCAAGGTCAGTCTATCAGGTGCCATGTCAGTTACATGACTGTATTGCTTCATAAATGCTTGTGCCAGATCTTTTCATGATGTTATCTTGGCACGACTCAACTGATTATACCATTTCGCTGCAGATCTTGCTAGACTATCTTGGAAACAGTGTATTAATAATTGGTCATTATTGACATGCCTAGTCATCTTTCGGCAGAACATAGTAATGTGTGCCTCGGGGCAGTTGGTCCCGCTATATTTCTCAAAATCAGGTGTTTTGAATTTCGAGGGGAGCACTAGGTCTGGGACAAGGGTCAGCTCCTTAGCGTTAATGCCATAGAAGGTATCAGTGCCTTCTAATGCTTTCACTTTTTCTTCCAACCATTTGTATTTGTACTCTGGCTATCTAGGGATCTCAAGCTTTGCTCTTTCCATCTTCTCTACGTTATTCAAGTTATGGACGACGAGAATGGCTATATTATCTTCGGGGTTGGAACTGAATCCCATCTGAAAATTTACTGGCCCTGACATGTCGCCCGGGTGTTGTGCTCTTATTGTTATAGGTACCCCACGTGGGTACGTTTCTGGCGGTCTTTGAGTATGCACAACAGTATAGCCTGGGACATATCTATGCTCCTCACTTTCCTCCTCTGGGCTTATAGCAAGACCTTTTCCCTTATATGCCCTGTCTCTTATCAGCTGTGTTAGCTCACTTATAATGCTCCTTTGAGATTTTATAATCTGATTCTTCATATCTTGCTGTACCTTTACCAGATGGTCTTGCAGCTGCACTTGCACTTGCTCTTGCATTTCCTTCTGGATTTGTTCTAAATGTTTGATTCTCTGTCCATTACTTTTCGAGAGCTGTAGCGATGTGGTTTCTATATGGTTTTTGATTTAACTATTTAAGATGTTAATTATTTAGGGATATTTCTTTAATGCATGTTGATGAAATGCAATACTTATGAATGCATGTATGCAAAAGAAAGGTATTGACTTATAATTCAATTTCCATTAGAAAACTTCACTAGATAACAAGTTCCTTTAGATAAAGCAGATTTACATGAACGGTTTTGCCTTAATACTCAGAGTTTTGATTTTCTTCAGAAGTCCAGCTAAATTCTGACCCCCGATCTGTCATTGCCTCATACTGCACACTTAACATTTTCGCTTCGACTACTAAAGTTTGCAAGTGGTTAGCTACTCCCCGCATTTGATTTAAAGCTTCGCCCATAACATAATCCCTATCTTGAACTTGCCTTTGAGTATGGTGAAGGCACCATTCATTTGTTTCCATTTTCCTCTCAAGAACCTCAATTCGTATCTCACTATTCTGTAATGCGGCTTCCAGTTCTTCCACAATCTTATTCAACCTTTCAATCTCAACTCGACTTGCTTTCAGCTCTACCATCGAATTTCGGCTACGATGTCTATATAAGGATCCCTTTAACTCTTTTATTCGGGCCTTTAACTCATTTGTCTCGGCTTGACTCTCTAATAAGTTGCTCTTCATGGCATTTTCTTGAACCTAGGCATCTTGGAACTTGTTCTTCCACTGGTTTGTTCTAATCCTTTCTTCACAGATTCTCATTGCCTTTGCTCTGACGTTTTACCAAAACCAGCAGTCCTCATTGACAAAGGAAGTTTCTTGTAGTCTTTCTTCAGGCTATCAAGATCTTCTTCAGCCTTGTTCTTCCCTTTTCTCAATTTTTCTGCTTCTAATTTTTAAACATCAACATCTAATCCTAAAAGTACCTTTTCTTCTTCCAATTTTTCTATCATTTTTTCCATTTCAGAATTTTTTTCTCTCAAAATCTTGTTTGATAATTTTCAATTCTTTCGGGACAACCGACAAATGCTCCTCAATTGGACGAACAACTTCTAGGTTTGGTACAGGAATGTTGTTATTGATCCTTCTATTCCTCCACCAACCATAATTCTATAGTTGTCATGGGATTGACACTGAACACTTTCATTCTCCAAACTTGATTCCATGTATTTGAGATCTCTCAAATCCTCTTCTTATTATTTTCTCCTCTATATGCGAATTCACATTGAACTAACCCTCGAGTTGCTGGTATGAACTATCTCGACCTGTACTGTCTTGAAACCAATAAAGGTGCGTATCCTATCGCTCCCCAAATTCCAGCCAATGGAACCTATCGAAGTCTCCGCATCGATATAGGATTTCGTCAGGAACAAACCATGGTGCTCGCCATTCTATGTCTTCATCTCAAAGACTTTGAAGTATTGCCATCCATTTTTCCTTTTAGAAATTTCCTTGTCTCTGCGTAACTACAAACTCTCTCAAAGGAGAATAATCTTTAGATAAGTACTGATAAGAGACTTTCTCTGTTTTCCAAAAGTGACTATAGAACCATACCATCAACAATGTTGCGCAGCCGATAAACTGACATTCACCTTCTTTTCTGCATGTATTTAGTGATCTAAAAGTTTCAGCCAATATTGCCGGGACCGGTGTAACCCTTTTATTCAACCTAACGAACAAGTCTGTAACCGCATCTTCTATGTGTCCTAGGGCTTTAGGAAAAATGACAAACCCATATATACTTAGAGCCAAGATGTCAATCTTTTTCTTCGCATCCGGGTGAGCCAAGATCAAGTCTCGCAAACTCTTCCACGAATGCATTTGTTGTTGCCTTTCACCTTAAACCAAGCTACGACCCATTGCTCGCTCATGCAAGAGATGTTTACTAATCTTTTGACAAAAGTTGGGACACTCTGAGCTCTTGAGTAGGCTGTCGGTCAGAGATCTTCGGACAACGGAGTAATGTGGTGTATTCCTCTATCGTAGGTGTCAGATCTATATTTCCAAAAGTGAAGCAACTGTAGGTCGGGTTCCAGTGTTGTGCCAAAGCTCGGAAGAGGCACTTATCCACTTTTACCTTGAGTAAGTATGGTAAATCTCCATACTCGTGGAAAAAGGTTTGCTTCATGTCATTATCTCATTGGTCTCATATTTCTTTCAACTCTTGCACATTGTTCTGAGCTATACTAATTCTAGTATAATCCAAAAAGTCGGATTCATGCCCTTCTACTAAGCTATCACCCTTCTGGCATTGATTCTCCTCTGACCACATAAAGATACTTATTCTCCATGATTAATTCTCTTATCAGTAATTAAGTTTGAATCAATACCTTTCCTTGTATGATGATGCAATGCAATGCAAAAAAGACAAAATAGAACAGGTTAGCAAAACAAATCAGTATCAATATACAAGTAAAAAACAAAGAACCAAAGAACTTGTCTTGGATAGTTGCTAAAAGGTTCGTTATAACTCCTTCTAAGGCAAGTACTTATGGCTCATTACATGTGGTTTAGTATCTAGAGTAAAGGGTACCCAAACCAGCAGATTCCTCGATCTTCACCCATTACAGGCTCATACAGATGAGTTCGATTTAGGGGGACACATTCTCACATGTTTGCACGGAAGTGAAAACTTCACGAAAATATGGGTATGGATGTAATCTCGAAGCGATCCACTATCCTGCACGGAGGTGAAAACCTCACAAAGGAGTAGTTTCCCGCTTCCACTTAAAAGGGTAGTAACAAATGCATATGAATGCAAACTTAACTAGCGAAATCGACATAATATAGCATCACACAAAAATGCAAAGGACCGTATATTAAACAAAACCGAGTATTTAAAAATTTTAACAAAAAGACCCGAAAATAATCGATTTTTTTGGCTTGATTCTTTTTATTCTGAAAAAATGTCCCCATTAGAGTCGCCAAGCTATCGAAACATTTTTCGAAAAACGAAAAACCAATCTCGAAAATATTTTTAAATTAAAAAATGGAAAAAATGGGAGTCACCACCAATCTTTTATTCGATGTGATTGGATCACCATAAAACATTTAAAATCCGTTTTGAAAAATATTTTAGTCTTCGAAATCCGTAAAACAGGTTCAGGAGTCGGTTACGTGTGAGGAAGGATTAGCATCCTCACACGCCCAAAATTGGTACCACGTCTACTATTTTCGGGTCTTGTTTGTTAAAAACTTAAAAACTCGAGTAAATTTAAAATACAATCCTTAAATGCATGATTTATTTGATGCACACGTTTACGAAGGAAAATCGAATTCCGTAAGGAAGTCTTGTTATTTTAAAATGATCGAGGGAGAAAGTTACGTCCAGTGAGTTAGGACATAACATTTCGAGATCCGAAAATAACGAGCATTCCTTTGTTGCCGATTTCAAACCTTGAAAAGGGTATTCGATTATTCTGGTTTGAAGAAAAAAAATCACGCCTAGTAAGTTAAGGCACAATTTTTCAAAATCCAAAATAAATAAATATTACCTCGATTTAAAATATTCGTATTTTTTAGAGAAAATCGGAAAGCAATTTTAATTTAATGATGAATGTGTAAATTAAATACGAATATGTAATTTATCGGTAAAATTAAGTAGAATAATTAAACAGATATGTAAATGCAAAAATTAAGCATAAAATAAAATACGAAATATAATAGAATCGCGAATCAAAATAAAAAAGGATTAATTAAAAAAAAAGGATAATAATTAAATTTAACATACAAAAAATCAAAGAAATGGTAAAAAAAAAGAGGTCGAAAATGAAGTTTCGGAGAATTTCGGGTTAAAACATAATTTTGGAAAAGTTTAAGGGTGAAAATGTGATTTTGGAGAAGTTTAAGGGTCAAAATACAATTTCGAAAATTTTTTGAGATCAAAATGTAATTTTGGGAAAGTTTAGGGGTCGAAATGTGATTTTGGAAAAGTTTAATGGTTAAAATGTAATTTTAGAAAAATTTAAGGGTTAAAATGTAATTTTGGAAAAGTTTAAGGGTTAAAATGTAATTTTGGAAAAGGTTAGAGGTTAAAATGTAATTTTGGGAAGTTTAGGGGCTAAAATTTAATTTTTTGATAAGTTTAGAGGTTAAAATGTAATTTTTGAGAAGTTTGAGGGTTAAAATATAATTTTTGAGAAGTTTGGGGACCTCTTGAGCAATAAACCTAAAAAAAGTGACACGTGGCAGCTTCTCAGACTTCTTGAAGTGAGAGGACAAAATTGAAAACAATTTAAAATTATTAGGCAAATTTAGAATAAAATAAAAATTGATTTAATGATCAAATTGAAACAAATAAAAAATGGAAAGGGCTAATTTTCAAAATATCCCAAAAAAGACACATGGCAGCTTCTCAAGCTTCCAGAGAGTTGGGGGACCAAATTGAAAAATAATTAAAATTTCTGGGTAAATTTAAATTAAATTAAAAATAGCATTAATGACTAAATGAAAACAACTAAAAAATGCAGAAGGACTGCACACATAAATAGACCATTAAAAGAAAACACGCGAATCCTGAAGGTCTAACGAGTCGGATCGGGTTGGGTCTGGTCTTCCAAGCGTGAAACGACGCCATTTTGCCATTAAAACCTAATGGCCAAAACGACGTCGTTCGACATGAGTATTTAAGAAAAAAAAAATAGTTGAAAATTCTTTTTTCCTTTCATTTTGCAAAAATTTTCCTTTCCTTTTTTCTTTTTTCTCTCTCAACTCTCCTCAAGGCCTCTATGGTTGGACCTAGGATTTGGCCCTTCTTCGTCATCGGTTAGTTGTCACCCGTCGTCACGCGCCGTCGTCACGCACCGCTCGAGTGAGTAAAAACCTCATTTTTCTCTTTTTTTCCTTAAAAAAAAACGATCTGGATATATCTAAACAAATCTAACCCGGATCTTCGTAAAAATTTTGAAAAAGATTGACTTTGCCCTCTTTTTTTATTTTTGATTTTTCCTTATTATTATATTTTAAAAAAACTTTTCCAGATCTAAAAAGGTTTGGATTTCTTACTTTCTTTGAATTTGCTTATGCTATTTTAAATTTATTATTTTTATATTTTGATTTTTCTACCTCTTTTTCTTTGCAGATCTCGTTCATCAGGGAGCATTTACGGACAAGAGGTTCGAAAGTCTCCTTGGCCACCGTCCGTGGTGGTGATGACGTGAAATGAGGTAAGAGAGGACCGTTCGATTTCTTTTCTTTTTATTTATTATGAAACGTTTTGAAATTAATGTTACTAAATGGTAATAATAATGGCATAAATAAATATTAATGTACATAAACGTTTTGATTTTCTAATAATAAATAGACAATAAATAACTATGTATTTGTATCTGTACCTTGAGAATTGAATGCCTTGTAATCTGATTGGCACTTTCTATTGCTACGAATGCTTCAGTTGTTTGTATTTCAAATGCTTGTGTATTGATTTCAAAGTATCTTTTTTATTAATTTCTCCAGAAAGAATGTTACCTTTACAATTGTTTTAATTCGATTCTTATAATCGATTATACAATCATACTAATTTGTCTTTTGCAATAAATGGCTGTCTTTTCCCTTTTGCAGGTAACAGTGGTGGTGGTGCAAGTTGCCGGTGAGTAGCTAGTGGCGGTGCTTACGTGGTAGCTCCTGATTGGCTAGGGATGGAGGTGGCAGGTACAAGTTGTTTAGGCATTAGGGTTTCGCAAAACTTTATAAAATTGGGCCTATTGGATTGTAATTTGTTGGGCCATGTATTTGGGTTAGGATTTAGACAATTGGGCTTGGGTGAAATGGGTCAAGGGATGTAATTGGGCTTAATTAGGTCTGTAAATTTGAACATTTAAATTAAAATAAATTTTAATTTAAAAATTTATTATTATATAATTTTTTGGTTCAAATTGGGTTCAAATGTTGGGCCCGGTCAAAATTGGGCTTCAACAAATGGCATCATCAGTAATGCCATTAAACCTAAAAGTATCGCACAACTGTAAAAATCGTTTCAAATGTAAACTAGGATCCTCAGACATAGTCCCTCTGAATTGTAAATTATTTTGGACGATTTGAATCATAGCCAATTTTATTTCAAAATTATTAGCAGCGATAGTAGGTCTAGCAAAACTCCCTTGAGTTAGATCTAGAGTAGGTAAAGAGTACTCCCTTATAGTTCTTTGTTCTTCCGTCATTGGTTCGTTTGATGGGAGTTGTGGAGTTATATTGATGTTTTCAACGTTAGTCATAGGATCTTCTATTGGATCAACTTGTTCTTCTTTCTCCTTTGGTGGTGGGTTTTGCATAACCTATGGGTTTCTGTTATTACATTTTATTAGTGATTTGGGGTTAGTAATAGGCTCGACCAAGTTACCTTAACTTCGAGTCATAAACCAAAAATAAATACGAAAGAAATAATAAAATACAAAAAATAAAATAAAAGTAAAAACTCATATCTATAACCTAAAATTTTTCTAATTATTTTATTAGCAATAAAAGAATAAGATTTACTAAAGCGTTGCCTCCCCAGCAACGGCGCCAACAACTTGACCGCACCTAAATGTACTCCTGTTCAGTATAGATTTCATCTTTTCACAAGTATACAGGTTAGGTTGTAAATATAGTGTCTTTACAATGGAAAACTTGGAAATATTTTGAGGATCGTACCCAAAGGAGGCTTAAGGAAATAGTAAATAGAATCCCTGTAAAGAATAAAACTAGTTAGTACTAGTTTTAAGGTTTATAGAATGAGGGGAAATAAGATTGTTGGTTGAAAGCATAAAAATAAAAGGTTCAAAATAAAATAAAATAAAGATGAGTCGTATAAATTCTTATAACCGTCTTTAGGGAGATTAGATCGTTTTCGTATGATATCTTCAATTGTTTAGTTTTAGGGATTTTCCTCCAATCAACTAGTCACTACCCCAGTTGGATCTCTTGATCTTTTTCAAGCATAGCAAGTCGATAGAGATTACTTATCGCTAGATGTCACAATCTAAATCGATTTGGGGAAAAGGTTTTCACAGATGGGCAATACCAATTTTGGGTTCATTCCCACCTAGATGACTTTCTAGAGTTGTCAGGCCTAGTGTTTGTTTGATTCTCTTCCTTTCCCAAACAGCTGATCCGAAAGGTAAAAACCTTGTAATACAACAATCAATTATTCATACGTCCACTCCCTAATTCCCCAAAATAGAATTAGTTCCTCATGGTTTCTTTTTTCATCAAGAACACAATATATGAAACATGTAAATCAAGAATTGAATGAAAAAGAAATTGAATTGTATTAAGCGATCTATCGAGAAAAATTCCTCGATCATTTATGCGAGTTTCTACAATCTCATTTCAAAAGCAAAAAATAAATAAACTGAAACTGAAAATTAAAGGCTAAGTAATTGTGGTGAAAACCCTAGTCCTGAAGGTCCTATTTATATCTTTTGATGGTCACTTTTCCTAAACCCTAGGTCAATTGTTGTTCCTCGTGTTTAAGTGGCATTATAAAGACCAAAACACCCTTCATTTAATGTGAGATCTACATCTAAGGGTCGATGTGCGACACACCAAGTCTTGTGTCACGACATAGGCATCAATCTCCATGTGAAGCGTCTTTCTTCAAGCGTTGTCGCGACACAGTTACTATTTATCGCGACAAAGAAGTCAGATGTCAATATCCCTAAGTTTGGTCCCTTTGGTTGCGATGTAGCTCAGCCTATGTTGTGACGAAGTGATCAATTTCCTTTTAGTATACTTCTTATGGTCTCTTGCACACTTGTCAAGTATGTTAGCTAACTTTTAGGCTTCATTTGGCCTTAAAGACAAACAAAACATCATTTTAACACTTAGGCTACACAATTTATTTAAATAAGAAATCTAAACTAAATCCTATTAAAACATAATGAAAATACTTGATTTCAAGCTCTTCAAATGTGAAAAATAGTTCAATCTACTAGGTACAAAACCGACAGATCAACGGCCAAAAAAGAAAATCAAGATTTACTTTCTTGTTTTCAAGAAAATCAAGAAATCGAATCTTGGTCAAATTTTGTTGTTCCAAACAATTTCAAAAATCAAGAAAATCAAGATTTCAAATCTTGGTCCAAGAAATCGAAGTTGCAATTTTAAAGTTTGGGAAATCAGTAGACTTGCGATGACTTTTTGGATGGGATCCTGATCACCTTCGAACGTACTCCTGTTAGGTATAGGTTTTTGGCTTTCGCAAGTATACGTGTTAGGTTGTAAATATAATGTGTTACAACGGAACACTTGGTAGTATTCAAAGGATCATACCTAAAGGAATCGTAAGGCGGTAGTGAATTAAATCCTTGCAAAGAATAGATAGTGAATTAAATCCTTGCAAAAAATAGAATTAATTACTACTCAATTTAGGGATTATAGTACGAGAATAAAATAAGAGATTTGTTGTGAAGAGCATAAAAATAAATAAAATAACGTAAAGGGACGAGATGTAAGTATTCAATAAAACAGCTTTGGGGATATTAGGTTACTTCGGTATGATTTCCTCAATTGCTGGGTTTTGGGGATTTTCTTTCAATCAACTAGTTACTACCTAGTTGGATCTCTTGATCTTCTGCTAGCATAGCAAGTCGATAGAGACTACTTATCGCTAGATGTCACAGTCTAAATCGATTTAAGGAAAAGGTTTTCACAGATAGGTACCAATTTTGGGTTCATTCTCGCCTAAGTGACTTTCTAGGGTTGTCAGGCCTAGTGTTTGTTTCATGTTCTTTAACCAAACGATAAAATTCTTTAACCAAAATTTAATACGACTCTAATAACATCATAAATATTAAAATAAATAAAATTATGACCTGACTCATTAGATTCATGGTCTCAAAACCACAATTTTCGACACCACTAAAAATCGAGCTGTTATAACGTTTCTCAATTTCATCAAGGAAACCCTTGACCTAAGTAATCTATTAGATTTTGTGCCTTAAAAGCTTCTGGAATGTTATGCTTAATGATCATTAGACTCATGCGATTTGAACGATCTCACATCTCAAAATCCCTTTTAACATAAGGGGCGTTTTCTGTAGTAAGAGGTACGAGTTGTTCTTCGCTTAATGCAAGGTCTATATCCATACAACCAAACACTATAAGTGTCTTTTCCATTCCTTGAAATTAGTTCCATTAAACATGTGTATATAATTTATATTAGTAGATATTGTTGCAGCAAAAGATGAACTAGTTGAATATAGAACAAAATAGATAAAAACAAGCTCATATAAAAATTCAAAAGTAAACAATAAATTCAAAATAGTGGTTAATCCCATCTCAAGATACCAAACACAATATAAATATCAAGTCTTTGGATAGTTATATTAACTGTAAGCAATACTCTTGTTGTAGTAATCAAACACTGACAGTAAATTATGTCAAACAATGAATTAATTTTTGGACTAACATATTACTCACATATAGTACCTTATAATTGTCACACATTTATCCTCATAGTTATCGTTAACATTCTATCAAATATTAACTTACCTCAATTAATAAATGCATGAATCACAAAAACATATAATCATCTTGATATTTTAAATAAACTAATTTGCGCAAAAGAAGTCACTTTGGCGGCATTTTGCTTCAACTAATCTATTTAAAATATTAGACACCTTTAATTACCAAAGCCAAAATCTGAATTTATTTGTTTCAAAATATGTCTCTTAATTTCATCTTTCTGTCAAATTAAAAGATACTAGTATATAACTTTTTCCCGAAACAAAATACATCAAGGTTAAATATAACACAAATATACAATTGGTATTTAACTCAACTACATACTAAAAATAAATAAATAACTACTATGTTTAATTCTATTTAAAAATATAATAATGTTAGCCTTAGTTTTTCAAGTATTTCGATATAACAAAAAGTACATTAAAAATCCCTACTTAAATTTGCAAAAAACTATTTATAAGTCCTTAAAATTATTTTCAAATTGTTGGATAAAATAAACTTTAAAAAAGCCTTGAAATAACTTAGTTTTTAACAAATTTTTGAAGTCTGAAAGACTTCTACCGATACTTAGTTGAAAAGTATCGGTAGAACTTAAGGTAAAAAAACCTTTGTAATGCTTCAGACTTCTACCGATAGAACAAGACAAACTACCGACACCTGTCTTGGTTCTACCGATACAACCAAGACTTCTATCGGTAGAACAAAATCCAGAGAGCAAAGAAGTTGTGGCCTGGGACTTCTACCGATACTTGGGAAGGCTTCTACCAAATCAAGTCACGTCAATAGCCAAAGTTTAGCATCCCCTGCACTTCTACCGATACTCTGAAGGGTTCTACTGATACCAAATGAAACTCTTAGTGTTCTACCGATACAAGGTGGGATCTACCGATACAACGACTCCAACGGTCACTTTTTGAAAAGGCTTTTACCGATACAAGTCTTCTTCTACCGGAACAATGAAGCTGCTGTCTACATTAAATGTTGGTTTTAATGGGTGCAACGTCTCTATTTTATTTCTAACGGCTACAAACTGCCACAAAGTTGTTAGAGGACTTAAATACAAGGTCAATGCTCCCCATTGAAGTCAACAAAGAAAAGAAACAAGTGTCTAACTTCAAAGAACTCAATTTTCAATCTTTCATCAATCTTCTAGCAAACTTTTCTAGTACACACTTGTGGGTTAAGTTTTCAATCATTCTTTCAAGTGTTATAACTTTGTGTGAGAGTGCTTAATTATTGATCATTTACATTTTGTAGGTATATTCTCATTCATTCTTATTTTCTCTTATTTTGTGAGGTGTTACTTAAGGTTTTGGGTAGAAAACCTTACGGGGTAGTGGTTCTATCTTACCTTTGAAAAGATAGAGATTTGTAAGGTTAAATCTTGCCCTTAAAGGTTCAAATCTAGTGGATTTGAGAAATCCTTAGTTGAGGAAAGCTAAGGTAGTGGACGTAGGCAATTGAGACCGAAACACTATAAATACTTTAGTCTTTTGCTTTTCTCAAATTTACTAAAAACCTTTTAAAAATACTTGTGTATTTCAAAACTTGTCAAGTTGGTGGAATATGTTGTCGTATGTAGTTGTTGTGCTCAAATTCTTTGGATGAAGCAACAATTAGTTGACTATGGAATTGGTATGGATCACATTCCTCTAAGGTGTGATAACACTAGTGCTATTTGCTTAACCAAAAATCTCATCCAACATTTTAGTACAAAGCATATAGAAATAAGACATCACTTAATTAGATATCATGTGCAACGAGGTGATAGTTCTAGAGTTTATAGATACTTTGCATCAACTGGCTCATATTTTTACAAAGCCTTTAGATAAGGAGAGATTTTGGACAATTAGGGGAGAGCTAGGACTAATGAACATGCCTTCTTATGCTTCTTATATATATATATATATATATATATATATATATATTGTCATTCTTGGACACTAATTTTGTTTTATGTATGTTTTGTGTATATATTTATATATATATTACTTGATTTTCTAGTAATATTTGTTTAAGTATAGCATTTTATTGTTTTATGTATGTTATCTGTGTGTTTTGTACTTCTTTCTCTTTAACTTTTCATTTTTTAAATAGCCGTTTTGGTAGCACATAGGATGTATCGGTAGTTCTGTGCCAAAATGGAATTTCTGGGTTTACGTTCTTAAGATATCGGTAGTTGTGGGCATTTATATACCCCCGCAGCATTTTTTTTACAAAAAACCTAACTTTAAAATGTTTTTTGTCATCTTCTTCCCCAAACCACCATCCCCATTTTCGGTCCTCACCTCCCAACCCCACCTTCCACCATTGTCATTTATTTTTTTCACTAAATCTTGTCTCTCACGTGCTTCCACTTCATTCTCAAGAAGGATTTTTGTCAAAAAGGGTCACATTTTCCCCATTTCCCACATTTCTTTTAAGGTAAAACCTGAATTTTTATTTTATTTTATTTTCAAATTTATACATAATGTTAGTTTTAGAAGAACTTAGATTAGTAATTTTATATACATATTTTTTAAAATTGTATATTTTATACATTTTTTATATACATATAAACTATTTTAAATATATACAATCTTATATCCACATTTATATATATATATACATACACATATACACTATACATATACACTATTTTATATTTACACATTATTTTTACATATATATATATATATACTGTTATACAATTCTTTTTTTATAAATCATTTTTCTATTTATATATTTATATATATATGTATGTTTTTGACTTATTTTTTTATATAACATCACTGTCTCATATTTCAAAATTGCATCTGCTGCTATTGGGGAAATAAATTGGTCGTATTTTTTTTTCTGTAGGTCCATTTTTTACTCGACCCATTACCCTTTAGTTTAACCCTTCATTAGATAACATGCCTCCCTGTACATCCCGTAAGCGTCTAGCCTCTAAATGCGCTAGAGGTGAATCCTCTTCTGATCTCTTAGATCATCCTTCGGTACTTGAATGTTTCGGGACAGCGATGCTCTCGAAAAATTCAACACCTATTTTACAACCCGTCCAATTCAAATATCTCGATCAACATCGCGATTGGGGTTAACTAGAGTGTCTCCAACCTTAGGGGTCCATGCTACGACAACCTTGTTCGAGCGTTTTACTCCAACGCTAAACTTAAACATGACCTAAACAGTCAGTTAGTTACCTTTATCACCTCTTTAGTTATGGGCCAAGAGATTACTATCTTGGTCAACACCCTCTCTACGTATCTTTCTATCACCAATGAGGGTGATGATCGTCATACCGACCCATATAACCACTCCTTAGTTAGACCAAATGACTATGTAGGCAATGACATGGACCTTCACGACCGTATCCTACACCTTATTTTCACATGGATTGTTGCCCCAATCAACAAACATTCCAGTTTTCGTCACGCCGATTATTGGATGTGGTATTACTTTAGAACCAACAATCCCCTAAACTTAGCTTCCATTATTTTTCTAAATCTTATCGAGATCGTTAGATTACTGGTGTCTAGCAACAAAACCTTACGTTACGATACTTTCCTCTCCCATATCTTTCATACTCTTCGCATTAACGTAAGTGTAGACCCCAATCGTGCCATTAATTCTTCCATCGACATCTTGACCGCACATAATTGTAAATGGAAGCTTGATGATTAATGGAATTGGGTTTGAAAGATTGATCGCCAATCCTCAACAACTCAAGGATCGACGGTTCCACTGGTAGGTTCATCATCTTACAATGCTCCTTCGTTTTCACATGAGGAACATCCACCTCTCCTCCCTCTGTCGTCTCCACTCACCGTACGCCTACTAGAGGCGATCAATGGACTGTTATTGCAAGTCAATGCACGATTTAATGCATCGACTACCTACATCGATGATCGCTACAATCAACTAGGTGAACATTTAAATGAGTTGGCCTCTAGATTTCCTCCATCAGAAGATTAGGACATCATGTTTTGGTTGAGTTATACATGCTTTTTGGTTGGATACTACTTTGAATTGTTTGGTTGTTTGTCTTAGGATCTCTATTTTTATTGTTTGGTTGCTTTGAGATGTTTTTTACTTTGATTATGTTTGAATTTTTTTTTGGTTCAACAGTACTACCATTTTAGTTCATATTATCTAATTGTTTATGCATAATTCTTCTTCACTTGTTATTTTTATTATTCTCTTGGTTCAAGTATTGTGCATTATTTGCCTTAGTTTTTTAAGGCTTCTATTCTTTTTGATATTACAAAAAGGGGGAGATAAATGTAAAATTTGCTTAAATTAATTTTCAACTTAACTTTTAAAGCAAAATTCTTCAAGTTGGAAATTTAAATGAAATAACATCTAAAATTTTTATGGGAGTTTATTTTGAAAATAATGTTTAAGATAGGGGGAGTTAACAATTTTTTTTCAAAATGTTTTGTCATATCAAAAAGGGGGAGATTGTTAGCCCTAGTTTTTCAAGTATTTTGATATAACGAAAAGTACATTAAAAATCCCTACTTAAATTTGCAAAAATTGTTTATAAGTCCTTAAAATTATTTTCAAAGTGTTGGACAAAATAAACTTTTAAAAAACCTTGAAATAACTTAGTTTTTGTCAAATTTTTGAAGTTTGGAAGACTTCTACCGATACTTAGTTGAAAAGTATCAGTAGAACTCAAGGTAAAAAAAACATTTGTAATGCTTCAGACTTCTGTCGGTAGAACAAGACAAACTACTAAAACTTGTCTTGGTTCTACCGATACAACAAAGACTTCTATCAGTAGAACAAACTCCAGAGAGTAAAGAAGTTGTGGCCTGGGACTTCTATCGATACCTGGAAGGCTTCTACCGAAACAAGTCAAGTTAGTAGCCAAAGTTCAGCATCCCTTGTACTTCTATCGATACTCTAAAGGGTTCTACCAATACCAAATGAAACCCTCAGTGTTCTACCAATACAAGGTGGGATCTACCGATACAATGACTCCAACAGTCACTTTTTACAAAGGCTTCTACTGATACAAGTCTACTTTTATCGAAATAACAAAGCTGCTAACTACATTAAATGTTGGTTTTAATGACTACGACATCTCTATTTTATTTCTAACGGCTACAAACATCCACAAAGTTATTAGAGGACTTAAATACAAGGTCAAGGCTCCCTATTAAATTCAACAAAGACAAGAAACAAGTGTTTTTCAATCTTTCATCAATCTTCTAGCAAACTTTTCTAGTACACACTTGTGGGTTAAGTTTTCAATCATTCTTTCAAGTGTTGTAACTTTGTGTGAGAGTGCTCAATTGTTGATCATTTACCTTTCGGAGGTATATTCTCATTCATTCTTATTTTCTCTTATTTTGTGAGGTGTTACTTAAGGTTTTGGGTAGAAAACCTTAATGGGCAGTGGTTCTATCTTACCTTTAAAAAGATAGAGATTTGTAAGGTTAAACATTGCCCTTAAAGGTTCAAATCTAGTGGATTTGGGAAATCCTTAGTTGAAGAAAGCTAAGGTAGTAGACGTAGGCAATTGAGGCCAAACCACTATAAATACTTAAATCTTTTGCATTTCTCAAATTTACTAAAAACCTTTTAAAAACACCAATTCACCCCTCTCTTAGTGTATTTCGATCTTAACAAATAATATATTGATAAACTTTAAACAACCCAAATTATGCAAATTAATTAAAATGTGAATGCAACAATTAATCTAGCTAATCATCAAAGCACCAAAGCAATTCTACTCAAATTTGCGAAGTAACTTTGCGAAAAGAAAAGATTTAACTTGCAGAATGTGCAATACAATAATGAGAAGTCAAATTAATATACACTTGAATACAATCATCAACTTTATTAAAACTAAAACATCTTTGCCCAAGATTCATAATAACAATAATGATAGGTCCCGATCAAAGCTTTAGGAATTTTTTTAATGTTCTACTTTGGGTAAGAACAAACCACAAAAAGTTTAATTGAATTTTGCTGCCTTCATTTTTTTACTTCCAGTAGTTTAAATAACTTTGACAAATAAGAACTTTTCCTAATTATCCTATCATTTCTCTAAAAACAAGATAATGACAACAAATAAAATAATAATCAACTAATATTAATAACAAAAAATTAAAACATGGTCTATTATTCAGCAGCTAGTGAATCTTATCATGTCATATTCTTCAGCAACTAGTGGATCCACAACTTGGACTCCTTCCCTGATGACTCCTACATGGGTGTTGCATGATGGCTTATGAATCCAAATACTTTGGATTCATCTTAGACACTCTTATAGATTTTCTTAACCTATCAATACCACTCCCTTGAACATGAACCTTGTCCTCAAGGTGGAGATTAAGAAATTTTTCATCGAGATCTTTGGTATTTTCCCACGTGGCATCTTTAGCTGGTAGCCTTTTCCATTTGATCAAGCTTTCTTCAATGAATTTGGATCATTTGTGGACCCAACGGGTGTCTAAGATTGCTTTTGGTTCCATTATTAATTTTCATTATCTGCCACAAGTGGTAAATGTATGCTAACAAATGTGGCATAACCCACTTTCTTTTTTTAGGAGCGACACATGAAACACAAGGTGAATGCGAGTAGTAGGAGGAAGTGTGAGCTTATAAGCCACTTTGCCAATTCTTTCTTCAATTGGATATGGCCCATTGAATTTACTCACAAGCTTTTGGTACACTCGTTTAAATGCAGGTTATTGACGGTAGGGATGTAGTTTCAAGAATACCAAATCTTCAACTTGGAAATAAATGTCCCTTCGATGAGAGTCTACTTGTTGTTTCATCCTGTGGATGGAGGCATACAAATTTTCTTTAAGATGTCATAGTAAGACATCTCTTGCAACTAAGCTCTTGTCGACTTCATTAATTGGACAGTGACCTTCATGATAATGAGGTATTGTTAGAGAGGGTCTGCCATAAAGAGCTTAAAATGGGATCATTCTCGTAAAGATATGATATGTTGTATTATATCAAAATTCAGCCTACGGAAGAAAGAGTGCCACTTGCGAGGCTGATGGTGAACAAAACACCAAAGATATTTCTCAATGCAATGATTGACAACCTCGAATTGACCATCTGTTTACGGATGATAAGCAGATCTTGTTTTCAGTTGAGCTCTCGACATCTTAAAAAATTCTTGCCAAAAATGGTTGATAAAGATAGGATCTCGATCACTAATGATGGATCGTGGCATGCCATGGAGTTTAACGATACCCTCAATAAATTTTTCAACTACCATTTTTACTGTATACAGGTGAGAAAGTGCCAAAAATGTGCTGATTTACTCAACTGATCAAGCACAACAAGAATTCTATTTTTACCATTTGAAAGTGGATGAACATCCATGAAGTCCATTGTAACATCATTCCATATTTGACAAGGAATTGGGAGTGGTTAGAGAAGTCCAGTTGGGGATAAAGCTTCATTCTTTGTACACTGACAACCATCTGAAGCAACATAATTCTTCACTGTTTCATACATGGACAGCCAATAAAACTGTTGTGAAATCCTCTTGTAAGTGCGTAAGACACCAGAATGACCATTGATAGGAGAATCATGGAATTCTTTCAAAAGTAGTTGAATAACATTGGAGGCACAACTACTCGATTTTTTTAACAAATCAATCCATTATGCCAACAATATGGACTGCTTGGGTTTTTAGTTGCAATATGACTGATTTTTTTCATGTAAGAATTGTTACTAACGTTATTTTGAATCGTATCCCATAATTGAATATGAGACACAAATAAAGAATTAATGCTAGGATAACCAGTTACTTGAGATAGTTCATTAACTGTATTATTTTCTTGACCAGGTTTATATTTTATCTCATAATTATAGCCCAATAGCTTAGACACCCATTTTTTATTTCTCGGGTGTGCCAATCTGCTGGTCCAACAGATACTTCAGGCTCCTCTGATAAGTTTCGATGTAAAACTTGCTACTTGTCAAATATGGTCGCCATATCCGAATTGCATGAATTATTGCCAGCATTTCTTTTTCATAAACAGATAAGGAGAGTTTGGAGACTTCCAATGCCCGACTCATGAAAGCAATTGGCTGCCCATGTTGACTTAAAATTGCACCGATATAGGTACCTGATTCATCTTCTTCAATAACAAATGATTCGTTAAAATTGGGCATTGCTAGTGTTGGTGTGGAGAAGTCATGACTATCTTGAGCTCTTGGAAGGCAACTTCCGCTTCCTTGTGCCAATCAAATTTACCCTTTTTTAAAAGGTTGCTAAGAGGCTTTTGTAAGGACTCCTTTTCAGTAGTGTCGGAAAACGGTAGTTACGGGACTCTAATTTTAAGATAAAAGAGCCAATATTCATTTATTATGCTATGTCTACTTAATTATTAGAGCAATGTTTCTACTTAATTATTAGAGCAATGTTTAAATTGATTTAGAGAAGCTTAAACTATTAACTAGTAGTTAGAAGTAAGGATCAAATTATAAAAAGAAATTTAATATATGTGCCATTAATAAAAGAATCAAATATTAAAGTAATGACAGTTGAAGGATTAAAGAAGTAATTACACCTAATTAATAATAGTGGACTATTTTGGTGTTAATTTGTAAAGAAATAAGCTTGATTTTAAGAAGGGATAAAGAGGTAATTTGTAATAAATAACTAAACAAATTAAACAAAAAAAAGTTGACCATTTTTCCTAGACATTACCGAATTTGTGAGAAAAATGAAAAGAAGTTATTGAAGAAACTTGGTTTGGCTAGGGAGAAAAGTCTTTGCATGGTAGGTAAAATGTACCTCATTTCCATTGATTTTTATATTTTTGAAATCATCGTAATTTGGTCTATCTTCTCTAAGGGTTATTTTATAAAAAGGTAATAAGGTTGGAGAATTGACATGGGAATGGTTGTGGTTCTTGTGAATTTAGTTGATGAGTTACTAAGCTCATAGGGAACTAGATGTATTTTATAAGTTATTTGTGGTGAAATGATAAATTAGGGACTTGGACATGAAAATAGCAAGTGTTAAGTAAAGATTTTAATATATTCATGGATTATTTTCATGAATAAATTGGGGGGGGGGATGGTTGTGATATATAGAATTTGTTTACATTTAAATAATTTGGGTAATAAGTTTATATAATGCTACTTCTTGAGGATACTATTGTTATAAAGTTGAAATGTTCTGGTATTTAAACAAGAAATTCATGAGTTTGGGGACTGTTTAGAAAGAAAATATATATAAATATAATGTGGTTGTGGATTCGATTGGCTGTAGAGTTATGTTCTTTCATGAAAGTTAAATGGCATAGTTATGTTGAGGATTTAGTGATGAATTTGAAAATATATTATAGATTAATTGAATGATTATAAGTATTGGATAATAGAGATTATAAGTTGTTACTTAAATCAAATTGTTGTATATCGATCAAGAAATGAGTAGGACGAATAATAATAGTAGGAAGGAGAAGATTGTGGAGTAGTTGATCTTGATTTAAATGACTATCATAACTCGGTAAGTTCGTAGTCTCGAACTTAATATTTCTATTCAATTATTTATTAAATTTTAAATTAGTTAATCATTACTTAATTACTTGATACATTTACATAATCTCATATATGTATTTTATGATGATACTATATTACGAAATGAGAAAATGGTGGAAATGAACATGTACAATTTTTCAGTTAATCGACTAGCGTTGGGCGCAATATTGTTGGTTTATCCAACTAGAGTTGGGCTCATTAATAATATCGCCAGTTTGTCTGACTAGTGCTAGGCACACTTTCGTCGGTTTATCCGACTAGCGTTGGGCGCAATATTGTTGGCTTATCCAATTAGAGCTGGGCTCATTAATAATATCGTCAGTTTATCTGACTAGTGCTGGGCACACTTTTTTCGGTTTATCTGACTAGCGTTGGGTGCAATATCGTTAGTTTGTCCAACTAGAGTTGGGATTACACTTAATATCATCGGTTTATCCGACTAGCGCTAGGCGCAACTCTTTCGCGATTTATCTGCTAGGTATCGGGTGCCATGTATTTACGGAATCATATAGCAAAGTTTGATAGACCTTGGAGAAGGTTGGTTATGAGCATTACTAAGATGGAATTATATATACTTATGTATATAATTAATCATTGAAAGATATAATGTATTATTGAAGTATGTTAATAAAGTTGTGAAATAAATTCAAGTGCTTTGGATACATTTGTGTATGATTAAACAAGTGAAATCTGCTTAATGTGATTTGGTTCCTATATTTGTAGGTTAGGTAATAGTAGACTCGGACTCAACATCCAACAAGAATCCCATACTCAACATCGGTGATGATCTCTCTTGTGTTTTGGCATGTACTTAGGGTGTCGATGTTAAGTAAAAGTCACTTTGGTCATGTTAAATTAAGTGAATGTTATGTATATAGGATGTATAGTATAAGTTTTTGAATGATGTGTAAATGTTTATAAATTTATATCAAGTATGGTTAGTTACTTTTATAAATAATTGCTTTGACATTGTGAAATTTTAATGAAATGAGTTTTGGATTGAGTAACTAGTATAGATGTTGATGATAAAATGATTGATTAGGATCTTTGAGTACAAATTGGTTAATTTGGTATGTGTTGGCATATTGAAATAAGGTAGGTTTATATTAGTCATTGGTTGATGCTTAAGTGTAATAGTGAATGCTAGAATTTGATTGATGTATTTGATCCTATGGTAGTTTAGAACTTATTTGAGGTGCCTTGAAGGGCATATTGGTTATATCTAAGTGTTGATGTTTTGCCTCATATTTGGAGCTTGGCATGCATTTTTAGATCATAGACAAATGTTCTTTCTTTAGTATATCTTGTTGGGTAAGTTAGATTGAAAGAATGTCTTGTTTTAGAAGCAAATTAGGCTGCACACGGCTTGTGACATGGGCTTTCACACGACTGTGTTCCATTTTAAAGTGTAGTGCAAGTTACACGGGCATACACGCAGACTGGAACACAGTCGTGTGGTCCAATTTCGCATAGAAACATGGTTTGGCAAACGGTCCCTCGCATGGGCGTGTGTTGCAAGTCAGTATAGACACAAGACCTGTCACATGGTCTATGACACGATCGTGTAACTACATTTCAAGAGCATACACGATCGGGTACACGACTAAGGGCACGGGCATGTGGATGTGGCACACGGGCGTGTCTTTGAGACAGACGACCATGTGACCCCTATTTTGAGAAAAAATTTGTTTTCTTTTAAAAGCTTTATTGTGTTTCAATTTGATCCCTAATTGCTTGTAATGCTTATATATGATAATGTATATTAAAATGAGTCGGGATTTGGATGTTGATTTATTTTATTTTATTTTTATAGCTAAAAGATGTTAGGTGAACCTAACAATGTTATGGATCAAAAAAATGTTGATATAGATGAGTCTACGGAAGAGTTTGATATCACTGAATCTATAACTCCGAGTGTACAATCATACGGCACACAAAGAGCTAGTGCTAATAGAGGTCCTAAAGTAGGACAAGATGATACCAACTTGTTACACATTATTGCTCAGGCTCTTCAGCGGGTAGCAGGAGTGACTACTCCAACGGTACCATCACTTGTGGTTAAATGAGCACCTGTTAAGGAGTTGAGGAGATTTGGTGCTATGGAATTTGCTGGATTAAAAGGAGTAGATCCTTCAACGGTTGAGCTATGGTTGGAAACAACGACTCGAGTTCTATAGCAATTGGAATGCACTCATCGGAAAAATGTTATTTGTGATGTATCACTATTACAAGGGGAAGCCTACACATGGTGGCAAATTGTTACGCGACATTTTTCTAAAGAAAGGCTTACTCGGAGTTCTTTCAAGTGGAATTTCAAAATAAATACATCGGATAACTTAATCTAAAAGATAAAAAACAACAATTCCTCATGTTAAAGCAAGGAGAGATGTCGGTAGTAGATTTTGAACGGAAGTAGTCACTACTTAGCAAGTATGCAAAGGAACTGATTCTTATAGAGGAAGAAAGTTCTAAATGTTTCTTACGGGGCATGCGTGATGAGATCAGAACTCAATTAATAGCATTCAGAATTAAAGAATTTGTAGATTTGTCAATATGAGAAAAGATGGTAGAATAATCCCTAGAGGTGAGCAAGAAATCTGAACCTTTCCATGTTACAACAGAAATATTTGGGAACCCTAGTTCTTACTTCGCACCAAAGAGGAGTAAAGAATCACGAGACTTTGGGAAATCAGTTGCAAGATCAGCTACATTTAACATAATGCAAGGTCGTTAACCTACAATTTCTATGGGAAGTGTAGAAGGGCCAAATAAGACTTTCGAGATGCCGAGTTGTGAACATTGTGGTAGAAGACATTGGGCAAAGTGTTAGAAATTAACTAAGGGTTGTTTTAGATACGGATCACTAGAACACTTTGCTGGGGAATGTCTGAAGAATGATATTGAGATGTCAGATGTCACTCAGAGAGCCACTTCAGTTATCCGAGATCGAGGGCCAAGTAGAGGTGGATCAATTGCGAGAGAAGGATCTAGAAAAGGAAGAGAAAGAGTTGCTCGTCAACCTGAAGCCAGGGTACTAGCTCTTGCCTATGTTGTGAGAATGTGGGATGAGGGAGATGCAACCGATGTAATAGCAGGTATTTTTTTGTTATTCTTCACACCTATGTATACCTTGATAGATCTTGGTTCCTCTCATTCTTCTGTTAATTCTGATATGGTTAAGTCGAGATGTATGAATTCTGAAACGTCTAAAATAGTTATGTCAATATCAAGTCCTTTGGGTCAAACAATATTAGTTAATCAAGTTTGCAAGCATTATCCGTTAGAAATCCACAATTCAATGTTTCTTGTAGACTTGTTGATTATGCCCTTTAGTGATTTTGACATGATTTTGGGTATGGATTGGTTCTGAACGCAGATTGATTTTAGATTGTTGTAAGAAATGGTTTCTGATTCAAGATTTGAATAGGAAAGTAATTGAAGTAAATAAAGTTAAATCGAGTGGATCAACTCGGACGATTTCAGCAATTCAAGCAGAAAAGTTGTTGGGAAAAGGATATGAAGCTTTTCTAGCTTATGTTATAAATTCAAAGACCAGGAAGGATGAATTGAGTAATAGACAAATGGTTTGTGAATTCCCTTATGTATTTCCTGAAGAATTTTCAAGGTTACCACCTACTTGAGAAGTAGAATTTGCAATTGAAGTGTTTCTGAGTACAACTCCAGTATCTATAGCTCTGTATCAAATGGCACTGATAGAATTAAATGAACTAAAGATGCAACTACAAGATTTATTGGAGCATGGCTTCATACATCCAATTATATCGCCTTGGGGAGCTCCAATCCTTTTCGTTAAAAAGAAGGATGGTTCAGTGGGACTCAACATTGATTATTGTCAATTAAACAAGTTAACAACTAAGAATCAATACCCCCTTCCATGTATCGATAATTTATTTGATCAACTTAAGGGGGCTTCTGTATTTTCTAAGATTGATTTAAGATCGGGATACTACCAGTCGAAAGTAAAGGATCGTGATGTACCAAAAATAGCTTTTCGAACATGTTATGGAAATTATGATTTTTTTATGATGCCCTTTGGGTTGATGAATGCTCCAGCAGCGTTTATGGATTTAATGAATCACATTTTTCAACCGTATCTCGATTAGTTCATGGTCATTTTCATTAATGATATCTTGATTTATTCAAAATAAAAATAGAGCATGAGCAACATTTATGAATTGTATTACAAGTTTTACGAGAGAAGCAATTGTATGGAAAATTCAGCAAATGTTAATTTTGGTTATCGGAGGTAGCATTTTTAGGTCATGTGATATCAACTAAAGGTATTTGAGTAGATCTAAAAAGATAGAAGCAATTGTTCAATGGAAAGCACCAAAGAATGTGTCAAAAATTCATAGTTTTATTTGTTTAACTGGATATTATCGTCGTTTCGTGAATGGATTTTCAAAGATAGCTATACCAATGAAGAAACTCCTTCAGAAGAACATGCAGTTTGTTGGGAGCAAGAAATGCCAAGAAAGATTCAATGAATTGAAACGGTTGTTAACAAAGGCACCAGTTTTAGCTCTACTTGAGTGAGGAAAAAAATTTGTAGTTTATAGTGATGCATCATTGAATGGTTTGGGCTGCGTACTGATGCAAGAAGGGAAGGTGATAGTGTATGCATCACAGTAATTAAAAACTCACAAACATAACTATCCGACCCATGATTTGGAGCTTACTGCGGTGATCTTTACTTTAAAGATTTGGAGACATTACTTGTACAGTGAGAAATGTCATTTGTTTACCGATCACAAAAGTCTTAAACATCTCCTAACCTAAAAGGAGTTAAATTTAAGAATGTGTTGTTGGGTTAAAATCTTAAAAGATTATGATTGTGTCATTGATTATCATCCCGGTAAGGCTAATGTTGTAGCTGATGCACTGAGTAGAAAGGTAACTTGTGAGTTGCGAGCTATGTTTTCTCAACTCAGTATAAATAACGATGGAAGCTTAAAAGCGGAGCTTGTAGTAAAACCGATATTGTTTAATCAAATTAGAGCTGCTCAGCTAGATGATGCAAGATTGATGAAAATTAGAGAAAGAGTTCAGGGTGGCTCGATTGAAAATTTCAGCATTGATGACCATGATTATTTAAGGTTTCAAAAACAAATTTGCATCCCTCAAAATGCTGAATTAAAGGGAGTATTACTCCAAGAAGCTCATGATAGTTCTTTTGCTATGTATTTGAGGACAACAAAGATGTATCGTGATCTAAGAGAATTATATTGGTGGCCAGGGATGAAGAGGGATATTATCAAATTTGTGAGTAAGTGTTTGACATGTCAACGAGTGAAAGCGGAGCACCAAGTTCCAACGGGACTTCTTACCAATTTCGATCCCTGAATGGAAATGAGAACGTACTACAATGCACTTTGTAATCGAACTACCATTCTCTCTAAGTAAGAAGAATGTTGTTTGGGTGATTGTGGATCAATTCACGAAGTCGGTGCATTTTATTACAATTAAAATCAATTGGTCACTCTAGAAATTGGTAGAAATTTATATTCATGAGATTGTCAGATTACACGGTGTACCTATCTCGATCGTATCTAATAGGGATCCTCGATTTACTTCAAGATTTTAGAAGCAACTACATGAATCCCTTTGTAACCCCCTATACACGACCCAAAAGATACCACCGGATCTAGAAGATTATTTAAGTAATTTGCCCACACCCCAACTCGACAATCCAAAATCATTCACATTCATTCTCAAAAAATAATACACATAAATTTTCATATATGAAAATTTTATATTAAACTCCCAAAAATAAAATATCAAAAGTCCCAAGATAAATGATATTTACTACCCAAAATGCATAGTTACTAACATAGTATGTTAAAAAAATCCAAAATCAAAATAATAATAACAAAATAAAATAAAATATTTTAAATTTTGCAACTAAGCCTCCGGGTACCAAGTCACCTAATTTCCGAATACCTATAAGGAAACTGTGGAGGTATGAGCTATAAAGCCCAGTGTGTCTCTAAAGTAAATACAACCTAATGCATTTGTATTTCAACATAACAATTTATATCTCAAAAAGGGTAACCACAAATCAAATTTCAATCACAAACACAATGCAATGCACCCATGCTCTAGCACACCAACACAGTGAAAAGGTTCCCCAGAACCCTTTCCCAACCAATCATAACCAATCGCAGTGTGGTTTTAATATCAACCTTAAAAAGGAATGATAACCACTTCTTCCACCTTACAATCTCACCCCATGAACACACAATGGAATGATCTCATGATTATCATATATTTAAATATTTCCTCAATCTCAATCTCAATTAATGTCCCATATATCACAATAATTATCTGTCACATGCTCAATATACATATATATTTATGCATGACATTAACATCATACACTTGCTTAGCTCACTTAATCATACCATTAATTATTTTTATCACAACACAATCGTCTCAATATCAACATATCTCAAACAGTATGAAATCACATAATCTCATCAACATCACAGACATTAAGCTATATTACAGTTAGAAACACACCTCAAGCAAATAGAACTCTAGCGACGAGGAGGTCATCCACCACGCACTATACGAGTTCCTGGTCTAATGGAATTAGATCCTACAAATACAACTAAATATTATTACAAACCTAGCCACCACTTAAACACCTAATTAAACTAAAGTAACTTACGAGTAGCCCTCGAAATCGATGCAGGAATGGGTTGAACAGGTGGAGAAGGTAAATCGTCTGCCTCAGAATCGTGATCACCTAAACACAAATATTTTATATCATTACTACCCAAATTAGAACTCTAAAATAATTTAAAGTACACAATTCAAAATAAAACTATCAAAACGGGACTTTTGAGTCAAAATTTGGCAAAACAGATAGCGGAATCGGACTCAGGACGTCAAAAAATAGTATGGTAGGGTTTTTCAAAAAAAGTCAACGGTTAACTGTCAACGGTCAATAGTTTGACTTGGTTTGGGTTTGGACTTGGTTCAATTGGGTTTGATTTGGTTTTTAAAGGGTTTAATTTAAAGATTTGTTTTTGGGTCTAAAAAGGCTTGGGTTTCTATAATTAAAAGGTTTGGGTTTATTGGGTTAAAATTTTGGGTTTGGTTTTCAATTGGTTTGGGCTCAAAGATTTTTTAAAGGTTTTAAAAAAATAAAGGATTTGGGTTAGGTTAAAAAGGGGTTTGGGATTAGGCACAATTTAGCCTACAAATCATCACATTCCAAAATACCGAGCATTGAAACACACTCCCCCCAACCGGTGGCACCACAACACTACCACCACGCACGGCACTCCACCACCACGATTTTACAAATAAAAACTACCAAATTCAACCACAACTTAATTTCACAACTTACCAACACCCAGCAAAAGAACCACCAAAACAAGCGCCTAAAAGTTTTGGCTCTTAAATCTCACGAACGACGGTTGAAAGGAAGGAGAAAAAAGGCACGATTTACTCGCATGCACTCAAGGAACGAATTTATGGTGGCGGTACCTAGCACAAGCGGCAAAAGATCGAGGTTTGAAGGTTGAACAAAAAGGAAAGAATGAAATAAGAGAGGAAAACGGTAGGCAAGAAACAAAATGGAAAAAACAAAGGTTGAAAAAGAGTTAAAGGTGTTTTTATATCTAAGTAATATGGTTTATTTCCACTAGGGTCCTTAAAGTATTCTAGGGTTATTAAATTGACCCAAAACTTTCACATTCATCACAAACAAGTCCAACTTCCTCAATTAACGAATTTTTACCCAATAGGCCCTTAAAATTTTGTAATCACCACACTTTAATCCCTAATAATTTTTTTTAGAGTATTACAACTCTCCCCCCTTAAAAGAAAATTTCGTCCTTGAAATTTACCTGGACCAAAAAGATGAGGATATTAGGCCCTGATGACAACTTTGGGCTCCCAAGTAGCCTCCTCATAATCATGGTTGCGCCACAAGACCTTAACCATCTTAATGGTCTTCTTCCTAAGAACTTTCTCGTCCTAAACAATGATCTCTTTTGGTTTTTCCTCAAAACTCAAGTCTGGACGAACCTCAATCTCCTTAATAGGCACAATGTGAGACGGGTCCGATCGATAACGTCTTAACATGGAAACATGGAAAACATCGTGAATCCTCTCAAGCTCAGGCGATAACTCAAGCTGGTAAGCAACTGGTCCCACTCGACGAAGTATCCGGTAAGGGCCGATGAAACGAGGGCTCAACTTGCCCTTTCGCCCAAATCTAAGCACTTTCTTCCATGGAGACAGCTTCAAGAACACCTCATCTCCAACACTGTACTCAATATCCCGACGCTTCAGGTCAGCATAAGACTTCTGCCGGTCAAAAGCAGCCTTAAGCCTCTCACGAATTAATTTAACAGTTTCCTTAGACTCGCGAACAAGATCTGGTCCCAACAACAGATGCTCTGTCAACTCAGTCCAATCGATAGGGGTACGACACTTGCGCCCATACAAAGCCTCATAAGGAGCCATCTTAATATTAGCTTGATAACTGTTATTGTAAGCAAACTCAACCAGTGGTAAGAAATCCTCCCAACTCCCTTGATACTCAATCACACAGCCCCTCAACATGTCCTCCAAGACCTGAATCACCCGCTCGGATTGACCATCAGTCTGCGGATGATAAGCAGTGCTGAAGCTTAACCGAGTACCCAAAGCTCGGTGTAATGATTCCCAAAATCTTAATCTCGATCAGAGATGATAGATAATGGTACTCCATGAAGACGAACTATCTTCGAGATGTAGAGTTGAGCTAATTTACTCACAGGGTAATCGACCCTCACGAGAATGAAATGTGCGGACTTAGTGAGTCGGTTCACAACCAACCACACAGAGTCTTTCTTGGATGGTGTTAAGGATAAACCACTCACAAAATCCATCGTCACCCTCTCCTATTTCCACAGAGGAATCTCAATCGGTTACAGTAACCCCGAAGGACATTGATGCTCGACCTTAACTTTCTGGCAAGTCTGACACTTCGACACAAAATCCACAACATCCCTCTTCAAACCCTTCTACCAATACCTGTCACGAAGGTTCTTATACATCTTATCTCCGCCAGGATGCATGGAATAAGGGCTATCATGAGCCTCACGTAGAATAGTCTGCTTAATCTCAGAATTCCTTAGAACACAGTATCGACCACGAAAGCATAGTAAACCATTCTAATCTACAGAGAAGTCCGCAGATGTACCCTCTTTTACCTTCCTCATACGGAGCTCTAGATAAGGATCATTAGCTTGCTCAGACTTAATCTCCGAGAGTAAAGTGGGAATAACTTGAAGTTCAGCCAAAATACTACTATCCTCAAACAAACTCATCCTGGCAAACAATGCCCTCAACTCCATCACAACATTACGACTTAAGGCGTTGATAACCACATTAGCCTTACCAGGGTGATACTCAATCTCACAGTCATAGTCCTTAAGTAGCTCCAACCAACGACGTTGCCTCAATTTAAGCTCCTTCTGAGTAAGCAAGTACTTCAAGCTCTTATGATCAATGAAGATATAACACTTCTCACCATAGAGATAGTGTCTCCAAATTTTAAAAGCGAAGATTACCGCAGCAAGCTCAAGATCATGAGTAGGGTAATTAATCTCATGATGCTTAAATCGTCGAGAGGCATAAGCCACGACCTTTCCCTCTTGGATTAGCACACATCCCAATCCAGTGTAAGAAGCATCACAATTGACACTGTAAGCTTTCCCAGGCTCAGGTTGGATCAGAACTGGTGCTTTAGTCAACACAGACTTCAGTTTCTTGAAACTAACCTCTTGAGCCTCCGTCCAAACAAATGGAACATCTTTCCTTGGTAGCTTAGTCAACGGAGCTATAATAATAAAAAACCCCTCAACAAACCTTCGATAATAGTCAGCTAAACCCAAGAAGCTATGAATTTCAAAAACATTCTTGGGTTGCTTCCACCCCATAATAGCCTCAATCTTCTTTGGATCCACACGAATACCCTCAGCAGAAACTATATAACCCAAAAACATCACCTCAGACAGCCAAAATTCGCACTTGCTGAACTTAGCATAAAGCTGCTTCTCTCACAAATTTTGTAGTACAACTCTCAGATGTTCCTCATGCTCAGCCTCAAACTTAGAGTATACCAGAATGTCATCTATAAACACCAAAAAAAATTGATCCAAGTAGGGTTGAAACACCCTATTCATCATGTCCATAAAAGCAGAAGGGGCATTAGTTAACCCAAAGGGCATTACCAAGAACTCATAGTGCCCATAGTGAGTTCGGAAAGCTGTCTTGAACACATTTAAATCTTTCACCCTAAGCTGATAATATCTATACCTCAAGTCAATCTTAAAAAACACAGTCGCTTTCCAAAACTGATCGAATAGGTCATCAATACAAGGTAAAGGGTACTTATTATTAATCGTTAGCTTATTCAACTTCCGATAGTCAATGCACAACCGAAGTGTTCCGTCCTTCTTCTTCACAAACAAAACTGGAGCTCCCCAAGGTGAAACACTCGATCGAATAAAACCCCTATCCAACAACTCTTGCAACAGCACCTTCAACTCTTTGAGTTCCTTAGGTGTCATTCTGTAAGGTTTCATAGACACAGGAGTCGTGCCAGGATAGACTTCTATGCCAAATTCAACCTCATCATGTTTAGGTGGCACCCTAGGCAATTCTTTCGAAAACACATCAGGGAAGTCCTTCACCACTCAAATCTTATCAACCCTAGAATCAGATTGCCTTGGATCAAGAATGTAAGCCAAATAAGCCATGGATCCCTTTCTAATCAACTTTTTGGCTTTAAGGGCTAAGATCACATTGGACATAAATCCTCTACGCTCACCAACTAGGGTTATCTGTCAATCATCAGTAGTTCTTAGAGTTGCCCTTTTGTTCTCACAATCCAGATTAACTCGATGCTTTGAAAGCTAATCCATACCCACTATAAGGTCAAATTAAATTAATGGCAATTCCAATAAATCAACAGAAAAGATTTCCCTTGAATCTCTAAAGGACAATTACGGTATATTCTAGGAACCTCCACAAAGTTACCCACCGGACTTAGAACGGTTATCGTAAACTCAACATTCTCGAAAGTAATCTTAAGACCCCAAGACACAGCACTAGCCACATAAGAATGTGTCAAACCATTATCGAGCAACGTAAAATAAGGAATAGAATGAATTGAGAAAGTACTTACTATGATGTCGGGCTCATCACGATTGTCATGCCTCCTAGTAGCATATACCAACCCAGGTTGTCTCACCCCAGATCTAGAAGCGCCTCCACTTTGAACTGGCCTACCTCTATTAGCAAAACCCGAAGCAACCGGTCTAACCTGCCCTCTACCCCTAGAAAGAGCCTAAATCGAAGCCTGAGACTGACTCTGCCTAAACGATCCAGTAGGAGGATGGGGACAATCTCTAAAGAAGTCCTCCTGCGATCCACATCTAAAACAAGCCTCGATCTTTCTCCAACATTCACCCCCATTCCTTTTATTGTAGTAAGAACAGAGATGCATGGGACAAGGTCCAGAAGAACCACCAACACTACCTGTCGGAACTACCAAAATCGCAAGCCTTTCTCTCGGATAACTAGGCTAAGCTGTCTCCTCCCTAGGTCCCTTAATAGAAAGACCACTCGTAACTGGCTGAGCTGATGTACCCACTGGCTTTTTACTACGCTCCCTGTCCTAAACCCTCTGAGCCTTAATACGAGCCTCTAAACTCTCGGCTGATCTAGCTCGACTAACTAGGTCACTGAATACTCTATCATGATGCATGTTGACCCCAGCCTGTAGCGAAAGTCGTAGTCCCTTCCTAAACCAGTCACATTTCTCTTTCTCATTTGTCACCAACCCTAACGCATAACGAACCAATCTCTCGAACTCTATCTCATAATCATTAACGGACATGTCTCCCTATCTCAAGTTCAAAAAGTCATCCATGCACTTGTCGAGAAACTCCTAAAAGGCCTATCTGAAATAATCTCATGTAATCTGACCAGTAGGAGAAGACTCCTCCACAGTGTCCCACCAATTTTGGGTCTCACCCCTCAGTAAAGAGACAACAGCTCTAACTTTCTGTCCACCAGGGTAGTTCATCTCTATAAAAAAATCTTTATAAATCCTTCAGCCAATACTCAGCAACTGAAGGATCTATACCAATCCTACCCTCAAACACCTTCATCCCAACAGTAATAAAATCAGCACAAATAGGCCTCCTCGGACCCTCAGAATGACCCCAAGCAGATGCACGAAGCAATCTCAGTAACTCTCGATTAACTATAGCACTGTCTAACTCCACGATCTCACTATCCTCTGTATCGGGCACATCCTCAATAGGAGCCTCCTCAGTAGGTGTGTCTCCTCCAACAGCTGGCTGTCCCTCAGCACCCATGGGCAGCCCATTCTCAGTAACATGAGGCAACTCATCCACATTCGCCTCAGGCTCGAACACAGGAGTAGGGTCACTAACGGCCTTACCAGTACGGCCCCGACCTCGGCCTTGGCCGCAACTAGTTTTAAGTATAGCACTCCTACGTAGTGGCATACTATCTATCTACATCAATAAAGAGTACTAAAGTAAGAACCGGTACCGGAGATTTAGAATAAATCATATTTATATCTATATGTAACATAAATTATTATAACTCATTCGTTAATTCAAAATCTCCATTTAACCCAAAAAAATTTCAGAACCAAGCCTGAAGAGCTTTACAGTCCGTGGGTTGAACTCGGCTCTGATACCACTAAATGTAACCCCTTATACTCGGTCCAAAATATACGATCGGATCTAAAAGATTATTTAAGTAATTTGCCCACACCCCAACTCGACAATCCAAAATCATTCACATTCATTCTAAAAAAAAATACACATAAATTTTCATATATGAAATTTTTAAATCTATAATTATTAATAAAATAAGTTATTTAAACTCCCAAAAATAAAATATCAAAAGTTTCAAAATAAATTATATTTACTACCCAAAACGCATAATTACTAACATAGTATGTTAAAAAAATCCAAAATCAAAATAATAATAACAAAATAAAATAAAATATTTTAAATTTTGCAACTAAGCCTTCGGGTACCAAGTCACCTAATTTCCGAATACGTGTAAGGAAACTGTGGAGGTATGAGCTATAAAGCCCAGTGTGTCTCTAAAGTAAATTCAACCTAATGCATTTGTATTTCAACATAACAATTTATATCTCAAAAAGGGTAACCACAAATCAAAATTCAATCACAAGCACAATGCAATCCACCCATGCTCCAGCACACCAACACAGTGAAAAGGTTTCCTAGAACCCTTTCCCAACCAATCGTCACCAATCGTAGTGTGGTTTTAATATCAACCTTAAAAAGGAATGATAACCACTTCTTCCACCTTACAATACCACCACATGAACACACAATGGAATGATCACATGATTATCATATATTTAAATATTTCCTCAATCTCAATTAATGTCCCATATATCACAATAATTATCCGTCACCTGCTCAATGTACATATATATGTATGCATGACATTAACATCATACACTTGCACAGCTCACTTAATCATACCATTAATTATTTTTATCACAACACAATCGTCTCAATATCAACATATCTCAAACAGTATGAAATCACATAATCTCATCAACATCACAGGCATTAAGGTATATTACAGTTAGAAACACACCTCAAGCAAATAAAACTCTAGCGACGAGGAGGTCATCCACCACGCACTGTACGAGTTCTCGATCTAAGGGAATTAGATCCTACAAATAAAACTAAATATCATTACAAACCTAGCCACCACTTAAACACCAAATTAAACTAAAGTAGCTTACGAGTAGCCCTCGAAATCGATGCAAAAATGGGTTGAATAGGTGGAGAAGGTAAATCGTCTGCCTCAGAATCGTGATCACCTAAACACGAATATTTTATATCATTACTACCCAAATTAGAACTCAAAAATAATTTAAAGTACACAATTTAAAATAAAACTATCAAAACAGGACTTTCGGTTCAGAATTTGGCAAAACGAACAGCGAAATCGGACTCAGGACATCGAAAAATGGTAGGGTAAAGTTTTTCAAAAAAAGTCAACGGTCAACGATCGGTCAATGGCCGATCAATGGTTTGACTTGGTTTAGGTTTGGACTTGGTTCAATTGGGTTTGGTTTTATTTTTAAAGGGTTTAGTTTAAAGGTTTGTTTTTGGGTCCAAAAAGGCTTGGGTTTTTATAATTAAAAGGTTGGGTTTATTGGGTTAAAATTTTGGGTTTGGTTTTTCAATTGGTTTGGGCTCAAAAGATTTTCTAAAGGGTTTAAAAAAATAAAGGTTTTGGGTTAGGTTAAAAAGGGGTTTAGGCTTAGGCACAATTTAGCCCACATCTCAACACATTCCAAAACACTAAGCATTAGAACACACTCCCCCCAATCGGCAGCACCACCACACCACTACCACTACCACGCACGGCACTCCACCACCACGATTTTACAAATAAAAACTACCAAATCCAACCACAACCAAATTTCACAACTTACCAACACCCAAATCCAAAGAAGACACAAAAGAACCACCAAAACAAGTGCCCAAAAGTTTTGGCTCTTAAATCTCACGAACGACGGTTGAAAGGAAGGAGAAAAAAAGGCACGATTTACTCGCATGCACTCAAGGAACGAATTTATGGTGGCGGTACCTAGCACAAATGGTAAAAGATCGAGGTTTGAAGGTTGAACAAAAAGGAAAGAATGAAAGAAGAGAGGAAAATGACAAGCAAGAAGCAAACTGGAAAAAAGAAAGGTTGAAAAAGAGTTAAGGGTGTTTTTATATCTAAGTAATATGGTTTATTTCCACTAGGGTCCTTAAAGTATTCTAGGGTTATTAAATTGTCCCAAAACTTTCACATTCATCACAAACAAGTCCAACTTCCTCAATTGACGAATTTTTACCCAATAGGCGCTTAAAATTTTGTAATCACCACACTTTAATCCCTAATAATTTTTTTAGAGTTTTACACCCTTGGTACGAAACTCAACTTCAGTACAGCTTTTCACCTGCAAACGGATGGGCAATCTGAGCACGTTATTCAAATATTAGAAGATATGCTTAGAACTTACGTAATTGACTTCGAGTTAGGTTGGGAGTGTTACTTACCATTGCCAAAATTTATATATAATAATAGATTCCGAGCAAGTATTCAGATGGCTCCATACAAAGGTTTATACCATCGTCGATGTCAAACACCGGTTTGTTGGTTGGAGTTGAATGAGAAGAAGATAGTGGGGACAAAATTGACTCAAGAGACGGAAGATATGGTTAAAGTGATATGAGAAAGACTAAAGTAGCATCGGATAGATAGAAATTGTATGCAAATTTGAAATGTTAAGATATTGAATATTTAGTGGGCGATAAAGTCTTTTTACGAGTATCTCCATGGAAGAAAATACTACGGTTTGGTAAAAAGGGAAAGTTAAGTCCTCATTTCATAGGACAATATGTGATCGTTGAAAGAGTAAGATCGGATGCTTATCGATTAGCATTACACATTGAGCTACAGAAAATGGATTACGTGTTTCACGTATCGATGCTCAAGAGATATCGGTCGGATCCATCTCATCTTATTTTAGCAAAAGAGGTTGAAATTCAACCTAATTTATCGTATTAGGTTGAAATTCAACCTAATTTATTGTATTAGGAAGAACAAGCGAGTTCCATTAGTGAATGTTCTTTGGTGTACTCATAAGGTTAAAGAACTAACATGGGAGTCAGAAGAAATGATGAAGTCGTAATATCCTCACCTTTTCTCTGGTGAGATTTTTTTAGGACTAAAATTTATTAGAAGGGGATAGTTGTAACGATTTGTTTTCAGTAATGTAGGAAAATGGTAGTTACGGGACTCTAATTTTAAGATAAAAGAGTCAGTATTCATTTATTAAGCTATGTCTACTTAATTATTAGAGCAATGTTTAAATCGATTTAGAGAAGCTTAAAATATTAACTAGTAGTTAGAAGGAAGGATCGAATTATAAAAACAAATTATGTGCCATTAATAAAAGAATCAAATATTGAAGCAATGAGATTTGAAGGATTTATGAAGTAATTACAGCTAATTAATAATAGTGAATTGTTTTGGTATTAATTTGTAAAGAAATAAGCTTGATTTTAAGAAGGGATAGAGAGGTAATTTAATAATAAATGACTAAACAAATTAAACAAAAGAGCTGACCTATTTTCCTAGCCATTATCGAATTGTGAGAAAAAAAAATGAAAAGAAGCCGCCATTGAAGAATTAGTTCGGCTAGGGTGAAAAGTCTTTGCATTATAGGTTGTGCCTTATTTCCATTGATTTTTATGTTTTTGAAATCATCTTAGTTTGGTCTATCTTCTGTAAAGGTTATTTTATAAAAAGGTAAAAAGGTTGGAGGATTAACATGGAAATAGTTGTGGTTCTTATGAATTTACTTGATGAGTTACTAAGCTCATAGGGAATTAGATTTATTTTAAAAGTTATTTGTGGTGAAATGATGAATTAGGGACTTGTACATGAAAATACCATGTGTTAATTAAAGATTTTTTATATACTTATGGACTATTTTCATGAATAATTCGGGGGTTGTTGGTTGTGATATATAGAATTTGTTTATATTGAAATACTTTTGGTAGTAAGTTTAGATAGTTCTAATTCTTGAGGATATAATTGTTATAAAGTTGAAATGTTATGGTATTAAAACTAGAAATTCAAGAGTTTGGGGACTGTTTGGAAAGAATATATATATATATATATGTGCGGTTGTCGATTCGGTTGGCTGTGGAGTTATGTTCTTCCATGAAAGTTAAATGGTATACTTGTGTTAAGGATTTGGTGATGAATTTGAAAATATATTATAGATTAATTGAATGATTATGAGTATTAGATAATAGAGATTATAAGTTGTTTATTAAATCAAATTGTTGTATATAGATCAAGAAACGAGTAGGACGAATAATAATCGTGGAAAGGAGAAGATTGCGTAGTAATCAATCTCGGTTTAAACGACTATCATAACTCTATAAGTTCTTAGTCTCGAACTAAATATTTCTATTCAATTATTAATTAAATTTTAAATTAGTTAATCGTTACTTAATTACTTGATAAATGTACATAATCTCATATATGTATTTTACGATGATACTATATTACGAAATGAGAACATGGTGGAAATGAATATCTATAATTTTTTAGTTATCCGACTAGCGTTGGATGCAATATTGTTGGTGTCGAAACCATCCTTTTTTGGCGAACGACGTGTCTCAAAAAAATATTTTTTAAAACTGATAAATAATGGAAGTCGCCACCAATCCTTCATTCGGTGTGATTGGATCACCACAAAACGTTTTAAAAGCCGTTTTGAAAATATGTAGGTCTTCGAAATCCAGAAAAATTGGTTCGGGAGTCGGTTACGCATGAGGAAGGATTAGCACCCCCATGCGCCCAAATTGGTACCGTATTGATTATTTTTGGGTCTTAATTTGAGACATTTAAAAGTTCAAATAAAGCTTAAAATATGATCCTTGAATGCACGAGTTAAGTTTAAAAGAAATTGAGTTTGTTTGAAAATCCCGCTATTTCAAAGTGATCGAGGAAGAAAAGCTACGTCCAGTGAGTTAGGACACGACATTTCAAGATCCAGAAATAATGAGCTTTCCTTTGTAAAACATTTTTGAGACTTTTACGAAAAGGATATTTGATTATCTCGATTTAAAGAAGGGTTGCACTTAGTAAGTTAAGGCGCAATATTTCGGAATCGAAGATAAGGAAACATTGCCTCGATTAAGGGTATTCGATTATTTCGATTTGAAGAAAAATTGCACCTAGTGAGTTAAGGCGCAAATTTTTGAAACCTGAAATAAAAGAATATTGCCTCGATTTTAAAGTTTTTATGAAAAAAAGACAATTTTGAAAACAAGCATGCGAATTTAACAAGAATAAGCAGTTAATGATGGATATTAAATAACGCGAGGCAAGATAAATAAGAAGATAATTTATTCACGAAAGAAACCAAGGATACAAAATACTAGTGCGTAATAAAAAATGCAAATATTAATGAGAAAGAAGAAAAGGTGCGATCGGAGTTCAAAATGAGACCTTTCAGATGCATGGGGGCAAAATAGTAGCTTCGAGAAAATTCTAGATTTTTAAAGAAATGGAATTTCAAATGTTCGGGGGTAAAATGGTAATTTTGGAAGGTTCAGGGTCAAGAATGGGATTTTTGGAAGTTCGAGGGTAAATGGTAATTTTTGGAAGGTTTAGGGTAAAAATGGGACTTTTGGAAGTTCGGGGGTAAAATGGTCATTTTTGGAAGGTTCACGGTAAAATATGGGACTTTGGAAGGCTTAGGGTCAAAAATGGGACTTTTTAGAAGTTCGAGGGTAAAATGGTCATTTTTGGAAGGTTTGGGGTCAAAAATGGGATTTTTTGGAAGTTCGGGGGTAAAATGGTAATTTTTTGAAGGTTCGGGGTTAAAAATGGGTTTTTGGAAGTTCGAGGTGTAAAATAAAATTTTTTGGGAGGTTTGGGGTCAAAAATGGGATTTTTGGAAGTTCGAGGGTAAAATAGTAATTTTTGGAAGGTTCGGGGTCAAAATGGGATTTTTTGGAAGTTTGGGGTTAAAATGGTAATTTTTAGTAGGTTCGGGGTCAAAATGAGATTTTTTGAAAGTTTGGGGGTAAAATGGTAATTTTTGGAAGGTTCGGGGTTAAAAATGGGATTTTTGGAAGTTTGAGGGTAAAATGGCAATTTTGGAAGGTTTAGGGACCTCCGGGGTAATAAAACCAAAAACAGGTGACACGTGGCAGCCCCTCAAGCATCCTGAAGTCAGAGGACTATTTTGAAAACCGCGAAAAATTTTTAAGGCAATTTTCAAATTAAAGCGAACCTGATTTAAGGATTAAATTAAAACAAATCAGGAATAAAGGGGACTATTTGCCAAATAAGCCAAAAACATGACACGTGGCAGCTCCTGGTGCTTTAAAAAGGTCGAGGGGCTAATTTTAAGAACCGTGAAAATTATTGGGCCAATTTAGATTTAATTAAAAGTATGAGAAGGACCTGATTGAAAATTTTGGAAAAAGCGGATGGATCGAATGCATAAATAACCCCTCCTTCAAAAACACGCGGATCTTAGGTTGGGTCGGGTCGGACATGGATACTTCAAAGAAACTACGCCGTTTTGCATGAAATACTCCTGCCAAAACGTTGTCGTTTTGGCAAGGGTATTTAAACCCTCGGGCCTTTGCAAAACTGAGTCCCTCATTCATTTTTTCGGTTTTCAGAAAAAAAACCAGAGCCTCTCCCCTTTTCTCTCAATAGCCATCCATGGCCGGCCAAACTCCGGCCGACCAAACCCGTCGCTGTCAGTCGCGTGGGGCTCTACGCGCGCCGTCGATCCCCGCACGTGGCCATCGCGAGTCGTCGCCTAGGGTTCTCCGGTGCACGCACCGCTGCCCTCATCGATCACGCGCGGTCGTCGACCTCGTCACACACGCGTCACCCACAGCCACGCGTGGTCATCGAGTACTCTGACGGCCTGCGTCGTTCACCGTCTGCCGGATTTCGCCATTCACGCGCCGTCATTCCCGGTAAGAAGAGTTTCATTCCTTCATTTTTCCTCTTTGTTTTTTTTTTAAAAAGGGGACTAGGTCTAGATCGAACCCGATCTAGCCTAGATCTAAAAGGGTTCTGCCTTTTTTCGACGAAAAAAAGATCATTCTCTTAAACAAAAAAAATAAACTCCAGATTTGTTGAGTTTTTTTTTAAAAAGACTGTTCATGTTTCATGTTAAGTCTGTTTTTAATCCCTTGTGTTCCTCTGTTTTTTTTTGCAGGTCCGAGTGCGACGGGGTGTAGGCGGCGTTCAGCTGGGGCTCGATTTTCGACGTCGGCGGCCAGGGATAGCGACCGACCGAAGATAAGTCTTCCGACTCTTCGTGTTTTTTTTTAATTATTAATTAATAATTATTAATATTATTATTATTAATATCAAAACATTTATTATTATTAATGATTATTAAGAAAAACTTATTTAATATTAATGGGGTCATTAGTATTATTATTAATATTAAAACAGTTATATTAATAAAAGTTATTGAAACGTTTTGAAAAATAAAAAGGAATAAGTGACAGTAGTGGGTATTGAATGCATGCAGCGAAACTGGAAAGGGCTTTAATGATGGTAAATATTTATTGAGGATACTTGGATGCTTTAACGCTTAAGTGTTGTGATCTAATTTGCCTTCTGTTGCCTTAGTGCCTATTCAAGTAACCTTGCTTTGAATTGATCTCTGGAAATATTAGTATATATTGTATGCTGATTTCTTAATACTCAAAATCCAACCTTTACAACTGAGAATCAATTCGGCTTTTATAGCCTGTTTTACAATCATTCTGTTTTGTTTTATGGTATTTAATGCATGTCCATTCTTTCTTTTTGCAGGTTTGGCCATGGCAGTGGCGGTTGGAGCAGCCGGTGGCAGTGCAAGTTGGAGCCGAAGATGGTGACAAGCTGTTGATGATGTGGCGACCTCTGGTTGGCCGAAGGGAAGGTGGCAACAGCACCAGTTGTAACAGATTAGGATTCGGCTTTAGGGCAGTGTAAAGTTTGGGCCTATTTGGGCCATTGTAGTTTTTTTTTTTTTTTTTTGTAATTGGGCTGCATTCGAGTCCAAGAAATGTAATTTGGACTTTTATTTTGGACTTCTAAAATTTTGTATTTTAGCTGTATTTAAATTTATAATAATTTTAAATTTGAAAATAAATTTAAACTTAAATTAAATTTAAATTCAAAATAAATTTAAATTTAAAAATAAATTTAAAATTTTAAACAAATTTAATTTTAAAATAAATTTAAAGGGAATTTGGGCCCGATCAAAATTTGGGCTTCAACAGCTGCCCCTCTTTGCTCGTTGTTGTGTAACGGGAACAGAGCAAAGACTCAAAAGGATGCTCAATTTGTCTGGTCTTATCTCTTCGACGATCTTCCTTCAATTGGTCCACTTCCCGCTTTGTTTAATCATTTGGTTTTGCCACATCTATGTCTTCATCAGGACTCCATCTTGCCTGTAGTCTTTGAGTTCGGTTTTATTGATTTGGTCTTCTTCTCAGTGTCTCATCAGGAAGATGATTGCATCGTTTGTTTCAATTCGCTTCTTTATACCTCATCAGGAATACGAGTTTGGTTCACTTCTCAGTATCTCATCAGGAAGCTAACCTTGTATTGTTTTGACCTGCTTTTCAGTATCTTCTTTAGGAAGCTGGGGGTTCAAAGATTTTGTTTGCTTTGAGCGTGGGTTCAATTTGGTCTTCCTCTCAATATCTCATTTAGGAAGATGACCGCGTCATTTGTTTTATCCGCTTCTCTGTATCTCATCAGGAAGACGGATTTGGTCTACTTCATCAGGAAGCTAATTACTTCGACACGCTTCTCAGTATCTCATCAGGGAGCTGTGGTTCGAAGATTTGCTCATGTCGAGCATGGGTTTGGTTTGGTCTTCTTCTCAGTATCTCATCAGGAAGATGACCGCGTTGTTCATTTCAATCTGCTTCCCTATATCTCATCAGGAAGACGGATTTGGTCTACTTCTCCGTATCTCATCAGGAAGCTAATTTCTTCGACTCGCTTCTCAGTATCTCATCAAGGAGCTGTGGTTCGAAGATTTGCTCATGTCTAGCATGGGTTTTGGTTTCTTCTTCTTCTCAATATCTCATCAGGAAGATGACCGCGTTGTTCGTTTCAATCCGCTTCTCTATATCTCATCAGGAAGACGGATTTGGTCTACTTCTCCGTATCTCATCAGGAAGCTAATTAGTTCGACACGCTTCTCAGTATCTCATCAGGGAGCTGTGGTTCGAAGATTTGCTCATGTCGAGCATGGGTTTGGTTTGGTCTTCTTCTCAGTATTTCATCAGGAAGATGACCGCGTTGTTCGTTTCAATCCGCTTCTCTGTATCTCATCTGGAAGACGGATTTGGTTTACTTCTCCGTATCTCATCAGAAAGCTAATTACTTCGACACGCTTCTCAGTATCTCATCAGGGAGCTATGGTTCGAAGATTTGCTCATGTCGAGCATGGGTTTGGTTTGGTCTTCTTCTTAGTATCTCATCAGGAAGATGACCGCGTTGTTTTGTGGGTATCGCAATTTGCCCTGTGATTGGGGTAAAGTTTTGGATTCCCGTAACTCCCTTGATGGTCTTAATGATTCATCCCATCATGTGGCAGGGATGTGAGCTGGGAAATATGCTTCTATGGGCCTCTATGAGAATGTCATGATTTAGAATGAATTAAATGCTCCTAACTTGCATGAATGTGTATGATGAATGTCAGATTTGTTTATTATTAATCAGGTCAGCATGGTTTGTCGCCTGTCCCAAATTCTACTTTTGATGTGTTGCTCCGTCCTTTCTGGGCTGTTCCGAAAATGCTTGCTTTAAATCTTGTCTTCCAGTTGATGGTCTTGTTTCGGGCTTTTAGTAATTTTTGAAAACTCCAGAATAATGCTCGTAACTTTTGTATGATTTATTAGTTCATTACTCGTTATTTAGATGCAAAAATGCTTGGACAAACTTGCGCAAGAGACAAAGTCGTATTTCAAAAATTTAAAGGAGACGAAATTAAGAAAAAGAATCCAAGGAAATGATCATTAGTTTGAAAGTTGCCGAGTATACAGGGAAGAATAATTGGTTGCCCCAGCTATCACAAAATGAGCTATTCTGCGCTAACTTGTTTGAGAATCACTCCTAATTTCTTATGTGTGCCTAGAAGATCTAGAGTGCTTTGTTGATATTTCAAGTTGTCATCTTCCTTCCTCTCATCGACCCGTTCTTTGGTCTTGAGCCGCCCTTTGCGGGTTTTCAACTCGAAGTCCCCCTGGTTCCAGAATGCCCTTTGCGAGTTTTCATTTTTTTTTAGAACACCCTTTGCGGGTTTTTATCTCAATTCTTATTTGGTTTCTAGGCGAAGTATTTTTTTACCGAGTCTAAATTGACGGGGTTGTACAGCTCATTGACGGGGTTGTACAGCTCCTTGCCGTCCATCTCTGTTAAGATGAGAGCTCCTCCTGAGAAAGCCTTTTTTACCATGTAGGGCCCTTCCCAATTGGGCATCCATTTCCCACGAAAATCTTTATGTATGAGAAGTATCTTTTTCAAAACTAGATCTCCCTCATAGAATTCTCTGGGACAAACTTTTTTGTCGTAAGCTTGCATCATTCTTTTCTAGTACATTTGGCCGTGGCGAATGGCTTTTAATCTCTTTTCCTCGATTAAATTCAACTGGTCATATCGAGCCTGGACCCATTCAGCCTCATCAAGTTGAAGCTCCATTAAGACTCGAAGGGAAGGTATTTCAACCTCAATAGGCAAGACTGCTTCCATACCGTATGCCAACGAGAATGGCATTGCCCCAGTAGAAGTTCTGACTGAAGTTCTGTAGGCAAAGAGGGCAAATGGTAATTTTTCGTGCCAGTCCTTGTAAATCTCAGTCATTTTGGCCACAATCTTCTTGATATTCTTATTAGCTGCCTCCACAGCCCCATTCATTTTTGGACGATAGGGAGAAGAATTATGATGCTTAATCTTGAACTGTTCACAAACTTCTGCTATCGTACTGTTGTTCAGATTGAGGGCATTGTCGGATATGATCCTTTCAGGCATCCCATATCGGCAAATGATTTCCTTTTTCAAGAACCTGCTAACCGCAGACTTGGTAATATTCGCATATGAGGTTGCCTCTACCCATTCAGTGAAATAGTCAATTACCACAAAGATGAATCTATGGTCATTGGAAGCCTTTGGAGAAATTGGCCCGATGACATCCATGCCCCATATAGAAAAAGGCCAGGGAGAAGTCATGACATGCAGATGTGATGAAGGTACATGGATCTTGTCTCTATAGATCTGGCATTTATGGCACTTCTTGGCATAATTGATGCAATCTCCCTCCATACTAGACCAGTAATACTCGAATCTCATTATTTGCCGGGTCATCATGAAACCGTTGGCGTGTGTCCCACAAATGCCTTCGTGAACCTCTTCTAAAATCTTTTTTGCTTCAATTGCATCGACACACCTCAGCAACACTTGATCTTTTCTCCTTTTGTACAAGATTTCCCCGTCCAGGACATATTCATTGGCCAGTCTTCGTAGTGTCCTTTTTTTATTTTTCGAGGCTTGTTCGGGATACTTTTGATCTCTCACAAATTGAAGAACATTTTGGTACCACGGGTGATCATCTTTCTCCTCTCCATCCTCTGTCTCAATGTCGTAACAATGAGCAAGAGCTTCATAGATACTCATCTGAATGGACTTTACATTTTCCGTCCTTCTCACTTTAATCATTGAGGCTAGAGTGGCAAGAGCATCTGCCAACTGATTCTCTTCCCGTGGGAGGTAATGAAATGTGACGTCATCGAATTCGGTGATCAACTCGAGAACCAGTTTGCGATAATCCATGAACTTGAAATCTCTGGTTTCCCATTCTCCTTTTAGTTGATAGATTACCAGTGCAGAGTCTCCATAAATCTCCAAGATTTTGATTCTTCGTTCTATGGCTGCACGGATTCCCAATATACATGCTTCGTATTCAGCCATATTATTCGTGCAATCAAAATCAAGCTTGCTGATGAAAGGGTAATGATCTCCCTCTGGTGATACCAAGACTGCTCCGACCCCATTGCCTGTGGCGTTTGAAGCTCCATCGAAATTCATCCTCCAAGGTCGTTCTTTCATGTCTTCCTCTTCAGTAGTCGCAACATACATTAAATCCTCATTCGGGAAATCGAAGTCTATAGGCTCATAGTCTTCTAAAGCCCTACTTGCAAGGAAATCTGCTATCGCACTTCCTTTTATTGCTTTCTGATTGACATAGACTATGTCGAATTCAGAGAGCAAGATTTGCCATCGAGCTAATCTCCCATTTAATGCTGTTGACTCCATCAAATACTTCAGAGGATCCAATTTTGAAATCAACCAAGTGGTGTGATATAGCACGTATTGTCCTAATCTACGTGTAGTCCAGACGAGTGCACAACATAATTTCTCAATAGGCGAATATCGTGTCTCGCAATCAGTGAATTTCTTGTTGAGATAATATATCGCTCTTTCTTTCTTTCCAGATTCATCATGTTGGCCTAGTACACATCCCATGAAATTTTCAAAGACCGTTAAGTACATGATCAATGGTTTATTAGGAATCAGAGGTACCAAGATGGGAGCCTTGGATAAATAGTTTTTGACTTTATTAAAGGTTTCTTGACATTCATCATCCCATACACCCAGGTTGCGCTTTCTAAGCAAACGGAAGATAGGATCGCATTTCTCAGTTAACTGCAAGATGAACCGAGCAATGTAGTTTAGTCTTCCTAAGAAACCTCGAACTTCTTTTTGAGTGCTGGGTGGTGGTAATCCCTATATAGCTTTGATTTTATCCGGGTCAATTTTAATTCCTTTTTGCTGACCACAAAACCTAACAATTTTCCTAAAGTGGCCCCGAAAGTGCATTTGGCTGGATTCAACTTCAGTTGATATTTTCTTAGCCTTCCAAACAACTTTCTCAATATTCTTACATGTTCCTCCTCCGTCTGAGATTTCGTAATCATGTCATCGACGTAAACCTCAATCTCTTTGTGCATCATGTCATGGAACAGGGTCACCATAGCCCTCTGATAAGTTGCCCCTGCATTCTTGAGTCCGAAGGGCATCACCTTGTAACAAAATGTTCCCCATAGCGTGATAAAAGTGGTTTTGGTCATATCCTCAGGGTCCATCCTTATCTGGTTATACCCAGAGAAGTCATCCATGAAGGAAAACATGGAATGTCCTGTCGTATTGTCAATTAGAGTGTCGATGTGGGGTAAAGGAAAATTATCCTTTGGGCTAGCTTTATTTAAATCTCGATAGTCCACACACATACGCAACTTTCCATCTTTTTTGGGAACGGGGACTATATTAGCTACCCATTCAGAGTATTTAACCACCTGGAGGAAACCGGCATCAAATTGTTTCCTGAATTTTTCTTTTATGTTTAACAACACATCTGGTCTCATCCTCCGAAGTTTTTACTGCACAGGCCTATTTTCTTCCTTTATAGGGAGTTTATGCACCACAATGTCGGTACTTAAGCCGGGCATATCTTGGTAAGACCATGCAAAAATATCTTGGAATTCTTGAAGCAGCTCGATCAGATTCCTTCTAGTTTCTGCGGAGATACTTGTCCCGATTTTCACCTCTTTCTCTTCGTCTTCGTGCCCCAGATTAATAACTTCCGCCGGGTCAGAATGAGGCAGGATTTGTTTTTCTTCCCGTTCCATCATTCTTAACAGATCCGAAGGTAAATCACAATCTTGCTTATCTTCAAAGTCCTAAAGTTCTTCCAAACACATATCTTGCTTGAAGTGGGGTTCCAAGTTAGTGTCAGGATTGCTCATATTATTGATATCCGAGAATCTGTCAAAGAATGAAAGGAAGGTCCAAAGAGCGAAATGAATTTGCGAAAGAATGACTATGTGGTATATGTATGTGTATGCATGTATTGAACCTTGTTTATTAGATATGTACGAACGATTTATTAGGCCGAATTTGAGAAATGAACGAGTAGTTATGGGAAGAGTATAAAATGGAAAAGTGTACTTCATTCAAAATAACCGAGCAATGACCATGGGTCCCTTTTACAAAAAGATCCATATTGCTTTCGAGCCTAAAGCAATAGGTGTTTTCGAGCATTACTCTGAGGAAATCTTAAAAATTACAAGGAGTTCCTCCACAGTCCAATTATTCAAGGTGCTTCTTGGAGCACACGGGCCAATCCTTGATGGATCCCCTTCCTTTCCTCTATCAGATATAGCATTAACGCCTAGGTCTTTTACGATGACTTCCTTGGTTCCAATTGTCCCTTGCTTCTTTTCCTGCTGGTTGATCACTTCTCCTGAGACGAAAGACTCATGGATGTGCGGGAAAATCATGGGTTCCCACGAGATGTCCCTTCCAGCTAGTCTGGCCCTCCTTCTTTCTTGCCTCTTCTCCAACTCTTTTCTCTTTTGTTTTGCATCTGGCTTGTATCCTAGGCCATAACGATCCCGTTTTTCTATTAGCATCGGCACATCAACTCTTCCTTGGAGGTATTTTCCCAGTCCTTTCCCAAGTCTCGCTCCTTTTCCAACTGTCAATTTCGAAACCATCCTGGTGGTCGATGATATTGTAGGCACTGGTATTTTCCTCCTTTTCAAAATGAAGGTTGCATTGACAAACTCTAATGAGCGGAATGAGCATTCCATAACCTCCTCGTCTATTCCCACGTAGGGTGAATCGCTTGTTATAGACGCGATTATTTCCTCCTCAGCATTAATCGTGATCAACAGCCCTTCATTTATCAGCTTCACTTTCTAGTGCAAAGAGGAAGGTACTGCCCCAGCTGAATGGATCCATGGTCTTCCTAGCAGACAGTTATAAGTGGGCCTAATATCCATTACTAGGAAATCTACTTCATACGTGTTTGGCCCAATTTGAAGAGGTATTTCAATCCTCCCCATTACCTTCCTTTTTGTCCCATCAAATGCTCTTACTATGTTATTACACCCTTTCATGTGAGAGCTATCGATTGGCAATCTTTGTAGTATAGCTAGTGGTAGCACATTCAGGGCTGAACCGTTGTCTATGAGTACTCCTGGTAGTGTATACCCTTTACAGCGGGTAGTGATGTGTAAAGCCTTGGTGGATCCTATTCCTCCCGTTGATATTTCATCATCGCTAAAAGAAATGAAGTTATCAGCACTCACATTATTGACCAATCGATCTAGTTTACTGACGGAGATGTCATTTGTTACACAGGTTTCGTTAAGCACCTTTATTAGTGCGCTTCGATGAGCTTCTAAGCTTAAGAGCAATGACAAGATTGATATACGAGCAGGCTGTTTGTGTAGTTGCTCTACCACACTGTATTCACTATGTCTTAAGAACTTTAAAAACTCCTTTGCCTCATTCTCAGTCACAAGCTCGGTGATGGGTGCTTCCGGCTTGTTGGTCGTTCCTTTCTCAGGCTCACACATTCTAGCTTTCTCTTTATTAACCTCTTTTTCTTCATTCTCAAGGTCATAATTCTTACCGCTTCGGGTAACAAGGTTAACGTCCTTCCTATGTTCCCCCTCCTTTGGCACGGTCACATTGCAATTGTAACTCCATGGGACCCTCCTACTGTCTTTGTAAGGAAACGTTGCGGGCTTTTGTATAATAATGCGGGGGGTTGTTTGTTCTCTTGTCATGCCACGGATAATCACCTTGGGACGATTGCTTCCATAAGTCTTAGATGTCCCGTTTTTAAAGGCGCAAACATCACTAGCTTCCACTCCCTCTTCAAAGAATTTCATCTCTCGGTTATCCATCATCCTTTGGACCACGGCTTTGAACTCGATGCAACTTTAAATTTTATGCCCTTTGACGGCGTGAAATTTGCAATGGTCATCATCTCCTATTATCACACTCTCTTTATTGATCAAGATTATCCCTTCTTTAACCAGCTTCTGCCATACCATCGAAGTGGGGACTGGATTTCTACAATATTTCTCTTAATTTTCCTGGCTCCTTCTTCCAACAAGGCGTTCACCCCTTGCTCTGGGTGATTAGGCATATGATTTCCAGCTATATTAGGTTTTACTGACTCTTCTAACTTCACGATCCCATGTTCTATGAGTCCTTCGACTCGTCTTTTAAAAGCGGGGTAGTTTTCAATCGAATGCCCTTCTGCCCCTGCATGGTATTCGCAGTGAGCTTTTGCATCATACCAAGCCGGAAATGGGGGTTTGTATGGTTTTACATGCTGAGGAGCTACCTCATGTGCATCGTATAATATTTTGTAGAGTTCCCCATATGACATTGGAAGGGGAGTATATTGGATTTTTTCCCTATTCAACCTAGTGCCTATCTCCTGCCGCGGATCATTTTGATAATTGCCTATTAGAGTCTTTGGCTGACTTGTCACGAAGGGTCTGGTGTAACCAGGTCTATATATGCTTGCATTGTTGACCTCGTTATCCCTTCTCTTAGGGGCAGGCCTTTTGGGGCTTTCTCCGGTCTCAATCTTACCAGCTTTGATCGCATTTTCAATCATTCTTGGTAGCATTTCCTAGCAGATGATTTAGGTAAGGAGCCTTGAGTGTATTGACGAGCAACATTGTTGTCTCCTTTTCTATTAACGGTCGCTGTACTTGTGTTGCCACCTCGCGCCACCTCTGCGCATATGTTCTAAAGCTCTCATTTGACTTTTTTTCCATGTTCTGCAGTGTAAGCCGATCAGGGGCTATTTCTATTACATGGCCGTATTATTTTAAGAAAGCTTGTGCCAAGTCTTTCCACGAATGGATTTTTGATCGGCTCAGCTGATTATACCATCTGATCGCCGACCCGGCCAGGCTATCTTGAAAACAATGAATTAACAATTGGTCATTATGTACATGCCCTGCCATCTTTCTGCAGAACATGGTTAGGTGAGCTTCAGGGCAGCTCGTCCCGCTATATTTTTCAAATTTCGGAGCTTTGAATTTGGGAGGGAGCACTAATTCCGGAACCAAACTTAGCTCTTTGGCATCCACCCCATAGGCAATTTCAATCCCTTGCATCGCGTCAATTTTCTCTTTTAAACGCCTGTATTTTTCTTCTATTTGCTTGGGAAGATCTTCTTTTATCATTTCGTCAAACTCTGGAACACCCAGATTTGCGGCATTATCCTCTGGGTTTGACCCTGATCCCGTTGGATAATTAACCGGTCGTGACGTGCCTGTGGTTGGTTGCTGTGCCCTTATGGTAACAGTGGGCTCCCGTACCGGTATTTCTTGCGACGCTGAGTTATGAAGGAGAGCAAAGCCTGAGGGGACCATCGAGTCCTCTTCTTCCTCAATGGCTGGGCTTTTCCCTTTGTCAGCCATGCTTTGTTTTGCTTGTGATAATTCGTTCATCAAGCTCTTTTGTATTTCCATGAATTGATTCTTCATTTCTCTACACATCATGCTCATTTGCTCTTGGATGTGTTCTTGCATCTGGTCTTGTAATTCTTTTTGAATTTGTTCAAGTCTCTGTTCCATGGCTTTAGTTTTCTTTCGAGTATTATAACGGTGTGAGTTTTCAATGGTTATTGATGTAGCTCTGGATGGTGAATTTTAATGAGTTAGGATTGTTATGCAGAAGTATACAAAATTGTGACGTAAATATGATGCATGCATGTAAGAGAAAGGTATTGACTTATAATTCACTTTCCATTTAGAAAACTTTATTTGGATAACAAGTTCCTTATCATAAAGTAAATTACATAAATGATTTTGCTTTGATGCTCAGTGCCTTGACTTTTTTAAGGAGTTTTGATAGCTTCTGTCCTCGTTCAGTCTTCGTCTCGTACTGTACGCTTAACTCTTCTGCTTCAACTGCCAGGATTTGCACGTGGTCAGCTACTCCGCGGATTTGATTTAAAGCTTCACCCATGACATAATCCCTTTCTCTGACTTCCTTTTGAGTTTGCTGAAGATGCCAATCATTTGTATCCAACGTTCTTTCCAGAATCTCAATTCGTATTTCACTATTCTGTAAAGAGGCCTCTAACTCTTCCACCCTCTCATTTAGTCTCTTAATCTCGGCTCGACCTGCCTTTAACTCCATTACTGAATTTTGGCTACGATGCCTATACAAGGACTCCTCCGACTCTCTTACTCGAGCTTTTAATTCATCTACTTCGTCTTGGCTTTCCAGAAGGCTGCCTTTCATAGCATTTTTCTGGACTTGGGCGTCTTGGAATTTGTTTTTCCAGTGACTTGTTTTATTTTTCTCTTCGTGGATTTCCTGCTGCCATTGCTCTGATGTCTTACCCAAACCAGTGGTTCTCATTGATAATCGAAGTTTTTTATAGTCCTTCTTTAGGCTGCTCAGATCTTCTTCAGCCTTATTCTTCCCTTTCCTTAATTTTTCCGCCTCCAACTTATGAACATCAATGTCTAGTCCTAAGAGCACCTTCTCTTCTTCCAGTTTTTCTATCACTTTCCCCATCTCAGTATTTTTCTTTTCAAAATCCTGTTTAATTATCTCTAATTCAGTCGGAACTACCTGCAAGTGTTCTTCAATTGGGCGGACAATCTCCGAGTTTGGCACGGGAATGTTATCATTGATCCTTTTGTTTCTCCACCAATCATATTCTTCAGTCATCATGGGATTGGCGCCGAATGCTTTCATTTTTCGGACCTGGTTCCACGCATTTGAGATTTCCTGAATCCTTTTCTTATTGTTTTCTCCCCGGTACATGAATTCACATTGAGCTATCCCCTGCGTCGCGGGTATGAACTGTCTTGATCTGTATTGTCTTGAAACTAGCAACGGTGCATATCCAGTTGCTCCCCATATCCCGGCTAGTGGGACCCAGTCGAGATCTCCGCATCGATATAATATTTCATCAGGAATAAACCATGCTGCTCGCCACTCTATGTCTTCGTCTTTAAGGCTTTAAAATATGGCCATCCATTTTTCTTCTGAGAAGCTCTCTCGTATCTGTGTGGCCACGAACTCTTTCAAAGGGGAGTAATCTTTAGACAAGTACTGATAGGAGACTTTTTCTGTTTTCCAAAAGTGACTATGAAACCATACCATCAATAGCGGTGCGCAGGCGATAAATCGACCTTCGCCCTCCTTTTTGCATGCATTCAGGGATCTGAAAGTTTCAGCTAGTATAGCCGGGACAGATGTCACTCTTTTACCTAATCTATCAAACAAATATATGACCGCGTCCTCTATATGTCCCAAGGCTTTTGGAAAAATGACCAACCCATAGATACTTAGGGCTAAAATGTCGATCTTCTTCTTCGCATCTGGATGGGCCCATATTAAATCTCGCAGGCTCTTTCATGTGATGCACTTGTTATCGCCCTTGACCTTAACTCGAGCTGCAACCCACTGTTTGCTCATGCCTATGATGTTTATTAATCTTTTAACCATGGTTGGAAGATTCGGAGCTCTAGAGTAGGCCTTATCTACTGACACCTTTGGACAACGGAGCAGAGCGGTGTATTCTTCTGTCTTCGGTGTCATGTCTATATTCCCGAAGGTGAAGCAATTGTAGGCCGAATTCCAATACTGTGTTAAGGCTCTAAAGAGGGATTTATCCACCTTAACTTCGCACAAGTACGGTAAATCTCCGTATTCTTGGTAAAAGGTTTGCTTCACGTTATTGTCCCAACTGTCCCAAATCTCCTTCAATTCGAGCATATTGTTTTGAGCCGTGCTGATCCTGGTGTAATCCCAAAGCTCGGACTCATATCCTTCCGCTAAGCTGTCTCCTTTTTGGCGTTGAGTCTCCTCCGACCACATGCGCATGACCATATTATCCTCTACTTTATCAAAGTACTTGTTTTCCATGATTAATTCTCTTATCGATAACTGAACTTTTGAGTCTGTACCTTCTCTATGTATGATGATGAAATGTGATGCAGAAAGAGACAAAAATAACTCAGGTAGCGAAACGCAACAATATCAAAATACAAATGAAGCATAGAACCTAAGAGTCTAATTTGGAAGGTTGCTAAATGGTTTATCATAACTCCTTTTAAGGCAAGTTTCTATGTCTTACTAAATGTGGTTTTAGGCTCTAAAGTAGAGGTACTCATACCAGCAGATTCCTCAATCCTCACCCATTACAGGATCATACGGATGAGTTCGGTTTAAGGAGACGCATTTCCCACATGTTTGCACGGAAGTGAAAACTTCACGAAAACAAGGGTACTTTGTAATCCCGAAAGCAATCCACTATTCTGCACGGAGGTGAAGACCTCACGAAGGAGTAGTTTCAGGCTTCCACTTATTAGGGTAATATCAATATGCAGATGTATGCAAATATACACTAGCAATATCACATAATATAGTGTCACAAAAAGGTGTCGAGGATCGCATATCAAACAAAACTGAAGCTTTTAAAAGTTTCTAAAGAATACCCGAAAATAATTAATTTTGGCTTGACTCTCGTTTATTTTAAATTCCCCAATAGAGTCGCCAGTTGTCGAAACCATCCTTTTTTGGCGAACGACGTGTTTGGAAAAAAATATTTTTTAAAACTAATAAATAATGGAAGTCGCCACCAATCCTTCATTCGGTTTGATTGGATCACCACAAAACGTTTTAAAAGCCGTTTTGAAAATATGTTGGTCTTCGAAATCCAGAAAAATTGGTTCGGGAGTCGATTACGCATGAGGAAGGATTAGCACCCCTATGCGCCCAAATTGGTACCGTATTGATTATTTTTGGGTCTTAATTTGAGACATTTAAAAGTTCAAATAAAGCTTAAAATGCGATCCTTGAATGCACGAGTTAAGTTTTAAAAGAAATTGAGTTTGTTTGAAAATCCCGCTATTTCAGAGTGATCGAGGAAGAAAAGCTACGTCCAGTGAGTTAGAACACGACATTTCAAGATCTAGAAATAATGAGTTTTCCTTTGTAAAACCTTTTTGAGACTTTTGGGAAAAGGATATTTGATTATCTCGATTTAAAGAAGGGTTGCACCTAGTAAGTTAAGGCGTAATATTTCGGAATCGAAGATAAGGAAACATTGCCTCGATTAAGGGTATTCGATTATTTCGATTTGAAGAAAAATTGCACCTAGTGAGTTAAGGCATAAATTTTCAAAACCCAAAATAAAAGAATATTGCCTCGATTTTAAAGTTTTTATGAAAAAAAAGACAATTTCGAAAACAAGCATGCGAATTTAACAAGAATAAGCAGTTAATGATGGTTAATTAAATAATGCGAGGCAAGATAAATAAGAAGATAAGTTATTCACGAAAGAAACCAAGGATACAAAATACTAGTGCGTAATAAAAATGCAAATGTTAAAGAGAAAGAAGAAAAGGTGCGATCGGAGTTCAAAATGAGACCTTTCGGATGCACGGGGGTAAAATAGTAGTTTCGAGAAAATTTGAGATTTTTAAAGAAATGGAATTTTAAACGTTCGGGGGTAAAATGGTAATTTTGGAAGGTTTAGGGTCAAGAATGGGATTTTTGGAAGTCCGAGGGTAAAATGGTAATTTTTAGAATGTTTAGGGTAAAAATGGGACTTTTGGAAGTTCGGGGGTAAAATGGTCATTTTTGGAAGGCTCAGGGTCAAAAATGGAACTTTTTGGAATTTTGGGGTTAAAATGGTAATTTTTGGAAGGTTCAGGGTTAAAAATGGGTTTTTGGAAGTTTGGGGGGTAAAATAGTAATTTTTGGGAGGTTCGAGGTCAAAAATGGGATTTTTTGGAAGTTCGGGGGTAAAATGGTATTTTTTGGAAGTTCGAGGTCAAAAATGGGATTTTTTGGAAGGTTTGGGGTAAAAAATGGGACTTTTTGGAAGTTTTGGGGTAAAATGGTAATTTTTGGAAGGTTCGGGGTTAAAAATGGGATTTTTGGAAGTTCGGGGGTAAAATGGCAATTTTTGGAAGGTTTAGGGACCTTCGGGGTAATAAAACCAAAAATAGGTGACACGTGGCAGCCCCTCAGGCATCCTGAAGTCAGAGAACTATTTTGAAAATCGCGAAAAATTTCTAGGGCAATTTTGAAATTAAAGCGAACCTGATTTAAGGATTAAATTAAAACAAATCAGGAATAAAGGGGACTATTTGCCAAATAAGCCAAAAACATGACACGTGGCAGCTCCTAGTGCTTTAAAAAGGTCGAGGGGCTAATTTGAAGAACCGTGAAAATTATTGGGCCAATTTAGATTTAATTAAAAGTATGAGAAGGACCTGATTGAAAATTTTGGAAAAAGCGGATGGATCGAATGCATAAATAACACTTCCTTCAAAAACACGCGGATCTTAGATTGGGTCGGGTCGGACATGGATACTTCAAAGAAACTACGCCGTTTTGCATGAAATACTCCTGCCAAAACGTTGTCGTTTTGGCAAGGGTATTTAAACCCTCGGGCCTTTGCAAAACTGAGTCCCTCCTTCATTTTTTCGATTTTCAGAAAAAAAAAAACCAGAGCCTCTCCCCTTTTCTCTCAACAGCCATCCATGGCCGGCCAAACTCCGGCCGACCAAACCCGTCGCTGTCCGTCGCGTGGGGCTCTACGCGCGCCGTCGATCCCCGCTGGTGGCCATCGCGAGTCGTCGCCTGGGGTTCTCCGGTGCACGCACCGCTGCCCTCATCGGTCACGTACGGTCGTCGACCCCGTCACACGCACGTCACCCACAGCCACGCGTGGTCACCGGGTACTCTGACGGCCTACGTCGTTCATCGTCTGTTGGATTTCGCCATTCATGCGCCGTCGTTCTCGGTAAGAAGAGTTTCAGTCCTTCATTTTTCCTCTTTGTTTTTTTTAAAAAAAGGGGTCTAGGTCTAGATCGAACCCGATCTAGCATAGATCTAAAAGGGTTCTGCCTTTTTTCGACGAAAAAAAGATCATTCTCCTTTTTTTTTTTTTAAATAAACTCCAGATTTGTTGAGTTTTTTTTTAAAAAGACTGTTCATGTTTCATGTTAAGTCTGTTTTTAATCCCATGTGTTCCTCTGTTTTTTTTGCAGGTCTGAGTGCGACAGGGTGTAGGCGGCATTCGACTGGGGCTCGATTTTCGACGCCGGTGGCCAAGGACAGCGACCGACCGAAGATAAGTCTTCCGACTCTTCGTGTTTTTTTTATTAATTATTAATTAATAATTATTAATATTATTATTATTAATATCAAAACATTTATTATTATTAATGATTATTAAGAAAAACTTATTTAATATTAATGGGGTCATTAGTATTATTATTAATATTAAAACAGTTATTAATATTAATAAAAGTTATTGAAACATTTTGAAAAATAAAAAGGAATAAGTGACAGTAGTGGGTATTGAATGCATGCATCGAAACTGGAAAGGGCTTTAAATGATGGTAAATATTTATTGAGGATACCTGGATGCTTTAACGCTTAAGTGTTGTGATCTGATTTGCCTTCTGTTGCCTTTGTGCCTATTCAAGTAACCTTGCTTTGAATTGATCTCTGAAAATATTAGTATATACTGTATGTTGATTTCTTAATACTCAAAATTCAACCCTTACAACTGAGAATCAATTCGGCTTTTATAGCCTGTTTTACAATCATTCTGTTTTGTTTTATGGTATTTAATGCATGTCCATTCTTTCTTTTTGCAGGTTTGGCCATGGCAGTGGCGGTTAGAGCAGCCGGTGGCAGTGCAAGTTGGAGCCGAAGATTGTGACAAGCTGTTGATGATGTGGCGACCTCTGGTTGGCCGAAGGGAAGGTGGCAACAGCACCAGTTGTAACAGATTAGGATTCGGCTTTAGGGTAGTGTAAAGTTTGGGCCTATTTGGGCCATTGTAGTTTGTTTTTTTTTTTTTTTTGTAATTGGGCTACATTCGGGTCCAAGAAATGTAATTTGGACTTTTATTTTGGACTTTTAAAATTTTGTATTTTAGCTTTATTTAAATTTATAATAATTTTGAATTTGAAAAATAAATTTAAACTTAAATTAAAATTAAATTCAAAATAAATTTAAATTTAAAAATAAATTTAAATTTTTAAACAAATTTAATTTTAAAATAAATTTAAAGGGAATTTGGGCCCGGTCAAAATTTGGGCTTCAACAGTTGGTTTATCAAACTAAAGCTGGGCTCATTAATAATATTGTCAGTTTATCTAACTAGTGCTGGGCACACTTTTGTTGGCTTATCCGACTAGCACTAGGCGCAATATTGTTGGTTTATCCAACTAGAGCTGGACTCATTAGTAATATCATTAGCTTATCTGACTAGTGATGGGCACACTTTTGTCGGTTTATCCGACTAGCGTTGGGCGCAATATCGTTGGTTTGTCCAACTAGAGCTGGGCTCACATTTAATATCATCGGTTTATCCGACTATCGTTAGGCGCAAACTCTTTTGCAGTTTATCCGCTAGGCACCGGGCGCCATGTATTTACGGAATCTTACAACAAAGTTTGATAGACCTTGGAGAAGGTTGGTTATGAGCATTACTAAGGTGGAATTATATATACTTATGTATATAATTAATCATTGAAAGATATAATGTATTATTGAAGTATGTCAATAAAGTTGTGAGATAAATTCAAGTGCTTTGGATACATTTGTGTTTGATTAAACAAGTAAAATCTGCTTAACGTGATTTGGTTCTTATATTTGCAGGTTAGGTAATAGTAGATTCGGACTCAGCATCCCACAAGAATCCCATACTCAACATCAGTGATGATCTCTCTTGTATTTTGGCATGTACCTAGGGTGTCGATGTGATGTAAAAGTCATTTTGGTCATGTTAAATTGAGTGAATGTTATGTATATAGGATGTATAATATATCTTTTTGAAAGCTGTGTAAATGTTTATAATTGATATCAAGTATGGTTAGTTACTTCTATAAATAATTGCTTTGACATTGTGAAATCTTAATGAAATGAGTGTTGAATTGAGTAACTAGTATTGTGATGTTGATGATAAAATGATTGATTAGGATCTTTCAGTACAAACTGGTTAATTTGGCATGTGTTGGCATATTGAAATAAGGTAGGTTTATATTAGTCATTGGTTGATGTTTAAGTGTAATAGTGAATGCTAGAATTTTATTGATGTATTTGATCCTATGGTAATTTATAACTTATTTGAGGTGCCCTGAAGGGCATATTGGTATGGACGAAATATGAAATTCGTAATGGCTTGAAAGATTGAGGGTGCATTACAGAGGCCGAATGGCATCACTAAATATGCAAAGTGACCATTATGCATACGAAAAGCAATTTTATGAATATTTGGTTCATGCACTCGTACCTGGTGATAACCCGTCTTTAAATCAAGTTTTGTGAAATAGGTAGCTCCATAGAGTTCATCCAGCATATCATCAACTGTAGGAATAAGAATCCTGTCTTTGATGGTTACAACGTTAAGTGCTCTATAGTCTGTGCAAAATAGCCAAGATTCATCATTTTTTTAACCAATAAAACAAGAGAAAAAAATGGACTCATGCTAGGTCGTATTAGTCCTAATTTTAACATGTCATGAACTTCTTTTTCAATTTTAGCTTTTTGAAAATAGGCATACCTATATGGTCGGACATTAATGGGCTCAGTACATCTTTCAATTGAATGTGATGTGCAATGTCTCTTGTAGGCGATAGCTGCTTTGGCTCTTGGAATACATCTTCAAATTGTTCTAGCAATTGTTTCATTTCAGGATTAACAGTTGATGCTTTTGGATCAATAGCGGGAGGTTGAGCAATGGCAAATATAGACCCTCTTTGTCGTACTTCCTTAGTAATGACTTTCATTTTTACAGGTTGAATGAATGTCGTATTCAAGCCTTGTAACTTGTGAGTCTTGTTATTCCACTGGAATTCCATTCTTAATTGCTTCCAGATGCAAACTACAGTCCCCAATTATTCCAACCAATGGACTCCTAGAACCAAATCCATCCCACTGGGTAGTAAAGCATATAGAGTGAGTACAAAAAGAATACCTTAAATATCAATCGGAACATTTTCGAATCTACTTTGGCACTGCAATAGCTCTCAGTTACCTACTTTTACATTGAAAGATTTAGTCGGAAGGATAGGTAGTTGTAGCATCGTGGCCATATTTTTGCTATTAAAATTATGAGTCGATCCACTATCAATCAAGACTACTATTGCATGTGCACCAATCTTAGCCAGCACCCGCATTGTTTTATGGGATGACCAACCTGAGAGTGCATGTAAGGAAATCTCAGGTTGCAATTCCAATGTATCATCTATTGTCTCATCCTCATAACTATCATTGTTGCCTTCTAAAATCAGGATTTGTGACCCATGACAACTATGGCCTGTTGTAAACTTCTCATCACAATTGAAACACAACCTTTGGGCTTCATTGGTGAAGAAGATTCAGTAATAAAATGAGTAGGTCGCTGAAATTTTCGTTGACATGTTAATTGTTAATCAAGCATCCTCGTAAGACTAACAACTTCTTTCAAGGTTTTGGGCTTGAACATCCTTATACCATTAGCAATTTCAACTTTGAAACCACCCATGAATGTGTCGACTAATGCCCTTTGTGACCATCCTTGCACCCGATTACCCAACCGTTTAAACTTTTTTTTTGTTGTAACTCAAAGAACCAACTTGCTTGATTTTGGACAATACTTCATGAAAGTCCTCAGAATTCGTAGGACCAAATCGAACCCATAATTCCTCGACAAAAAGCTCCCAAGTGATTTCCTTGTCATCAGCCATGTATGAGTGCCTTAGCCACCTCCACCATTGGTTTGCTTCACCTTCAAGGTGATAGGAAACCAATTGAATTTTCTCTGAACCTATGGTGCCTTGGAATTCAAAAAATTGATCCATTCGTGTAAACTATTTAGTAGGATCATTTCCCAAGTGATTTAATATTTGTGTGATTGAAACATCAAATCTATAAGATCTCAAGTACAATTTAATTTAAAAATAATAAAAAAATCAATTTATTTTCAATCATCCAATATGACGAGACTTTGATACCACTTGTAAGAACCATAAAATAATATTTGATATAAACTTAAGAAACCATAAATCAGGATCTATCATGTCAAATCGTCAAAAATAAATAAAGAACAAAACTAGATGTGGAAGCGTATCTGAATTCATCGATTTCTTGAAATTTACAAATCTTGGTGTTTTGATTTTCCAAATAAGCACACAGGTAAGTTAGAGAATGTGATTCTTTTTTCTAAAGATGGGATATTAAAAAAGTTATGTTATGTGTAATTTAGGGACCATAATCTTAATTAGCCCATCATCAATTAGAAATTAGTTATTAGAGTATCTACACATATTTGACCAATACTTTATTTAATAATTAAAATCCAATAAATCTTAACTAAATTAGATCATTTTAAATTTGAACTAACCTATTATGATAATAATAATATGTAATTACCATTATTATATATGTGATATTCATATTTTCTAACGTACATCACATTGATGATTGTGGTAGATTCATAAAGCATTAAATAGATGAATTATGTTCTATAATATATAGAATATTTGTGGGTGTGCCACTTGAACCGTTCCAATTTCATAATCAGTTTAGATGTCATGCGAGACAACATTTAAACATTTAATGTTTTTAAACGAAAAAGACAGCAAAAATATAAGAAAAAGGAGGGGTGTTTTGGTCATTAAAAAAAAGGATGAAGAATAAGTCATGATTCGCACAAACTTGGTACTTTTGATACGAATCCGCGTAGTTGGAATAACAAAAATATCCAATTTGTCATGCCTTGCATTAACACTTTGCCGTAAAACTCTCGTAATGCATAAATTATTATATAAAGGTTGAAATATGCTTAACTTTCTCTACTTTTCCAAAATTTAAAATTTAATTTTATATTTTTATTTTTAAGAATATAAATTTTTTATTTTAAAAATTTAAAATTTAAATTCATATGTGAACATTGTTAATTTTTTTTAATTAAATTTATCGTTGTGATATTTTGAAATAAAAAATACTTTGTTTAATAACCATGTAAATAAAAAAACAACGTAAAATAAAAATATAAATAATTTAATATGAATTTTTTAATCATCTCCTAATTGACATGAGATTAACTCAATAAAGACCTAAATATTGTTATATCTATTTCTCCATAAAAAACATATATATGTCAATGCAAGAGGACGTGGGTTTAAGTGCGTTGAAGCGCACTATTTTCCTACTTATGAATTGAAAAAGAATTATGTATAATTCTAAGTATTGTGTCAAAAAAAATATAATCAAAACTTATAATGACATCGTTATATATATATATATATATAAAACATATTAAGACTGCAATATGCCTATTTTTTTCTTGCGTCTCCAAATTCTTATAATTATGTCCTACATCAAACTTCTTTTATGATAGGCGTAGCTAAACAAGTTTTTATATATATATATATATATTTATTTATTTGTATCTAAATAAAGTCTTATTTCAAATGATATGCTAAAAATTTATTTAGATATAAATTACATATTAGGATTTATTTGGGCACCATTTATAACTTAAAAATTTATTTGGATATAGAAATTAAAAATTAAATTTAAAAACTTATTTAGATGTAATAGAAAATAAATAAATGATTAAGTTTTAGTTCAGTTGGCATTGATATTATTATTAATATAGGAGGATGTGGATTCAAATGAGTTAAAGCGTGTTGATCCTCCTATTTAAAGATTGAGGAGATATTATTAGTAATTCTAAATATTGTACAAAAAAATATATGCGAAAAGTTTAAAATCTCTATAAAACTTAAAATTCATCAATGTAATCTCAAAGAAATAAAAATAATTAATAAAAACGAAATTTCAATAATAAAAAAAAAGAAAAATTTTATATTAAATTATAGCAACAAAATCATTAGTAAATTGTCATAACAAAAATATAATATCTTCCAAATAATTATTTATTAAGTATTAAATATATAAAGTGAGAAATATTTTTTCAACATAAATACTTTTAAAATAATAGCATCTTATTTTAGTAAATATTAATTTTTAATTCTAATTTTACTTAAATATTCCAACTAAATACTCAATAAAACTATTCACCCAAAAATGAAATTAAAAATTTAAAACAATTAATTAAATAAAATTTTAGTTCCAGTTTAATTATAGATACAAAATTTTCCTATTTAATATAGAATAAAATATGTAGTACTATTTATTATTACTACTATTATTTTATAATCAATAATTAATCGTAATAATAAATTATTATATTTATTTTTTGAAATTTATATAACTATTTTAATATCCGTGAATTTACAAATAAAAAATACTGAAAATACGCTTAAATAATGAAAGTGTAAAGATAAATGAGGTCAATTTCTTCGCTGATCTTTATCTGATGGAGTAGTGGTCAGAGTTTTTGAGAATGCTTTTGATGGCGAGGTAGTTCATGATTCACTTGAAAAATATATATTGGGCTTTAATCATTATATTGACAGTTTCTTACTTTTTGAGGTTAATTTTGAGATATTTTGGATGGACTTCTCATTTTATTAAATAAGTGATATAAGAGAGCCACAATTCAAACATATAACCTAGAGATAGTTAAAGTTTTATTCATTAAGGAGTCAATAAATTCGTGCATTAACTTACTCGAAAAGATTCAACGAATTATGAGTTCTGAAAAATAGTAGAAGATCAAATATATACTCAGGGATTGCAATTAATTACGGATCAACTGGCAAAGATTAGTCTTACATGATAGGCAAACTTACAAATTTTCAATGTTCCTCCTTATATCTATAGCTCTTCAACAAGGCAAAGCATTTAGGGCTTTTAAAAATTTGATTTGATTTTATTCTATTATTCACCAAAAAAAAATTAAAAAAATTAGAAGTAATTAAAACATTATTAAAACAACAAAATAAAAGAAAAATTAAAATATTTAATTAAAAATTAAAAATATAGCAATAGAAAAATACAAAAAAACTATAATAATTATAAACTCATTAAAATAATATTAAAATATAATTATTAAAAATGTAACAACAAAATCTATATCTATCATTTATTAATCAAATAAATTTACTTTCATAAATTAAAAAAATATTATTTACAATCCTTAGGTCTTGATTATATATATATAAATAATAAAATCAGAAAACATAATTAATTGAAATTTTATTCACTCAAACTTTCTATATTCACTCTTGATAAAAGAATTTGTTGAATTGAACCCAATGAATCATTCTAGTGAAAAAGAGGATGATATTCATCTTAGGAGATTCGAGTTCGAGCACTTGTGTGTGCATTGTCAAAGTATTAAAAATATGAACAGATACTACCATGTAATCACACCAATATATTAAAAAAAATTATTGAATTGAATTTAATAGAGATTATCAAATTATAGATATTTAATTAATTTTTTTTTCAAAATACTTAAATAGCTTGTATTTATATTTTTAAAATACTTAAATTACTATAATACCCCTTCTAAATCCTAATGGCTCTCAAAAACGTTGGTTTTATATTATATATAGATTAAATGCTATCGTCTACAATTTCAGAAAACGAAGAGAACCTAAACCGGCTTTAATTAAATCAATTTGTATTTACAATACTATATGATACTAGACTGTGAAAAATTTATAATTTGGGTAAAAAATATTATGTAAAAATTATAATTATTTATAATAATAATAAGCTAATGATATTTTGGTTGAAAAGACGAAGTTGAGCCTTTGGAAGCTTTAGTGTCATAAGTTTAAGTCATCTTTTTTAGATTTATTTTTGTTTAAATTATTTTTTTAGATTTCATAAAAAAAGATAAAATATTCTTATAATCTATACTTATATTTGTCCCTTACTGTCTTTGACTGGTTTAAGGGTGAGCAAACTCGATTCGATTCGAAAAAATAAAAAAAAGTTCGAATTTTGAGTTAATTAATTTGAGTTGAATTTCAAAATTCGAATAACTCGAATAATTCAAATAAAAAGTTGTTGTAAATACCCTTTTAGTGCCTGTCGACTTTGAAAATAAACAAATTTATCTCTCTCGACAAAAATTACAAAAGAAATTCAAAATGATTTACAAAATTTCAAAATAATTTTTAAATTTCAAATTATTTATACATACTTCAAAATTTATATTTTTTAAAAATTCTAAAAAATATTAAAAATTTAAAAATTTTCTAAAATAATAATTTAGGGACCTAATTAATAGTTCAAAATTATCATACTTAAGTATTTTATTTTTTTATTATTTTGCTTTGAAAAAAATTTCAAATATAAATGATTTATGTTAGACTAAGCCCTATTGTATAATATATTTTGATATAACAAATTAAAGTATTTTTGAATAAAAGTAAAGTTGAACAAATTGATAAAATCAAGTTGAAATGGTTTCAATTGAGTAAAACATTTTCAAATATGTTTTAACCATTTTCAAACAAGTTAGAATTGCTCCAAAACAAAAAGTATCAGTACTTTTTGTCTAAATATCGATATTTTATGTGATATCGATACCCCTCTGATAAACGATACCAAATGAGCATTCTATTTTACCAAACCCTAGAAACTATCGATCTCGTATCAATACCTTTTGTAAAGGTATCAATATATTCTCTAAGGTATCGACATTTATTACAAAAATTATCGATACCCTTTTAGCAGGTATCGATACTCGTTGCTGCAGGTGTAGTTAATGAGCTGGTATTTCATCCTCAACGACCATATTTACTTTCCCAACAACCACAACGGTTGAAAATTAATTATATGGTATAAATATCATTTTCCAAAGGTCTCGAAACAAGAAGAGCAATGTGCAAAGCTTAAATATCAATAAAAACAACCTAGAGCTTAATTTTTTCACACATTTTCTTGTAAACACTTGTGAGCTTTCATTGTATTCATTTAGCTCAAGTGTTTTTTTTTGTATTTGTGCTTCATTGGCAAATATCCTAATCTTGTAAGGATTATTTCTTTGTGGGCTTGTTTGTTTCTCTTTTGAGAGAGGGTTTATATTTAAGGTTTGGTAAAAACCTTAAGGGAGTTGCATCTTAAGATTTTGGGGTATAAGTCTTAAGAGAAATTGTAAGATTAAATCTTGTCCTCAAAAATTATACAAGTCTAGTTTATTTGGGAAAATCCTTAGTTTTGGAAAGCTAAAGTAGTGGAGTGAGCATTTGGGGCCGAACCACTATAAATCCTTGTGTTCTTTGTTGCAAATTTTTATTGCTTCCACCACAACATCTCAAAGGTCGATTCAACCTCCCTTAACGGCATTCTTGAGTTGATCCATCAAGTTAACAATTGGTATCAGAGCTATTCTCTAAAGATGATTTAACAATCAAGAGAAGATCCTCGAAGAAGCTCAAACAATCAACAAGTTATCCAACAACAATGACGTCTACTTCCGAGTCAATGTTTATGGGAGAAGGACACTCCACTGTAAAGCCTCCTCTATTCAATGACATCAGTTACTCATATTGGAGAACAAGAATGAATCTATTTATCCAAGCCAACTATTATCAAGTATGGAGGATAATCACAAATGAGTCATTCATTCCAATAAAGAGGGTCGAATGTGTTAGTGTTCTAAAGGAAGAGAGTGAATGGGATGCTAATCATCTTAAGGAGGTGCAACTTAATGCAAAAGCTATGCACACTATATTTTGTGCTCTTGGTGCTAATGAGTACAACAGAGTCTCCTTGTGCAACAATGCCAAAGAAATATGGGACAAGCTTGAGGTTAACCATGAAGGAACAAATAGAGTCTATGAGTTAAAGATAAGTCTTCTCACCCTTGATTATGAATTAGTTAAGGCAAAACCCGAGGAAGGAATCAAGGAGATGTTTAATTGAATCACCGACATCATCAATGGTCTCAAAGCCCTTGGGAAGGTTTATCTCAACAAAGAAATGGTAAAGAAGATGTTAAATAGTCTCCCAACATCTTGAGACCTAAGGTGATGGCTATAGAAGAATAAAACAATCTTAACTCACTATTCTTTGATGAACTCATTGGTTCTTCGCTTACATATGAGATAAAGCTTAATAAAGGGGGTGAAGAAGAAAGACTTAGGAAGAAGAATGTTGGTAGAGCTCTTAAATCCACCACCATTGAAGAGAGTGAATCAAGTGAAGAGGTGGATGAAGACAAAGAGATGGAGAGACTTGTTAGAAGATTCAAGAGATTTATGAAGTCCAACAAAGGAAGAGAATTTTGAAAGAATGAAGGACTCAAGCTTAAATCAACCAAGGAGAAAGATTTCATTATTTGCTAAGAGTGTAAGAAACCCGGACACATCAAATATGATTGTCCTATATTTAAAAAGAATGGGTCTAGCAAACAAAAGACTTATATTACTGCTTGGAGTGATGAAGACTCATCCGATGATGAAGTAGTCAACTTATGCCTTATGGCTATCGATGATCCTAAGGTAACTTCTAAATCTACTTTAAATGATTATTCTTTTGATGAGTTGCAAGATACTATGATGAATTGATTTTACAATTAAAATTCATGATGTCAAAACATAAGAAAAGTGTTTCAAAATTGAGAAATTAAAATGACTTACTTTCCAAAATCAATCATGAACTTGAAGAGGAAGTAAACAAAATTTTGAAAAAAAAATTTTAGACTTGCATAATTTACTCTCAAAAGTTCACAAGGATCATCAAAAGCAACTTGAGTTGCTTAAGAGTGAAAAAGCTCACTCTGAAAAAGTTTTTGGAAAAGGAGAAATTTCAAAACAAAACTTTGTTAAAAATAGGTTTAATTTCTATAAACATAGAGGTCCCTCAATATTTTACAAGGGAAAACTTGTTAAGAGTGTATGGGTCCCTAAAGGAATTAGTGTTACTCAAGACAAGGAAGCTCTTTCAAAATGGATACCTACAGGGACTAAGATTTTAAAAACTAACGATTATGGACCCAAAAGACATTGGATACCAAAAACTTAATTCTATATTTGTAGGTAAGGTGCATTGCTTCAAGGTGAACAAATGAAAATTCTATGTGATTGCACCTTAATGTTGATTGGTATGGTAGTTCATTATTTCTTTATATTTAATATCTATCTTTGAACTAACCACTTTCTTTTCCTCTTGAAAGCTTTATTGTTTTTTTTTATATAACAAAGAGGGAGAGAAGAGAAAGGTAAATTTTATGGTTGATTCATTGCTTATATGCCAAGACTAGCGACCAAATTTTAAAAGAAAAATGAATGTTAAATTTGAGCTTATTGAAAATTTATACTTCAAATCTTTATGCCTTAAATTGGAAATGATTTTTATATAGGGGGAGCTTAAATTCAAAATGTCTTTTATTAAGGGGGAGTAATCTATTCAAAAACAAATTTACAAAATGTTTTGTTATATAAAAAAGTGGGAGATCGTTAAACTAAACTTTATTGTATAATATATTTTGATATAACAAATTAACGTGTTTTTGAATAAAAATAAAGTTGAACAAATTGATAAAATCAAGTTGAAATGGTTTCAATTGAGTCAAACAATTTCAAATATGTTTTAACCATTTTCAAACAAGTTAGAATTGCTCTAAGAAAAAGTATTGATACTTTTTGTCTAAGTATCGATATTTAATGTGATATCGATACCCTTTTGATAAACGATACCAAATGAGCATTCTATTTTGTCAAACCCTAGGAAGTATCGATCTAGTATCAATACCTTTACAAAAGGTATCAATATATTCTCTAAGGTATTGTATTCCTACTTCAACTATCATTGAAATCTACATTTATTACAAAAATTATCGATACCCTTTTAACAGGTACCAATACTCGTTGTTGCATGTGTAGTTAATGAGCAGGTATTTCATCTCCAACGGCCATATTTACTTTCCTAACAACCATAATGGTTGGAAATCAATTAAAGGGTATAAATACCATCTTCCAAAGGTCTAGCAACAAGAAGAGCAATGTGCAAAGCATAAAGATCAATAAAAATAACTTAGAGCTTAATTCTTTCATACCTTTTCTTGTAAATACTTGTGAGCTTTCAATGTATTCATTTAGCTCAAGTGTTCTTTTTTTGTATTCGTGCTTAATTGCCAAACATCCTAATCTTGTAAAGATTGTTTCTCTGTTTGCTTGTTTGTTTCTCTTTTAAGAGAGAGTTTATACTTAAGGTTTAGGTAGAAACCTTAAGAGAGTTGCATCTTAAGACTTTGGGGTATAAGTCCTAAGAGAAATTGTAAGGTTAAACCTTGTTCTCAAAGGTTATACAAATCTAGCGGATTTGGAAAAATCCTTAGTTGTAGAAAGCTAATGTATTGGAGTAAGCATTTGGGGTCGAACCACTATAAGTCCTTGTGTTATTTGTTGCAAATTTTTATTGCTTCCACCACAACATCTCAAAGGCCGATTCAACCTCCCTTACCAGCATTCTTGAGTTGATCCATCGAGCTAACAGTTTCAAATTTATGTGCTCTAACATGGAATTAGTTATTCTGTAACAATATTTTTATTTGACATATTTAATTTTTTAGTTTAATTCGAACATTTTCACTCTATTAAACTCAACTCGAATTTCATTTCACTCAACTCGATTAAAAAAAAATTAAATTGAGTTAAGATGATAAAATAGGACTCTTGCACCCAGTTAACTCGAAATTTCTTCACTTGATTCAACTCTATTCGATCGTACGCTCATCCTAGACTAGTTAGTGTTTGATTGACCTCAACTTAGTTTTTGTTTAATAAACTAAAAAAATTAAGTGTTGAAAAACTATGTACTAAATTTAAGTTATAAAAACATTTAGTTATATTTCTTGAAATTTAGTATGGAAAATTTATTAGCTGGTTTGATAAATCTACTTTTTAAAATTTTAAAGCTAACATATTTAAAAGATAATGTGTAACCTCCCAAACCCAGTCTAGACGATAGACTCGAATTTGGGAGGTTACATTGACCACCAAAGTAGCTCGGTCTTTATCAAAATCAATTTTCATTTACAACTCTAGTTTATTTAGATGAATTACAATTTATACTCTAGTTTAACATATTAGTATTTGCAGCGGAATCAAAACATAAATCTTTTTAATAAAACAATTCGATTTAATCAAATATTATCAAATAATAACTTAAATTTTATAACCTACAATAAATGAGACACATTTAACATTTAAATTAAAACCAAATCCCATACAAAAGTTCATAATAAAAGAAAACGGAAAATAACTCTACCTCCTAAGGAATTAAAAATACTAATAACATTAACAGAAATAAAGATGAAACAAAAGTCGAGATCCTCCAAGTGTCATGTCTGAATCATAGTGAGATTGATTATCTGTAAAGATGGAAATTAGGGGAGTGAGCTATGGAAGTTGACCGCCTCCAAACATACTCCTGTTCGGTGTAGATTTTGGCTTCCGCAAGTATACGGGTCAGACTGTAAATATAGTGTGTACAACAAAACACTTGATAGTATCCCGAGGATCTTACCCAAAGGAGGCTTGAGGCAATATTAAATTAAATCCCTATAAAGAATAAAAGTAATTAGTAATCATTTTAGGGATTATAGTACGAAAGATAATAAAAAAGTTGATTGTGAAAAGCATAAATAGAAATGAAATAAAGTAAAGATTTGAGATGTAGAAGTTCAATAAATGGCTTTGGGGATTTTAGGTTGCTTCCATATGAGTTCGTCAATTGTTGAGTTTTGGAGATTTTCCTCCAATTAACTAGTCAGTACCCTAGTTGGATTTCTCGATCTTCCGACAGCATAGTAAGCCGATAAAGACTACTTATCGCTAGATGTCACATTCTAAACCAGTTTGGGGAAAAGGTTTTCACGAATGGGCAATACCAATTTTGGGTTCATTTCCACCTAAATGATGTTCTAGGGTTGTCCGGCCTAGTGTTTGTTTGATGTTCTTCGTTTCCTAAATAGTTGATCCGAAAGGTAAAATCTCTATTAAACAACAATTAAATAATCATACTTCCACTCCTAATTCCCCAAAATGAAATTAGTTCCTCATGGTTTTCTTAATCATACTTGAAACAAGAATATATAAAAACATATAATTGAATACTTCAAATGAAAAGAAACTTAATTTGTATAGGTAACTTTTCGGAAAAAATTCCTCGAACGTTTATGCGAGTTCTACAATCTTGTTTCAAATGAAAATACAAAGTAAAAACTAAAAGCTAATAAACGGTGTGTTTAAACCTAATGCTAAAGGCCCTATTTATAGCCTTGGCTAGCCATTTTCATTAACCCTAGGTCTACTATCGTTCTTCGTGTTTAAGTGACATTGTAAAGATTGAAACGCCCTTCACTCTGTGAAGATTCCGCATCCAGGGGTTGATGTTGCAACATCGTAACACCCAAAAACCCGACACCATCATAAGTTAAGGTTCCGAGGTCTTTCAGATCGTTTACCGATATTTAAAATCCTCATGTCTCAACAATATAGATTCACAAAAATACACATGTCATTAAATTTGAGCTTTAATACTATATCACATCAACGAGGGTTAAAAATGCAATTTTAGAAAAATTTGAGGGACTTTTACCAGTACCTGTTGGTCAAGTATCGGTAGAAGTCAAGTCAGTAAGCTTTGAAAAATAGTTGAGTTTCCTACCGGTAGAAGTGATGGTTCTATCGATACAAGTACGGGTACTACCAATACAACCCACACTTCTATCGATACAACGAGTTCCAGAGAGCTAAGTAGATTTACCCTGCAACTTGTACCGATACAAGTGTTCAGACTTCTGATACAATTATGAATAAAACTACCGATACTTCAGAGACTTATACCGATACAACGTAAGTCAGTAACTAAAGTTCAAATACCCTGTACTTCTATCGATACATGCAAAAGTTCTATCGAAACAAGTGAGAAAATTTCAAATATACACATAAATTTCTAAGTTGATTACTCAAGATCATACATGCGTAGTCTATAACATGTTGATACTTGCTCATGCCATGACCACAAAATACTTTTGGAAACAAAACATCAAAGTTGTTACCATTCTAGTTATCATTATACATCAAAACATCTCAAGTTCATAATCCTAATACATGTCATATAAGCCAAGTGATATAAAAGACTACCGAACGAGCTCCCGGGATAGTGTGATTTTCTTCAAGATGATCTGATCTCCAGACAGCAAAATGAAATCTACGAAACAAACAAATACACAAATAAGCTTACAAAGCTTAGTAAGTTCGCAATAAATTTAAACTTACAGAATAACCAATTCAGTTATAAAAAGAGTAGTAAAACATCTTTGTAATCCCGTGATATTATCATCTGGTTGATCTTTTCGGATCTTCCTGAAATTTAGCTCATACGAGCCCAGAAAGAGTTTAGCTTTTACGAGCCCAGATAGAGTTTTTACTAGTTTACGATGCTACTCACACAAGCTGATGAGAATCCGCAACATATGCAAGACCTCAGCCATCACTACGGTCTAAATCACCTGCTCACAATGCTGCTCACATAAGCTGATGAGAATCCGCAACATATGAAATATCTCAGCCATCATTACGGTCTATATCACCCACTCACGATGTTGCTCACATGTTGATGAGAATCCGCAACATATGCAAGATCTCAGCCATCGTAGAGGTCCGTATAGCCAAAATTCAATATCCATTCAAAATTTACCGACTCATGATGCTGCTCACACAAGCTGTCGAGAATCTGCGACACATTCAAGACCTCAGCCATCGCGTCAATTCAGATCATCGACCCAAGGCCTTGCATCTCGTTACTTCATTCATTTCTCAACTTCTAAAATTATTAAGCATACTTTAATTTGATACAATAAAAAGGAATGTATAAAAGAATTATTACAATATAGAAATGATAGTACAAACTTACCGGACTAAATTGTGGTTATAGTTTAACTTTAAGGACTATTCCGTAATGTTTCCTTTTCCTTGATCAATGACTCTTTCTTGATCTATTACAATAATTCATTCAATTATTCAAATCAATATGAAATTCAAGTCATTTTATGAAAATAAGTCCTTTTGGTATTTTACAAAATTACCCCTAACATTTCACTTTTATTCAATTTAGTCCTTAAGCCTTAAACATGCAAAATAACCATTTTTCTTGAACACCCAACCTAGTCGAACATTCATGATTATCTCAACAGTCCCCACATTCAATTATTTCACAATAAATACATGTATTTTTGCTATTTTTACAATCTAGTCTTGAACCTTAAAATCTTCAAAAATCATTTCACAAAATCATCAAATCTAACCACCAAGCTTACTAAACTTCCATAAATTTCAAAAAAACATCTCAACTCTTCAATGGCACAAACTATAACATTTAACAGTTTCACAAATTGGTCCTTAGATTAGCTAGATTAAACTAATACGAACTCAAAAACATAAAAATTACTAAAAACGGGTGAAAATACCTACCAAATGATGAACATTAACATGACTGAATATGCTTCAAGCTCTCTTGGGGTTTTTTCCTTTCAAACTTTGCTAAATGAAGAAGATAACTCTAATTTCTTATGTTTTCTTTATTAACCTTTTATTTATCTAATTACAAATGTGCCCTTGTTAATAATAACCAAAATTTGACAATCCCTATGCCCAAACCGTCCACTTCAATTAAAAAAGGTATATTTTCCCTTCACATCCTTAAATTTCTCTTTCCATATCTTTTTGACCAATTTACTAATATAATTCAACTTGTAACAACCAAAAATCGACTCCATCGCCGATAGGGTTTTGAATACCCAAAACTCGACTCCATCGTCAGTAGGGTTTCGAGTTCACTAACATCCCTATCTTAACATGATCACAACCACTTTCCATTTTGTCATCAATCAAAATATAAGTAAACATTCAATTTCAAATCATCATTCATACTCAATTTGGTAACTTAAACAATAAGGACTTGATTACACACCATAAAATGAAACACAAACACGAAAAATCGTTGAAACAGGGGTCACACGGTCGTGCCCTAGGCCGTGTGCCTATACGAAATATCTATACATGGTCGTGTCACAGACCCTGTGACAAGACGTGGGAACTTGCAAAAGTACCCCACACGCCAGTGGGTTAAACCGTGGTCTAGACCGTGTGTCAACTTGAAATTGGGCCACATGGTCGTGTCCTAGCCCGTATATAGCCCATGTATCCCCTGCAACTATTTTCCATAAGACACACGCCCGTGTGTTAGGCCGTGTGTAAATGAGTAATTTAATTTAAGCAAGCCAAAAATCATACAATTCACCAACCAAGTGCAATCATCAACCACCATCAAAGTCCCATTGATTCATGACTTAAACATACAATCTCTCATGAAAAGAAAGGCAAAACATACCAAGTTCTCAAGGTAACACCAAAACATTTCCTCATAAGCACTCGTGCCTACTTTAACATAATCAAGCATTGCTACTTAAGTTCAACATCCTACTAAACCATTATGATTTTACAATTCATTCAAATTCAAACATTATAATAATGACAACATCCTAGTACATGTCATATAACCAAGTGATGTAAGTACTATCGAACGACCTCCCGGGATAGTGTGATTTCTCTGAGGTAATCCAATCTTCAACCTGCAAAACAACAATAAATAACAAGTAAGCTTTCAAAGCTTAGTAAGTTCAAAACATTATATTTAACACGACATTAAGTCTTGTATTGACATAATTTAATCGAGCCACATTCACGGGAATATCGATTTCTTGTTCTCACCAAACCTTATGCTCTACTCGAGTCATAAGTTCTTTCATTCACAATAAATCTATGCTCTTGTCGAAACATAAGTCTTCCTTTATAAATAATCTTATGCTCCTCCCGAGTCATAAGTCTTCCATTTATAAATATTCTTATGCCCTACCAGAGACAAAAGTCTTCCATTTAATACTCTTCGATTCTTCCATTTATTCCAACAGTTCAAGGAATTTCCAAGGTAACAATAAGTAGCAATTCAATTACGAAATTTACAAACAAACTTACCAGACTAATTTGTAGTTGAGGTTAAACTTTAGGGTCTATTTCGTGATTTTCCCTTTTCCTCGATCTGCTACATGATCTTGATCTATCAAATAAGTCATCCAATTTTCTCATTAAATAATGTAATTAATCATTTAGTACAGTTACATCATTTTTGGAAAATTTACAAATTTACCCCTAACATTTCACTTTTATTCAATTTAATCCTTAAACATAAAACATGCAAAATAATCATTTTTCTTTTAAACTCACACCAGTCGAATATTCAAAAAACCTATACAAGTCCCTACAATTTCTTTATTTCACACAAGTACACTTAAATTCATCATTTTAACATTTTAGTCCTTAAACCCTAATTTCATCAAAAATCATTTTACAAAAATATCTAACCCAAACATCAAACATAAAAATCTTTTCAAAACTTTCAAAAACAAGCAATTTTAACAATGGTAAAACATTTAACATTTAATAGATATGCAAATTAGTCCTCGGGTTAGCTAGATTAAGCTAATACAGACTCGAAAACATAAAAATTACTAAAAACAGGCGAGATTTCACTTACCAAATCAAGGCTCAAAGCTAATCGAATGCTCCTCTTCTCTATTTTAGGGTTTTGTTCAAAGGGTTGAAGAAAGAAGATGATTTCTCATCCTTTCTAAATCTTTTTTTTTATTTTATCACCTTTATTATTAATTTACCATTTTACCCTTAACTTATTCACCTAAATTCAGTATTTTCCAACATTAAAAGTGTCCACTACTAGATTTAAGGTTTAATTATTATACTAGTCCCTTTTATCAACTTCTTTAAGCTATTTGGTGCCTTTAATCATTAAGGACCAACTTTTACACTTTTTACAATTTAATTCTTTTTATATAGTTGACTACCTAAACGATAAAATCTCTTAATCAAAATTTAATACGCTACTAATGACATCACAATATTCAATAATTAATATTTATGACTCAACTCGTCAGAGTTGTGGTCACGTAACCACTATATTTGACACCACTAAAAACCGGGTAGTTACATAACTTCTTCAACTTTTATGATTTAATCCTTTTTATTTAATTAACTATCTAAACGATAAAATTTCCTAACCAAACTTTAGTACGATGCTAATGGCATCATAAATATTAAATAAATAAAATTTATGACCTGAATCGTCAGAGTTGTGATCTCGAAATCACTGAAAATTGGGCTGTTACAGAAACACTAGGACTTATGTCGCGACGAAAACATCAACCTCTATATGAAGTGTCATCCTGCAGGTGTTATCGTGACATAGCCTATGTATGTCATGACAAAGAAGTTAGTATCTTAAATCTCCAAGTCTGGTCCCTTTGTTGTGACGTAGATCATCCTATGTCGTGATGAAGTGATCAGCTTCATATTTTTACAACTTCTTATGGTCTCCTGCACACTCACAAAGTACATTAGCTAATCTTTAGGCCTTAATCAGCCTTAAAGACAATAAAACAACTCTTTAACACTTAGGTTACATAATTTATTCAAAAGAAGAATCTACGTTAAGTCCTACGAAAACATAAAAGAAATACTTGGTTTCAAGCTTTTCAAGTGTGAAAATTAATTCAATCTGTTAGGTATAAAATTAGCAGTTCAAACTCCCCCACACTTAAATCTTTGCTTGTCCTCAAGCAAACAAAATAAAGAAAGAAAAATAGAAGAGCTTGAGTTCATATTATACAAAGATTGAGATCGTAACATTTATTCTAGGTATTTCATATTTCTTGATAATTTTAATATGATGAATAAGTATTTTACCATTTTTGTCCAGAAATATATGATTTTAGTAAGTTCACAAGAAATACAAACATAAAAGTTTTATAAAAATAAGTCCATAAATGTTTAATACAAATACTTTGATTATCCTAGTACAATACAGATAGTTATACGGAGATCATACAATTTCACATCTATTCATACATAGAGTTGTTTAAGTCACATAGGGCTTTTCTTCTTGTAACGTGTTGAGGATTAGAATGGGTATGACATTTAAGGAATAGTTAAGCACAAAATGAGTTACAAACACGAAAATAGTTTGGCACATTGTATTATTCCCTATTTTCCCCTTAATGTCCCATTCCATCTCACCCTCTTATTTCTCCTTCTCTCACCTTACTTTTTTTTTCCAATTTAGGTAATCCCAATATAAAGCAATCTCTTTAGCTAGACTATGAGTATTTTCTTTCATTTGTTTCTTGAGAAAGATTTTTTTTCTTTTTGGTGACTTTATGATTTTTTCAGTCTTCTTATGTTTCCTTACCCAATATTCTCTTATTTTGTATCTACTCTTTTTCTTTCTTTTTCTTTTGATTTTCCACTATTCTTTTCTTTTTGGTTAAGCTAAAGTTCATAAATTATATTGATTTTCCTATTTCCTCTTTTATTTTTTACCTCCACCGTAATGTGTCTACCTACCCTCAATACATATGGCCATACGTCTATTTCCATTTAGAATATGACCAAAGAAAAGAGTATACACAAATAATCATTTTAGGTTTTTGAGGCTTATAGTGTAGTTCATCAAGAAGGATCATAAGGCTCAAAAAATGGGTACTAATTGAAAATTTAGAATAGGGTTTGGCTTTTTAGCTCTAGAATTAAAAAATTTCATGTTTAAAAATTGAAAATTTCTCATTATCATGCCAAATTTATCAATAAATACAATCAACCTATTACACATGCTCCTAACCAATCACTTGTTTTTCTACAAGCTCAAGCACAAATCAAAACAATCATAAAAGCTGAAAATTAAAACTATATGCAAAATTCTTATGTTACCCCTACACTTTAGAAAACACATTGTCATCAATGTGTAGCCTTATAAATAGTAAGGGAAGAAGTTACCCGATTGATAGAAGGTCCTTTTCTTCTTATGGTGGTTGTCCTTCTCCTTGTTAGCGTGAACGCTCAAAATTGTTGTCACCATAATATGGGGGTCCTACAAAAAAGAATTAAGGCATATATGTACAAAAGTAAATTTTAGCCCTACTCCTACAAATTATATAGGTCTTAAAAAATAATCTCAAAATTACAAGTTTCAAAAATTAAAAGTTTCAAAAACACTTTATTTCTCTTCGTCCATCTCACCCTTCTCATCATCACTGTCATCATCTTCTTCTGGTTCTTCCTCATTACGCTCCTCATCCACTACCGTAAACATGTTCGATGTGTAGTTCGAGACCCTAATGTTGTGTTGCCAAGCAACCTCTTAAAATACCGATCCTGATTCCTACATCCATTGGATCATCCAATCAAGCTTTGGATGACTCCCTTCTCCAACTTCTTGTTGGGTTGGTGCCAACCTTCATGTGAAAGTTGGTGTAGTCATCAAATCTCGTGATTTCCACTTCCCCTCTTTTATTTGTTTAGAGTGAAGCTATCCGTATTATTGAAAGAGGGTGTCACCAATAACACTTTTTTACGGTTTTAATATTTGTTCAGTGGATGTCATGGGCACTCCTGCCCTTCTGCATAAAGTTGTGATTAAGTGAGGAAAGAAAATCCTCACCTTTTGGCTTCCCACACATTGACTCATATTTTGGTGGATTCACTTCCCTATACAAATCTGCTTTCTTTACAAAATTGCAAATAATAATACTGCTCGGAAAGCATTGACATTAGAAACATTTAAAGTAGGTATCATGCGTGTGCATATAAATTGGATCCAGATTTTGGCTTCAGGAAACATAATGACTTGGTTAAATGAAGCAAGGATGCTAGTGCTTGGCCTAAATTTCCATTCCACCTTCCCTCATTCAAATATGTAATTAATTCATTTATATTTATATCACTAAAGGATTCTAAGTCGATTTGATCTAAGAAATCTTGTTCATAATAAGAAGCATAAAAGATTTTACATATTATCTTTGGGGTTACCTTAACACTAATTCCTCTAATTACTAAGGTTTCCCAATTAAATTGATCCTTAGTCCTAGAAATATAATCTTTTAAGGCTGCATAGAATTCTTGGACTACAGTGATAACCACAAGTTCTATAGGTATTATCCAAAATCGTTCTCACCTATGATACTTAACTAGAGGCCAGATTTCTTTGCACTAGACCATTAATGGGTCAAAACCCCTCTTTTGAATTAATGTCTTTCCTTGAAGCTCATTAAAATATTTCTCCACATTCACATTCACAAAATTCAAAGGATTTGTACCTAGTGATGGCTTTGATTCTATAATATGTCTAACCTTTCTAAGAGGCATTTTTAAATAATAGAAATATGAGAATAGAAACTTTAAACCTGGTTTGGTGTGTTTCTCCCCTTGCTTGGAAACCTGAAAAGTCAAAAGAGAAAATAGGAAAAAGAAGGATTTTTAGGTTTTTCTGAATTGAAATAAGTTAGAATAGTGTTTTAATATTTATAAGGGTTAGGATTTAAGGTTTTAAGGTATAAAAAAAAAAGAAGCCCTTAGCCACTTGGTTACACAGTCAGGTGGGGTCGATCCTGTAAAAAATTGCAATCGATGTCTCGACACAAGGAGTCTATGCTGCGACAAACATCTCATTTCCTCTTTGTCATGACACACTTGGGGCTTCATTGCGACATCTCCCTCAATTTCGAAGATCGTCTAACCTGTTCTCTTTGTCTCGACATGAAAGGGCTATGTCACGACATCAGCGTCAGTCTTTGATCTTCTTTGGTTCTGTCACCTATGTTACGATGCAAAGGATAGTGTGTCGCAACATACCCCTGGTTTCTATTAATTACTCAAATAAAAACATGTTAGAAAGATATACAATAATATATAGAAGTTAGTACCATGTTCTTTACCTTTAAGTCTTACTATCAGACTAATCTGGTATACTTACCCTTGTTGAGCAAATCCAGCTTTGTTCCCCTTTGACCCATCTCTCATTAGACTTCTCCACTTCCTTCAATCGATCCCTTTCTTTAAATTAGTTAATTCATTCTTTGCTTATGAAGGGGATTCGATTGTGCCCTTCTTCCCCATTTAATTCTAACAAGTGACAACGCTTATTGTGCTTCTCAGTTTCATCGCTTTTATCCCCACATTTGAAGGTCTCAACCTCACCATTAATTCGCATAGTGAGCAATTTATCATTCAGACCAATGGTAGATCGAGATGTGGCTATGAATGGTCTTCCTAGCAAGATGGGGATATCCTTGTCTTCTTCAAAATCTATCACCACAAAGTTAGTAGGGATGACAAAACTGCATACTTGAAGTAGGATGTCTTCCAGAATTTCGCTTGGTTGCATAGATGACCGATCAATTAGTTGTATAGTAACTTAGGTATTTTTAAGATCTCTACTTCCAAGTTTCTCAAATATTGATAAAGGCATTAAATTTATGCTTGCACCGAGATCGCATAATGCCTTGTTAAACTGAAGATTCCCAATTTTTATTGGAATGATGAAATTGTCAAGGTCCTTTAGTTTTTGGGGAATTTCCTTAAAGATAATTGCACTGCATGATGCATTTACCTCCACTTGCTCTTCTACCTTGATTTTTTGACGCCTTGTCATGATCTCTTTTAGAAATTTGGCGTATTTGGGTACCTTCACTATCAATTCAATCAAAGGTAGGTTAACATTTAGGGATTTAAAAAGGTTTAGAAAACTTGCAAAATCATTTTCGTCTTGTCTCTTCTTTTCTTTAACCTTTTCGAAACTGGAATCGAGGCACTTTATCTTCCTTTGGCATGTCTTCTCTCTTTTTTTATGTCTATTTTGGTAGTGTCTCTTTAGATGTCATGACTTCAGTGTCATTATCAGAAGGGAGGTTTATAATCTCATGAGAGTCACTAGGTTCATCTCCCCTTTTAAGTTGTTTTGGGCTACTCAATACTTTGCCCGATCTCAACTCAATTACCTTAATCAATTTTTTACCTTCTCGTCGGCTTCTCAGTGTTGCTAGGGATACCCGAACCATTTTATCTTATAATATCGCTTACCATGCTCATTAATTGGTCCATCCTTTCCTCTAGCTTTACTATAGATCTCGTAGTATTAGTGCAATTAGACTGCACTGGTTTTACATTCGCCCTCATGGGGTGCATCTCCCCCTCAATTCTATCAACCTATGACCACATGCAGTATGGTCACTTTGAACTACTCTTTCTAATTGTCTATGCAAGAATGAGGGTAGGTAACTGGGATTTCTTGCTTGCACGTTGTTATTACCGCTTCCCCCTTGACTTCCTCCCCATCTAAAGTTAGGATGATCTTTCCACCCCGGATTATATGTATTTGAGTAGGGATTTCCACTTCGACTACTCACTTAATTAGCCTCCTCAAGATTGGCGAGATAATGATATAAAGGCTTATCTTCACCTTGGGATGGTAGTGCTCCTGTAGTCGACTCGATTCAGTTTAGTCTTTCCAATAGTTGGTACTTGTCGTCCTCTTAGATCATTTTTACCGAAGCAAGTTTCTGCCCATAAGTGAACCTTTCAGTAGGCCACTAGCAGGAGTTCATCGTCAAATTCTCGATTAGCCCATAAGTATCATTATAAGTTATGTTCATTAGGGCTCCTTCTGCTGCACAATCTAAAGTAGATCTAATCGATGCATCCAACCCATTATAAAACGTTTGTAGTTGCATCCATTTTGGCATGTCGTGATTAGGGTATTTTTACACTAACGTTTTGAACTGTTCCCATATTTCATAGAGCCCTTCACCCTCAACTTGTCGAAATGTTGACAATTCTCTCCTAAGTTGGATTGCTTTCCCCGTAGGGAAAAACTTCTATAAGAATTTCCCTATCAATTCATCCTATGTTGTAATAGATCCGGGTGCCTGCGCATCTAGCCAAGGAAAGACATTATTAGTCAATAAGAAAGGAAATAATCTAAGACCTATAGCATCATCAGTAATATCATCAAACCGAAAAGTATCGTATAATTGTAAAAACCGCTTCAAATGCAAACTAGGATTTTTCTAAATTGTAAATTATTTTGTATCATTTGAATTATTGCCGATTTTTTTTTTCAAAATTATTAGCAGTGATAATGAGTCTAGCAATACTTCCTTGGGTTAGATCTAAAGTGGGTAAAAAATAGACAATCAAAGTTCTTGGTGTTTCTGCCATTAGTTCGTTTACAAGGAGTTACGGAGGTATATGAACGTTTTCTGTGTTGATCGCGAGATCTTCAATTGGGTTTGCTATGTCTTCTCTTTCCTTCGGTGGTGGTGGTTTTACATTGATTATTGGGTTTTGCGATTTTGCCTAATCAATGCTTCAAGGTTAGAGATTGGATCTATCAAGTTTCCATGGCTCCGAGTCATAAATCAAAATTAATTAAATAAAAAGAAAAACTGAAAAATAAATTAAATAAATCAAATAAAGCAAGTAAATAAAATTGTATCTATAACCTAAAATTTTCCTAATTGTTCTATTGACAAAGAAAGAATAAAATTTATTAAAGCGTTGCCTCCCGGCAACGGCGCCAACAACTTGACCGCCTCTAAACGTACTCTCGTTTGATGTAAATTTAGGCTTTCGCAAGTATACGGGTCAAGTTATAGATATAGTGTGTACAACGAAACACTTGGTAGTATTCCGATGATCGTACCCAAAGGAGGCTTAAGATAAAATTAAATTAGATCCCTGCAAAAACTAAAAGTAATTAGTAATCATTTTAAGGATTATAGTACGAAAGATAATAAAAGAGTTTATTGTGAAAAAAACATAAATAGAAACGAAATAAAGTAAAGATTTGACATGTAAAAGTTCAATAAACGGCTTTGGGGATTTTAGGTTGCTTCTATATGAGTTCTTCAATTGTTGGGTTTTGAAGATTTTCCTCTAATCAACTAGTCACTATCCTAGTTGGATCTCTCGATCTTCCACCAGCATAGCAAGTTGATAGAGACTACTTATTGTTAGATGTCACAGTCTAAATCGGTTTGGGGAAAAGGTTTTCACGGATGGAAAATACCAATTTTGGGATCATTCCCATCTAAATGATGTTCAACGGTTGTCAAGCCTAGTGTTTGTTTGATGTTCTTCCTTTCACAAACAGTTGATCCGAAAGGTTAAATCCCTATTAAATAACAATTAAAAAATCTTACTTTCACTCCCTAACTACACAAAATGGAATTAGTTTCTCATGGATTTCTTAATCATGAAATAAGAATATATAAAAACATATAATTGAATACTTTTAATGAAAAAAAACTTGATTTGTATTTGCAATCTGTCTGGAAAAATTCCTTGAACGTTTTGCGAGTTCTACAATCTCGTTCCAAATGAAATTACAAAGTAAAACTAAAAGCTAATAAACGGTGTGTTTAAACTTAATGCTAAAGGCCCTATTTATAGCCTTGGCTGGTCATTTTCATTAACCTTAGGTCTACTGTCATTCTTTGTGTGTAAATGGCATTGTAAATATCAAAACGCTGTTCACTCGGTGTAAATTTCGCGCCCAGGGGTCGATGTCATGGCACACCAGGACTTGTGTCGCGACGAAGCCATCAGTCCCCATATAAAGTGTCATCCTACAAGCATTGTCAAGACATAGCCTATGTATGTCGCGACAAAGAAGTCAGTCTTTTAATTCTCCAATTATTGTCCCTTTGTTACGACGTAGATCATCCTCTGTCATGACAAAGTGATCAGGTTCATATTTGTGCAACTTCTTATGGTCTCCTGCACACTTACAAAGTACATTAGCTCACCTTTAGGCCTCAATCGGCCTTAAAGACAATAAAACAACATTTTAGCACTTAGGTTACACAATTTATTCAAAAGAAGAATCTAAGTTAAATCTTATGAAAACAAAAAAATACTTGGTTTCAAGCTCTTCAAGTGTGAAAATTAGTTCAATCTTCTAGGTATAAAACCGGTAGATCAGAAGCTAAGTGTGAGTCCCTTTACAATAAACCAAGTTGTTGAACTAACATTGATAATGGAAATATAGAACGATTGCAAAACAATCAGAAAAAGAAAACATACAGATTTTACGTGGAAAACCCTTTCGAAAAATCACGAGTAGAGGAGAAGAAAATCCACTAATGTCGAATTCGAATGATACAAGAGAAATTTCAACTACATCTATTTAAATGTTGAAAGACCTTATATTAATCAATGTCAAATGGATGAAGTGTAGTAAGGTTGAAAAACCTTATTTTAATCAACGTCAAAAAAAAGAAGTGTAGTTCTATATGGATTTTACTTCTGTTTTATTTTACCACTATATTTTATTTTAATAAGGATTTGAGTCACTCAACTCTAACAATATCCACCTTGACACTAATTCTCAACGAACAAGTTCTTCACCACGAACTCTCAATGAACAAGTCTCCACCTCTTCCATGAAATCCCTTAAGAGGGTATCCTTCAACAATGAACACCAACCAAGTCTAAGCAATGCTAAAACTTGGTTATAGGAAGTGACCTAATCATCATATCTGTAGGATTTTCATGAGTATTAACATTCCTCACAACAAAATCTCCACAAGCAATAATATCACACACAAAATTATACTAAACATCAATGCGCTCTGTTCTCTCATTAAACATTTGATCTTTCGTAAGAAAGATGACATTCTAACTATCACAAAGCATTGTACTGATCTGAAGGTCTTTACTGAGTTCACCAAAGAGTCCCTTTAACCAAATAGCTTCTTTACAAGCCTTAGTAATTCCCATGTACTCAACTTCAGTAGTAGACAAAGCAATTGTAGTTTACAAAATGGCTTTCTAACTTATTGCGTAACCCCCAATAGTAAAGACATACCCTGTGAGAGATTTTTATCAAGGTCTCTAGTAAAATTAGAACCAATATACCCAATGACTCCATCTCTGGTTCTTCCAAACTATAAGCAAATATCAGTAATATCTCGTAAGCATCTGAAAATCCATTGAACTGCTTTCTAGTGTTCTTTACCAAGATTCGCCATGTATTTGCTAACTATTGTGAAATGTGCCCATATTGTATTAAACATGTAACTGTTTTCTATTTATTTGAACAATGAATAAATAAATAAACTTAATTTCACATTTCACTATTATGTTTTTTGTATTTTTTGTCTTTCATATTTTGTTATGCATAACGAAATTGTGACAAGCAAATATGAGCTCATTGATTGTCTAAGCTTATTGATTGTCTAAGTTCAAACTAAAGATAAGTGGCATTGTAAGAATGTTTACATTACAAGAAACACAACTTACTTCAGTAGATAATCTAAATGAGTTCGTAATCCTGTAAAAGAATCAAAGTAGGTGTTTGATTCAAATACTAAGAAGGATTATTATGTCGCCTACAATTCCAATTAGAGAGATGGCTAGTCTTGGTTATCATAGTAGTTAACTCCATGGGTAGAGACATAGATGTATTCATTGGTAGAATGACACATTGGACTGGACCCAAGATGAATTAATTCTGAATCTGTTTGTGAATTAATTCACCTATGACATTCATAGTGTGATTTACTTAAATCTTGAGTTAGTCACTAGCCATGCTTATACAATTCATGTGCTTTGATATAAGTGGAGGCTTATGCTCTAAAGATGATCGAGCCCATAGCTAGTATGTTAGGTAAATGACTTGTGTATGGCATGACTTTACTAGCAACAGTGGAATTCATAGCTTAATTAAAGAGTTAATGGTATCCTCTAAATGGAATTGTGTGGATTGATAAATATGGAATGTGACATGGACTGCTAGTTCTCGAACGAGCAATTTATCACAGTCATTTGTTGATAATGATCATATTAATCCTTAAGAAGACACAATGGTGACAATGAGATAAAATAGAATTGTATTGAGTGAACGAATTTAACTCAAAGGAATCAAGGATATCATATGAGGGTTGCACACACATGACGAGGTCATTAGACAAAGCAACTGGATGAATTGCTTTCGTAAAAAGTATACAATAAGGAGTTTTCAATCACGGTACTTTTTGTGGACTGACTCCAAGATTAAGTAATTGTGAATTATCAAAACGATGCTTCTGGACATAATTGTAATTACTAGAGCCTAATTGTATATGTTCGATTGGTCCCTCCATTAGCTCAACAAAAGCTTGATCGAACTGCATTAAATCAGAAGAAAATTTTACGACTTTGAAAATAATTTAATTGAGTCGATTTATTCGATGTGAAATTAAATTAGGTGGAGATTAAAGAATTTTCTTGAAAAATTAATTTAAAAAATCTAAGTGATTTTTGGAAAATTAATTTTGATTAAGTAAAATTAAATTAATCAAATTTCTAAGTTTTATAAACTTTTGGGGAATCATTGTAATTTTATCAAAGTTGAGGGCATTGTTGTAATTTCCCCATCTAGGTCGAATTTAAAAGGAAAGGAAGGGAAAAGGCGTGAATCGATCTTGGGAAAAAAGTGAAATTGGTTATGCTAGACCATTGAGTCAATGCCCATTCTATGACCATATTTTACCACAAATAATACTTAAGCTAGTGTAACCTTGGTTCCTTAAATGCGGAAAATATAAAAGGTAAAAGTGAAAAAGGTGAGATTTTAACCTTGGATCTCTAAAAATTTTACTAAACTCTTAACCACTAATGCTAGGATCTAATTTATGTAAATTATAAACTACTTATCATTTAATGGATGATATTTTCAATTTATTTTATTTTATATATTTTAATATTATATTACCATATAAAAATTAATAAAGTGAAATGTTTAAAAATTAAGGATAAAAATGTAGAATATATTTTTTAATAATTTAAAATTTACACCTAATGAAGGATTGCTCGATAAAATCAGATGTTATTAGTGATTAAACTGTTAAACCGATGTTAAAATTGCAGAGAAGAAGAAACAGAGAATTAATAGTAATGTAGGAACCAGTCAAAGAGAGACTCAAGATACGGCGTTGAGATCTGAAGCTCTTTCACCAGTTAGAGCTTATGATGTTCGAGCTAAAGGAGAGGTTAAAATTCCTGAAACCATAGCTGATTGATATTATCCTAAATACTGACTGATTAACTTCACATGATGTTATAATCAACCGTATATAGAAAAAGAATGTTAGTGAGATATCAAAAGAGTGGAACGATAAATAAGGAGACTGATAGATCGGATTGTTCGACCAATATCATCTCAGCAATATTAGCCCAAGTATTGATAGAAAAGGGTGGTAAAGTTTATCTGACTGCATTTTAGATTCCGAAGTATCGAAATCAAAGATGGAACAAGCTTTGACAATTAATGAATGCATTGATGTATTTCCTAAAGGATTGTCAGGTTTATTGCTAGGGTGAGAAAATTTGAAATTGTTTTTAAAATGTTACTCAAAACTGCTCTGATCTTGATTTCATTGTACAGAATGGTGATAAAATCAAAAGAATTGAAAACAAGGTTGCAATAATTATTTGACATGTGATTTATGCAATCGAGCATGTCATCTTAGAGTGTTTCAATTTTATTTGTGAAAAGAAAGCTGAAACTATAAGATTGTACATTGATTACAGAAAGTTGAACAAAGTATAAAGAGAGGTATTATTTTTTTGGTGAATTATGAGTGTAACACATAAAACCCATAAATTGTCTTCGGTTAGGGTTTCCGATGTCTTACTATTCATTTATCACTCATCTTTAACATCATGTTATTCAGTCTTATTTTATTTAGGAATTTGCACTCCACATGTCATTTATCATCATTTGATTATAAACACAATTCAACAAGGGTAAAAAGGTCATTCTCGATATTTTTGGAGACTTCTACTAGTACTTGTTGGACAAGTATCGATAGTTGTTAAGTCAGTAAACAGTTCAAGATTAGTGCAGACTTTTACTGATACAAGTAACAGGTCCACCCATACAAGTGACTCTTCTATCGAAACAAGTCTTACTTCTATCGATACTAAAAACTCCAGATAGCTAAAAGTCTTACCTTGCTACTTCTACCAATATAAGTATACAAACTACCGATACTTCTAGACACATAACTATTGATACCTGCTATTCAACTATCGATACAATCTAAGTTAGTGAACAACCTCTCTCCTACCCTGTACTTCTACCGATACATGCATGGGTTCTACCGAAACAAGTATGCAGAATCTCAAGAATCATGCCAAAACACAAGTTTATCAACAGAAAACATTCATGACTTCAATATGCATTAAGCCAACACAAAATACATAGACTCCAAGTCATTACATAGTACTTTTAAGTCTATACTCCAACTTGCACAACATGCATTACTACATTCATCATTTCATCAACATAACAAGGTTTTCGCAATCTCAATTACATAAAGCAAAAGATAACATCATCCTAGTACATGCCATAAGACCAAGTGATGTAAAAACTACCAACGAGCTCCGCGATAGTGTGACTTCTGAGAGATGATGTTCCGATCTTCAATCAGCAAACAATCTACAAAACAACAACAACATCTTTGGTAAGCTTAATAGTTTAGTAAGTTCGATAATTTTAAAGAATTACCAAACATTTGTATAGAACAACTATAACTTAACCGAGCCAAGATAGTCCCATTGCTTCCTTGAGTCAATTATAAACTTTCACTTTCCTATCTATAACTTTTCTATTACCAGTACCCGATGCTACTCAAACGAGCTGTCGAGGACTTGCAATGTATGCGGTTCCCCGTCATCAGTACGATGTCTATTTGTAAATTGTTCCCTAACGATGCTACTCGCACGAGTTATCGGGAGTATGCATAAAGCATAAGTCCAATCATCGAAGGGTCTATAATCCATTTAGGATTCATCTCTTTTTCGAATCACGATGCTGCTTACAAGAGCTATTGAGGACTCACAGCATATGTGGTACCCCAACCATCGTGTCGATACCTTTTCAACGGCTTAAAGACTACTATCTCTTTCGTTTCATTTCTTTGACCTCTTCAATTCCAAGTGATTCCAATTGTTGAACAATGATAATGTACAAACAAGAAATGTTAAGTAAAAATTTACATTACGAACTTATCGAACCAATTTGTAGTTACGTTTAGAATTTAGGAACTACTCCGTTAATTTCCCTTTTCCGTGATTTGAGACACGATCGTAGTCTACATCCACAAATCATCCAATTCTTACATTAAATCACACAATCAAGTCATTCCACACAATTTAGTCCTTTTTGGGAAAATCATAATTTTACCCCTATTTTTTCCATTTATTCAATCTAGTCCTTTTTACTCAAAGCATGTAAAGTCCTCATTTTCTTTTAAGCATATCCCAATTGAACATTCATGGTTCAACTACTAATCCCTACAAACCATTTATTTCAATAAAATACACACAACTTCTTCCATTTTTGCATTTTAGTCCTTAAACTCTAATTTCATTCAAAATCACTTTACAAAAAGATCTAACCCAAGCATCAAACATTCAAATCTATCATAAGCTTTCAAGAACAAGCATTTTCAACAATGGAAAGTTTTATAGCATTTCACATATTCACAAATTAGTTCTTATATAAGCTAGATTAAGCTGATACAAACTCAAAAACACAAATGAGATTGTGTTGCGACTGAGTTATTAAGACTTCACATTACTATGTGTTTATGGGTTGGGATTGCAGGGCGTGGTAATCACCCCTTCAAACGGCTGATGGTAAAACCACTCTAATTGGTGACGATTGGATGGGGAAGGGTTTTGGGGAAAGTTACCATTGTGTTGGTGTTGAAGGATTGGGTGCATTGCATTATGCTTGTGATTGTATTGCATTTGTATTATGATAAACTGTATGCTTGTTTTAAAATGTTTAATGAAATTATTGTTATACTGTGTTTGTGATTTCTTGCACTTTATATACACACTGGACTTTTTAGCTCATTCTCCCTTAGTTTTTCCCTTTCAGATTTATCGAACTTAAGCGACTTGGTACTCGGAGGATCTCTTTTATTTATTCATTTTCATTTATCATTCGATGTGAATTATTTTTGGGGATTTATTTTCAAATCATATTATTAAATTATTTTGGGTTTGTAATGCTTTTATTTAATTTGAGATTTTGGATATTTGTTTAAGGTTTTTGATTAATCATTTTTAAGAATGGAATTATCTAGAAATGTGGGAAATCAACTATTTTACTGTGACTTAATTTATTTACAGAAATTAAATTATATAACTGTTATAAATGGTTTTTTAGGGTGAAATTCTGATAGTGACCTTCTAAATTGGACAATATCTTCTAGGTCGAGTTTAGGGGATTACATTTAGTGGTATCAAAGCTAAGTTCAACCCTCGGACTATAAGGCTCTCCAAAATTATTTTCAAAAGTTTTGAAAAAAAAGTTTGAGGTAAATAGGGATTTTAATAAATTTATTATTATCTTATAAAATATTTTCTTGATTTGAAATTTTGAGTTGAGTCTAATCCGAGACTCCGGTACTAGATCTTACTTTAGTGATTCTTGTAGATAGTTTACTATGTCATTACGTAGGAGTTCTAGACTCACGATTAATCGTAACTGAGGCCATGCTATTAGGACTGTCAACGATCTTGCGCCTCTTGTTGAGCCAGAGGAAAATCTGAATGAATTGTCTTTTTATTTTTATTTTTGCCCGAAGCTGTCGTCAAGGTCTAATATTCGCATCTCTTTTGTCTAGGAAAAATTCTAGGTCGAAATTTATTTTTAGAGGGAGAGAATTGTCATACCCTAAAATTAGGTTTAAAAGTTTTGAGGATATTTTAAAAATTTTAGTCTATATATGTTCGAAATTTGTAAGGTTGGTAATTAGTAATGTTTTCGTCAATGACTATTAGAAAATTAAATTAATTTTTGAAAATGAGTTTTAAATAACTTTAATTTTGAAAATAGGATCGATTTAAAAAAAGAGTTAAAATTGAGAGTTTTTATGAAGCAATTTGATCAAATTTTAAAAATCAACTTAATCACTTTTTCACTTATATTTTTCATGCTAAAAAACCTCAAGTATTTTTGTTTGTCATCCCTTGCTCTTCCATCTCTCCCAATTGATTTATACTTCTAACTCTTAATTTCCTTTGAATTCTAATAACCCTAAAACTTTAAATGCCTATAAAAAGCCAAGGAAATGACCCAAAAAACTTCATCACCTTCATCATCTTCATCATCTTCTCCAAACGTGGGCTTTCTCGAATTTGTGTCAAAACTTATTTTTCTTCATCAAAGGTTACCAATCATCTTTCTGTTAGTTTTAAATGATATCTAGTCTCTTAAACCGAATTTTTAGCCATTAAAACACATGTTTTAAATAAAAAGCCAAAAATTGGGTCGTTAATGGCGGATTTCGAGATTGTGGATTAAAACTTGATTTTAAAGTGTTTTTCAACTTATTTTAAAATGATTAGAAGGTTTCTAAAATTACTTTGAAGTTTCATTAAGTATTTCTCGAGTTTTAATGAATTTTCATTATTATAGCCATTGTTTGTAAAAAATATTCGGTATTTTAAAATGTGTAGTTTTAAATGGTCTAAAGGTTGGAAATTAGTTGTGGGCAAATATGTAGATAAATATAATTTGTTTCATGCGAAAAGATAAATGTAGACCGAGATATTAAAGTTTAAAGTTTATTAGGTTAAAGGTTTTGGTTTAGTGTTGTGTTTAGTAGGTAGCATAGTGATAGGGTTAATAAAGAATTTATTCTCATAGGTTCTAATTTAGCTAGATCCGGAGATAGATCTGAGCGTCAGGGATGTTCTCCACGATGTTAGAGCTTCTGCCGCTAAAGGTGTGTCTCTGTTTGTGCTACATGTTGTTGTGTGTTTCTATCGTGCTACATATTTACTGTGTGTTCTATCAATGTTATATGATTGTTGTATGATGTTATTTTTTGATGAGATATCTTTGAGATTTTTATTTGATATTATGTTTTGATGTTGATTCTCCATGCATATCTATCAGATTTTTGGTATTTTGAATATAATGTGAACTCTGATGAATTATCATGAGATTGTGTTGCAACTGAGTTATTGAGATATCACATTACTGCGTGTTCATGGGTTGGGATTGTACTGTGGAAGTCGTGGTAATCACCCCTTCAAACAACTGATGCTAAAACCACTCTAATTGGTGACGATTGGATGGAGAAGCGTTTTGGGGAACCATTCCATTGTGTTGATGTGCTGGAGGATTAGGTGCATTGCATTGTGCTTGTGATTGTATTGCATTTGTGTTGTGATAAACTGTATGATTGTTTTAAATTGTTTTATGAAATTACTGTGACACTGTGTTTATGATTGTTTGCACTTTAGAGACACACTGGATTTTTTAGCTCATTTTCCCTCAAATTTTCCCTTTCAGATTTATCGGACTTAGGCGACTTCGTACTCGGAGGATCTCTTCTATTTATTCATTTTCATTTATCATTCATTATGAATTATTTTTGGGGATTTATTTTCAAATCATAATATTAAATTATTTTTAGTTTGTAATGTTTTTATTTAATTTGAGATTTTGGATATTTATTTAAGGTTTTTGATTAATAATATTTAAGATTGGAATTATCCAGAAATGTGGGAAATCAACTATTTTACTTTGACTTAATCATTTATAAAAATTAAATTATATAACTGTTTTAAATAATTTTTTAGGATGAAATTACAATAGTGACCTTCTAAATTCGATAATATCTTTTAAATCGAGTTTAGGAGATTACACGAGGTTCAAAGAAAGATCTTATTTGAGAAATCTTTAAAATGGTATTTGCAATTTTCCTCTTTGCATTTCAGTTAAATATAAAACATTTTCTTCCATAGCATTCTATTCGTCCTTTTTCTGAAGATGAAGTTTCAACTTGTTTTTCTTTTTCAGCTATGCTATTTTTGTATCACAGTTTAAAATGACTTATTTTCATATATGCTATTTTTTATCGCCATATGCAATTTGTATTGTATCAATTTAATTTTAATAATAAATTTATATTTATTCTAAAAGTAAGAAAAATTGTAGAATTTATTTTTTTAAAATATATTATATAAAAAATGTTTTTAAAAAACAATATATAGACGATACAAATAATATATAAAAACTAAATTACTATTTTAAAACATATTCGAAACCATCATTTAAAATTTTTAAAATTAAAAAAATAATAATATTTTTTTGTTTGTCTGATTCTCTCTAATTTGAGATTTTTGGAAGATGTTAATCATGCTGAAGAAAAAAAATTTAAATCTGAATCTCGTGTATTAGTTTGATGATTAAATATATTTATTATTTTAAGTGTGATCTAGATTCGAGTCGCATTAATCATGTTATTGTTAAGGTTTTGTCTTCCTCTCATAATTCATCCAAAAATAAATAAATTTACTGAAAATATCAAAATTTTAAAAATATAAATAAGATAAAGAACACATGATACTATTTTAATGATATTTTTAAAATCTTTTATTACACCCTATATATATTTGTCATCGTTCTATAAATATTTTCATTAAAATCATCTATATAATTGTTCGAAAAATTAATTTAATTTAATAAATTTAAAATATTTTTTATATTTATTAATATTTAAATTGAATTTTAAGATGAAATTGTGCGTAGTGAATAAAATAAAATAAAAATAATAATTTAGAAAGCATGGTGGTGTGGAGGGCATGACAGCCGGCAGAGAGGATTTGTACTAAAATTTTGGAAAAAAGTTGTAAAAGTAAAGAGTAAATAATGGGAGAGAGTGGTTTGCGTCAGCAGAAGGGGCACACGAGTCTCGTGCAGGCTGGGCCGCCCCAGCCCTCCCTATATTTCTAATCACCACAAACCGTGTGAGGGTAGGCCCACTCCTTGACGTGTTTCCCTTTTTTAGTGGCTGGCTGAGTTAGATTTTTACTTTCAGTTTCACCAACGCGATGTCTGATTTTCTTAACAACTACCCACTAACGCATTAACATTTTTCTTTTTCTTTATACTTTAATTCTAATTATTACGATTGATGAGATACAATATTTTTAATTTATTATTTATTTCCGTTATAATGTTATTATAATATTTAATATTATTATTATCGTTTTTTTTATATTAACCGTTAATAAATATACTATCAATTCAAATCCACTTTAATGATTGAACTAACTCGCAAGCTTATAATTTATAAAATATATAACAAAATTGTATTTTAATTTTTTAAAATTATAAAAAATTTGATTTAATTTTTATCCAAAACAAAAATTGAATGCAGCCCAATTACTAGCTACAGTAATGAAAAGTTACAAAAGTTTTTTTTTTTTTTTTTTTTTTGGTAAAAGAGCCTCTAACTATATAAAAGTAATTTTCATTTTCTGTGAAATAATAATAAGTGGATTTACTAATAAACTTTGAACATTACCTATGAAGATATATAATATCCACAATCACTAATTTTCGCTACACTTTGATTAATCAAAGTGTAATATACTAATACATTTATGTAAATACAAATATATTTTTTGGTGAATTACAGGATAAAGCTTGAACAATAAGCACAATTAGCATAACTCAAACCTAAATCCGACTTGAAACGGTAAATACCATTGATCATCAAACCATCACATATACAAATATTTTAACGCTTCATAATTTTTGATACAGCATCTGCTATTCATCCAAGATTGAGTATAGTGAATCTTCAGAAAAATTAGAGAATGAGTCTGATAGAAAAAAATCATAAGGAATTAATTTTAAATCAAGGTTAAAAGCAATATAGAAAAATGAGAAAGTAGAAATGTGAAAAATAAATTTAGGTACTGAATTAGGAAAAAATGTTAAATTCAACTATTAAGTGTTATATTAAGCCAATTTTAAAATAACATTACATGAAAATCATACAAAATATAATGTATCAAAGTTTTCATAAAAAGTGAGCCTAACAAGTGGTTCTAGTGAAAAAGAAGATGTTGTTCATCCTAGGGGTCCCGAGTTCGAGCGTCTGTGTGCAAGATGTGTGTGCATTGTCAAAGGGTTAAGAAAGTATGAACAAATACTACCATATAATCACACCAATATATTCAAGAAAAAAAGTATTTAAGGGTAGATTGAATTTTTGCCCCTCTACTAAAACAAGAGCAAATTAGCTCTTATACATTTTGAAATGTGCAAATTAGTCCCTCTGTTAAATAATGATGTGAAACATTAATTTAAATGATTAATTACTAATTTGGTCCCTAAACTATAGCTAAAATGTCATTTTTATTTTTTAAAATTTTCCTTGAAAATAATTCTAAAAAATATTTTTTTAAAAAAATCTTAATTGTCACCTAATTGTCCCTAAACTTGCAAAAAAAACTCTAAAAAATTGGGATAAAACACACACACACACAAAAAAAAGGTAAATTATACCAATTGTCCCTAAACTCTGTTTAAAAAATTTTGGTCACCCAACTAATAAGATTTTTAACAAAGTTTAGGGACAATTGAGTGACTTAAGATTTTTTAAATTTTTTTTAAAAAAAATCAATATGATATTTTAGTTATAACTCAGGGATAAATTTAATAATTAACCATTTAAATTAACATTCCATGTCATCATTTAACAAATAAAATTAAATAGAGGAGCTAATTTACTCATTTTTCAATAGAAAAATAGAAATACAATCTACCCAAAATATGAGTGCTTTCTTAATACTTTTACCCAAAAAAATTTAATGTACTATCTTTCAATTTTGGAATATATAGGAAATATAATTTTGGTTTGGTTATTCAGTGAAATTAGCATTTAAAATATATTTAAATTATAAATATTACAAACAACTTTAATTTAAGAATGTGTGTAAAACTAATAATATATAAACTAAACGCATCGCATCACATTATACCATCCATCAAAATTAAAAGATTGTTAAATCATTGAACAGGTTAATCTTCATGTTAAATCATAATCTAATATTGTCGATGGATTTTTGTAAAATATATTTTTCAATTCGCTCTAACATAAATTATTTATGACTTAAATTTATATATTTGTTATACAAATTTCATATTAATTTTTAATTTTGTCATAATAATTTTAACCTTCCCTCATTACTTAGTACATAACAAAATTCCACTTTGCAATTATTTTTTAACATGTTTAATTTTCATATTTAAATATCTTATTATGTAATATTGTTTAATTTGAATTTTCTAATCCGACCTTAATAATTGTACAGCCATCAAAATTATAAAAGATAAACTATACAAATGGTCATTCCATATATGTTCGGCTTGTGTTTTGCTTAATTTGTTTATTTTTGTAGTATGTTTTTTAATTTTGCTTATACATGTAGCCTTACTTTTACAAGTGATTTTAGGGTTGGTTTTGTCATCGTCCTCTCTAGTTTGATAGATGCTGGTTCTTTTACAAATGGTCATTCCATATATGTTCGGGTTCTTGTTTTGCTTAATTTACCTATTCTTGTAATATGTTTTTTAGTCTTGCTTTTTGCAAGTGATTTTAGGGATAGTTTTATCGTCATCCTCTTTAATTCGGTGGATACTCGATTTTTTTGCCGATTTATACTCGTTGCTTTGGACCATTTGGGGTTGATTTTTGTATTAAGTGCTTGCAATCACTCTTGATATGTTGTGTTTGAGTTGTGACAGAGTCAATTGTCAACATGTCATAATGTTCTATTGATACTAAAGTTGAAGCTTTTATTGTGTTGATGAAGTTTGTCCTTCAACTCGTACAACGGGTGTTTATTATTCCTACCTTCCCCCTCAAATTGTATGATCTTATTTATTGAATGAATTAATGAATTTCCCTTTTAAAAAAAACTTTAAAAATTTTCAATGTAGGCATTAACATTTGAATTCTTTTCTATTTTGATAATCTACTGTTAAATTGATAACAAAAAACTTTTTTCTAACAAGTATAATTACACATTTAGTCCTCAATACATACATATTCAATCAATTTGATTCTAGTTCTAATTAATTTAATAAATTTAACTCTTTACATTTATAAATTTTGTCAATTTGATCTTAATTAAGAAAATATCATACATATTAAGAAAATAACACAAATAAAAAAGCCAAACGTAAATGAAGCTAAACAACACACAATCAAGCAATTTTCACTGAACAAATATGCAAATTTTGAACATCTTACTTCCTAACAATTTTAAAGTTAAGTGATCAAAACAGAAACATTAGTATAATTGGATGATCATTTATATAGTTGATTCGATTATGTTATGGTTTGCGGCGCAAAGAAGGTGGAAAAAAATAAGGGTTTTCAACATATTGGGTTTGTTTCCCTATTCTTATGGCCACATTTTAATTAAATTTAAAAAGAAATCTCACTCTATTTTACTTTCATAGTTGGTAATATTAAAGTTTGAATAAAATTAAGGTATTTTGGGTAATTGACTACCACATTTGTAAGTCCTACGAAAACACATCATAATAAAATTGAAATCTCACTATATCACTCCTTTTTAATTTATGAATTTTGAATTAATTATTCATATTGTTTAAAATTATTTTTTTATATTTTTTTTTGTGAATTACAAGAGAAGAAAAAAATCCTAACAACAACATGAATAGTGCGAGTCGAACTTAGATCACACTTGAAACGATAAACATATTAATCATCAGGCTAACACACGAAGATCAATTCAGTTAATGTCTTTCTATTCTTTTTTTTCTTTTTATTTAAACCACTCATTTTTTCGGCATTAATATAATATTAATTATCTTAGAGTTTTTCATTGCAATTTTTTTATTCATGTATAATTTTTGTATTTATTTTTCTTTTTCATATTTTTTAATAAAAAATAATTTTTTTACTTTGGAATAGTTATATATATATTTATTTTAGTAACTATAGTCAAAGCTTACAAACTATCTTATAAGTAGTCGAAATCAGAAAGTTTCTTAGGAGTCGAAATTAAATTATAATTTTTACAATAGTAAAAATGTAATTTTATCATTTTAATAGCCTATATCTTTATAATTTTAAAAGGATTAAATTATTTTTTTATATTTTTAGGAAGACAAAGTGTAATTTTATTTTTAATAATTTAAAAATTTTAAAATTTTAAAGGGTCTAATGAAAAAAAAAATCATTTTAGTGGTTCGACCCTTGCCAACCCCCTAATTTCGACCCTACTTATAAGATTGATTGAGATTTGATTTCAAAATTAGGGTCCGTTTGTTTACATGTAAAAAGTTTTACAGGGAGTATTTTATGTATTTTCCTGTGTTTGTTTAACAGAAAACAGATTGGTTAACGGAAAATAACTTACAGGTCAATTTAAAATAAATCATTTTTCCTATAAAACGACTTAACCTTTGGAAAAGTGTAAGTCATTTTCTGAAAAAGAGTTCCTCTATATGTAATTTTATTTTTATATAAAAATTAACTTAAATAAAAATTAATATTATTATATTAATTATATATTTTTTATTTTTAAAAATATTTAAAAATATTAAAATATTATAATTTTAAATATTATTAAACATACATATTTAATTATTTTTATTTAGTCATATAATAAATCATTAATATAATTAATATAATTTATTATTCTAATAAATTATTTAACATGTCAATTTTATTTTAATAATAAATTTTAAAAATGATAATTTTAAATAATATTCTTCACATATTATTAAAAATATTTATTAATATTTTAATAATAAATATTTATTACAATTATAAATATATTAATAACAAATATTTTGTAGTATAAATGTTAAAATATGTCATAAGTCTATGTACTCTTCACAAATTTGCAATTTATGTATTTTTATTTTCAAGAATTTCATCCCTCTACTTTTCAGATTTGGAAATCAAGTCCAATTGTTGACCTTGTTAAATTTTTTTGTCAATTTTGTTGATGTCACATTTTTAAATAAAAAAAAATACTCACTTGGTAGTCATGTAATTAAAGAATAACATAGTATTGAACCTGGATTTAACAAAATATTTTTTAATACATGCAAAAACAATGTAAAATATAAATTTATAGATATAAAATAAACTCAATTAAACGAAAAAAAGATAAGAAAATCTCAAAAGTATGTTTGTTTCATTGAAACAGCTTTTATGAAATATTTTCAAGAAATCTGTCAAACAACAGAAAGTATTTTACATAGATTCATCCAAACATTAGAAAATATTTTAAACCAGTTTCAGTGATCCACCAATTCATGAGAAGCTAACAGAATACTCAAAATTTGGCGCACCTCCTAGTCAGAAAATAATGCCCTTACCAACTAAATATTCCACTCTCTTCGATTACTATCAATTAAGTCCACAACTCTCTCGATTCCACTAATTCTTTTTGTTTGAATTTTCAAGGCCTATTACCAAGAAGCCAAGCGTCATCCCAAACCGAGATTGAAACCCGATTCCCTACTTGCCAACCACAACCCATCTATAGAAGACCTTTAGGACCCCAAATTCTACGCCAAACAAAAAAAGGTTGATTTCCTAACCCTGCCTTCATAAAGCTACTAGTAGGATAGTATTTAGCTTTAAGCACACGAGCAACTAACAAATTCAGATTGTTCAGTAAATGACACCCTTGCTTGGCGAGTAATGTGATGTTAACCGTCGATAGACAATGAAAACCCATACCGTCCACCTCCTTTAAATAACACAACCCTTCCCATAAGCACCAATGGATCCCCTTCTTTGAATTTTACTTTTCCCACCAATAATGACACATCAAGGCCTCTAAATCTTTACAAAATGATGTAAATGCACTATGTTATCTTTTGCTTTATGTACTTGAGATTGTGACAACCTTGTTATGTTGATGAATGAAGTAAATGCATGTTGTGCAAGTTGGAGTATAGACTTAAAAGTACTATGTTATGACTTGGAGTCTATGTATTTCGTATTGACTTAGTGCATATTGATGTCATGAATGTTCTGTGTTGATAAACTTGTGTTTTGGTATGATTCTTGTGATTCTGCATGTATGTATCGGTAGAAGTATAGGGTAGGAGAGAGATTGCGCACTGACTTGGATTTTATCGGTAGATGAATAACAAGTATTGGTAATTGTTGAAGCCCAATTTCAACCGGGCCCAAGGGTTGGATTAAGCCTTTTATTTTAAGTTGGATTTAAGCTGATTTAAATTTATTTTTAAATTTAAATTTATCTTAAATTTAAATTTGCTTGAAATTTAAATTTAATCAAAATTTAAATTGATATTAAATTAAAAACCGAAAATAAAATACAAAGTCCAAGCTACAATCTTGGACCCAATTTGGCCCAAGTCCGAATGTCCAATTACAAGTCCAAAAATGTACATTTGGGTTGGATTCAGTTGACCCAATTACAATTCTACCCAACACAAAAACCCATTTACACTATTGCCTTCCACCTCAACCACTCAAGGATTGCCACGTCAGCAGCAACTTGTCACCATCTTCAGCATCAACTTGCCTCTGCAATAACCGCCACTGTTACAAGCCACCATAGCTGACTTGCAAAAAGAAAAACAAGACATGCATTTATGTGAGAAATACAAAACAGCATGGTTGTGAACATGGTTATAAAGTCAGAGTGAAAATCTTGTAACTGGTTACGGACATTTTTTTGAAACCAATACAAATAGAGATCTTCCATACATACAAGTGCATGCAAAGATAAAACAGTCAATACCAAGTAGGGAATAAGATATCAAGCATCTTTATATTCGGTATCGACAAGGTACAGTTCGAATACACCGCCATTTATTGCTTATTTATTATTTTAAATTTTGAAACCATACGTATTCTAAATATATTAACTGATATATTTTACATTATTATTAACATTTATTCTCAAAGTATGCATTTATTGTTAAATAAATAAATAACAAATATAATAAGTGCATAATAAATACAAAGGAGTAACCGAACAGTTTACTTGAACTTTAGATCTGAAGTGTCGCCGCTGTCATAGCTCCGATCATCGTCCCTTTATCTCGTCGATAGCCTCGAAGGATGCTTCAAATGTGATCTGCAAACAATAAAAATAACAATAAAAACAGATTTTAAAGGGAAAGCATCATAGAAGTAAAGAACAGATTCGAAATTTAAAAAAAAAAATCATTGCATGTTTACTAAACCGGCAAAAAATAAAAACGATTTGAAATGAAAAGAGAGGGGTTAGATTTGAAAATAACAACAAGGCAAATTCAATTTTTTTTTCTCTTTTATTTTCTTATTTTTCATTTTTTAGAAGAGATCTGGGTTAGATCTGTTTAGATCTATACCCAGATCGGTTTTTAAAGAAGATCGACGGCGTGTGGCACGTGCACGACGAAGGTACGACTGCGGGGACGTGCGATGGCGCATGGCTACGGACGCACGGTGGATTAACTGCCGGAGCTCGGTCGGACGTGGGTCGAAGCATGGCTGACGTGAGGGGAGAGGACGAGAGAATGTGGGGTTTTTTGAAGTTTTTTTGTAAAAAGGGAAGGAAAAAATGAAAAAAAACCTAAAGTAGGCCTTATATAGACTTCCAAAATGGCGCCGTTTTGGGGGCTGAGTTTCAGCCTCAAAACGACATCGTTTTGAGCTTTAACCCATGACCGACCCGAATCCGATCCGACCCGACCTAGGATCCGCGTGTTTTTGGTTAATGGTATATTTATGCATTCGATCCTTCTGCTTTTTCTCAAATTTTCAATCAAGTCCTTTCTGTACTTTTAATTAATTTTAACTTGGCCCAATAGTTCTCAATGCTTTTCAATTTAGTCCCTTGACCTTTTGAAAGCATCAGGGGCTTCCACTTGTCATTGTTTTGGTTCATTTATGCAAACAGTCCCTCTTATTTTTAATTTGTTTTAATTTAATCCTCAAATCAAGTTCTATTTAATGACAAAATTGACCCATAAATTTTTCATGGTTTTCAAATTAGTTCTTTGACTTCAGGATGCCTAAGGGGCTACCACTTGTTTTTGGTTTTATTGCCTTAGAGGTCCCTAAACTGTTCGAAAATTCCATTTTCAACCTCCAAACTTCCAAAAATTCCATTTTTACCGCCAAACTTCCAAAAATTCCATTTTTAACCCTAAAACTTCCAAAAATTCCATTTTTACCCTTAACTTTCAAAAATTTCATTTTTAACTCCGAAACTTCCAAAAATTCCATTTTTACCCCCGAACTTCCAAAAATTCCATTTTCAACCTCGAAACTTCCAAAAATTCCATTTTTGACCCCAAAACTTCCAAAAATTCCATTTTTACCCTTGAAACTTTCAAAAATTACCATTTTGCCCCTGAATGTCCAAAAACTCCATTTTCTACCTCAAAACTCTCGAAATTACCCTTTTACCCTCGAATGTCTAAAAATTCCATTTTTAACCCTAAATTTTCCCAAAATTACCATTTTGCCCCGAGAATCCAAAATTACCATTTTGCCCCCGAGTATCCAAAAGTCTCATTTTCAACTTCGATTGCATCATTCTTCTTTCTCATAAATATTTGCATTTAATTTTAACCATTATGCACTCGTATTTTGCATTTTTGATTTTTTACCATTTTATCTTCTTATTTATCTTACTTCGTGTTATTTAATATCTATTATTAATTGCTTATTCATATTAAACTCGCATGTTTTTTTTTTAAATTATTTTTCATAAAAACTTTAAAATCGAGACAATATTCTTTTATTTCGAGTTTCGAAAATTTGTGCCTTAACTTACCAGGTGCAATTTTTCTTCAAATCGAAATAATCGAATACCCTTAATCGAGACAATGTTTCCTTATCTTCGATTCTGAAATATTACGCCTTAACTTACTAGGTGCAACCTTTCTTCAAATCGAGATAATCAAATATCCTTTTCTTAAAAATTTTAAAAAGTTTTACAAAGGAAAGCTCGTTATTTCTGAATCTTGAAATGTCGTGTCCTAACTCACTAGATGTAACTTTTTTCCTCGATCACTTTGAAATAGCGGGATTTCCAAACAAACCCGATTTCCTTTAAACTTAACTCATGCATTCAAGGATCATATTTTAAACTTTATTGAGCTTTTAAATTTTACAAGTTAAGACCTGAAAATAATCAATACGGTACCAATTTGGGTGTATGAGGGTGCTAATCCTTCCTCATGCGTAACCGACTCCAGAACCTATTTTTCTGGATTTTGAAGACCTACATGTTTTCAAAACGGTTTTTTTTAAAAATGTTTTGTGGTGATCTAATCACACCAAATAAAGGATTGGTGGCGACTCCCATTTTCCAACATTAAAGTAATTTTCGAAACTTGTCGTTTTGCAAAAAAGGGATGGTTTCGACAGCTGGCGACTCCACTGAGGACTTTTTAAATAAACGAGAGTTAAGCCAAAATTGATTATTTTCGGGTCTTCTTTGGAAACTTTTAAGCTTCAGTTTTGTTTAATATGCGATCTTTGACATCTTTTGTGACATTATATTATGTGATATTGCTAGTGTAAATTTGCATATATCTGCATATGATATTACCCTTTTTAAGTGAAAGCCGAAAACTATTCCTTCGTGAGGTCTTCACCTCCGTGCAGGATAGTGGATCGCTTTCGGGATTACAAAGTCCCCTTGTTTTCGTGAAGTTTTCACTTCCGTGCAAACATGTGGGAAATGCGTCCCCCTAAATCGAACTCGTTCGTATGAACCTGTAATGGGTGAGGATCGAGGAATCTGCTGGTTTGGGTACCCCTACTTTAGAACCTAAAACCACATATAGTAAGCCGTAGGAACTTGCTTTAAAAGGAGTTATACTAAACTGTTTAGTAACCTTCCAAGGTAAACTCTTAGGTTCTATGCTATACTTGTATATTGATATTGTTGCGTTTCGTTAACTTGTTTATTTTGTCTCTTTTTGCATTGCATTTCATCATCATATAAAGGAAAGGTATACACTCAAAAGTTCAGTTACCGATAAGAGAATCAATCATGGAAAACAAGTACTTTGATAAAGTGGAGGACAATATGGTCGTGCACATGTGGTCGGAGGAGACTCAGCACCAAAAGGGGGACAGCTTAGTGGAAGGATATGAGTCAGAGCTTTGGGATTATACCAGGATCAGTATGGCTCAAAACAATGTGCTAGAGTTGAAAGAGATGTGGGACAGTTGGGACAACAACATGAAACAGACCTTTTACCAAGAATACGGAGATTTGCCATACTTGTGCGAAGTTAAGGTAGACAAATCCCCCTTTAGAGCCTTAACACAGTATTGGAACCCAGCCTATAATTGCTTCACCTTCGAGAATATAGACATGACACCGACGATAGAAGAATACACCACTCTGCTCCGTTGTCCAAAGATTTCAATAGATAAGGCTTATTTTAGAGCTCCAAATCTCCTGACTATTGTTAAAAGATTAATAAACATCATCAGCATGAGCGAACAGTGGGTTGCAGCTCGAGTTAAGGTTAAAGGCGATAGCAAGTGCATCACGTGGAAAAGTTTGCGAGATTTGATACTGGCTTATCCAGATGCAAAGAAAAAGATCGACATCTTAGCCCTAAGTATCTACGGGTTGGTCATTTTTTCAAAGGCTTTGGGGCATATAGAAGACGCGGTGATAGATTTGTTTGATAGATTGAGTAAAAGAGTAACACCTGTCCCGACCATACTGGCTGAAACTTTCAGATCCTTAAATGCGTGCAGAAAGGAGGGAGAAGGTCGATTTATTGCTTACGCACCGTTATTAATGGTATGGTTCATAGTCACTTCTGGAAAACAAAAAAAGTCTCCTATCAATACTTGTCTAAAGATTACTTCCCTTTGAAAGAGTTCGTGGCCACGCAAAGACAAGAAAACTTCTCAGAAGAAAAGTGGATGGCCATACTCCAAAGCCTCAAAGACGAAGACATAGAGTGACAAGCACCATGGTTCGCTCCTGATGAAATATTGTATCGGTGCGGAGATCTCGACTGGGTCCCATTGGCAGGAATATGGGGAGCAACCGGATATGCACCTTTGCTGGTTTCAAGACAATACAGATCAAGACAGTTCATACCCGCGACTCAGGGGTTAGCTCAGTGTGAATTCACGTACCGGGGAGAAAATAATAAGAAAAGGATTCGAGAAATCTCAAATGCATGGAACCAGGTTCGAAAAATGAAAGCATTCGGCGCCAATCCCATGATAACTGCAGAATATGATTGGTGGAGAAACAGAAGGATCAACGACAATATTCCTGTGCCAAACCCGGAGATTGTCCGCCCAATTGAAGAACACTTACAGGTTGTCCCGACTGAATAGAAATAATTAAACAAGATTTCGAAAGGAAAAATGCTGAGATGGAGAAAATGATAGAAAAGCTGGAAGAAGAGAAGGTGCTTTTAGGATTGGACGTTGATGTTCAGAAGCTAGAAGCGGAAAAATTGAGAAAATGGAGGAATAAGGCTGAAGAAGATCTTAGCAGCCTAAAAAAGGACTATAAAAAGTTTCGATTATCAATGAGAACCGCCGGTTTAGGTAAGACATCAGAGCAATGGAAGCAGGAAATTTGTAAAGAGAAAAGTAAAACAAGTCTCTAGAAAAACAAATTTCAAGACGCCCAAGTTCAGGAAAATATTATGAAGAGTAGCCTTCTGGAAAGCCAAGCCGAAGTGACCGAATTAAAAGCTCGAGTAGGAGAATTGGAGGAATCCTTGTACAGGCATCGTAGTCGAAATTCAATAATGGAGTTGAAGGTAAGCCGAGCTGAGATCGAGAGACTGAATAAGAGGGTGGAATAATTAGAAGCCTCTTTGTAGAATATTGAAAAACGAACTAAAATTTTGGAAAGGATGTTGAAGACAAATGATTGACATCTTCAGCAAACCCAAAAAGAAGTCAGAGAGGGATTATGTTATGGGTGAGGCCTTAAATCAAATCCGCGAAGTTGTTGATCATGTGCAAACACTGGCAGTTGAAGCAGAAGAGCTAAGCATACAATACGAGATGAAGACTGAACGAGGTCAAAAGCTATCAAGACTCCTTAAGAAAGTCAAGACTTTGAGCATCAAAGCAAAACCATTTATGTAATTTGCTTTATGTTAAGGAACTTGTTATCCAAATGAAGTTTTCTATATGGAAAATGAATTATAAGTCAATGCCTTTCTCTTGCATGCATGCATCTTATTCGCATCACATTTTTTCATATTTCTACATAACAATCCTAACTTATTAAAAATTTACAATTCAGCTACATTAATAATCATTGGAAACTCACATCGCTATAATACTCGAAAGAAAACTAAGGCCATGGAGCAAAGACTTGAACAAATCCAAAAAGAATTACAAGACCAGATGCAAGAGCACATCCAAGAGCAAATGACAATGATGTGCAGAGAAACTATTCATGGAGGTACAAAAGAGCCTAATGAATGAATTAGCGCAAGTAAAACAGAGCATGACCGATAAAGGAAAGAGCCTTGCTATTGAGGAAGAAGAGGACCCAATGGTCCCCCCAAGCTTTACACCTTTCCATAACCTAGCTTCACATGAAATGCCGGCGCGGGAGCCCACCATTACTATAAGGGCACAGCAACAAGCCACGGGCACGTCAAGACCAGCCAATTATCCAATTGGATCAAGGTCAAACCCAAAGGATAATGCTGCGAATTTGGTTATCCAAAACTTCGACGAGATGATAAGAGAGGATCTCCTTAGACAAATAGAGGAAAAATACATGCGATTAGAGGAGAAAATCGACGTGATGCAAGGAATTAAAACTTCCTATAGGGTAGATGCCAAAGAGTTAAGTCTGGTTCCGGATTTGGTTCTCCCTCCCAAATTTAAGGTTCCAAAATTTGAAAAATATAGCGGGACGAGCTGCCCTGAAGTCCACCTAACCATGTTCTGCAGGAAGATGGCGGGGCACGTGCATAATGACCAATTATTAATTCATTGCTTTCAAGACAGCCTGGTCGGGTCGACAATCAGATGGTATAATCAATTGAGTCGATAAAAAATCCATTCATGGAAAGATTTGGCGCAAGCTTTCTTAAAGCAATACGGTCATGTGACTAGCTCCTAATAAGTTTACATTACAAAATATGGAGAAGAAGTCAAACGAGAGCTTTAGACAATATGCACAGAGATGGCACGAGGTGGCAACCCAAGTACAGCCACTACTAATAGAAAAGGAGACAACGATGTTGTTTGTCAATACCCTTAAAGCTCCTTACCTGAATCACCTGTTAGGAAATGCCACCAAGAGTTTCTCTGATACGGTTATACAGGGGGAGATGATTGAAAATGCAATCAAGGCCGACAAGATTGAAACCAGAGAAAGCCCTAAAAGGCTTGCCCCCAGAAGAAGGGATAATTAGGTCAACAATGCAAGCATATACAGACCTAGCTATACCAAACCCTTCATGACAGGTCAGCCCAAAGCTCCGATGGGTAATTACCAAAATGCCCCGCGGTAGGAACCGGACATCAGGCCAAATAAAGGAAGAGTTCAATATACTCCCCTTCCGATGTCATACGGAGAACTCTACAATATACTGTATGACGCGCATGAGGTAGCTCCTCAGCGTGTAAGACCATATAAACCCCCATTCCCGACTTGGTACGATGCGAATGCTCACTGTGAATACCATGCAGGGGCAGAAGGACATTCGATTGAAAACTGCCCTGCTTTTAAAGGACGAGTCGAAGGAATCATAAAACATGGAGTCGTAAAATTAGAAGAGCCAACAAAGCCCAATATAGTTGGGAATCCTCTGCCTAATCACCTAAAGCAAGGGGTGAATGCCTTGTTGGAAGAAGGAGTTCGGAAAATTAAGAGAAATGTTGAAGAAATTAAGTCTCCACTTCGGTGGGTATGGCAAGAGTTGGTCAAAGAAGGGATAATTGTGAAGGATAAAAAGAGTATGATAATTAGGGATGATAACCATTGCAAGTTTCATGCCATTAAGGGGCATGAAATACAAAATTACGTCGAGTTCAAAGCCGTGGTGCAGATGTTGATGGACAAGCGAGAGCTGAAATTTTTTGAAGAAGGAGGGGAAGCTAATGATGTTTGTACCTTCGAGGACGAAACAGCTAAGGCTTATGGAAGTAATCGCCCCAAGGTGATTATTTGTAAACCAAAAAATGGCACGGCAAGAGAACAGACAACCCCTTGCATCATCATACAAAAGCCTGCAATGTTTCCTTACAAGGATAGCAAGAAGGTCCCATGGAGTTACAATTGTAACGTGACCATACCAAGAGAGGAGGAACCTAAGAAGGATGTGAATCTTGTTACCCGTAGCGGTAAAAATTATAACCCTATAAATAAAGAAAAAGAGGTCAGCAAAGGGAAAGCAAGAATGTGTGAGCCTATGGAAGAAATAACTAGCAAGCTCGAAGCACCCACAAACGAGCCTGTATTTGAGAAGGAGGCGAAGGAGTTTTTAAAGTATTTAAGGCATAGTGAATATAGTGTAGTGGAACAACTACACAAATAGCCTGCTCGGATATCGATCCTGTCATTGCTCTTAAGCTCGAAAGCCCATCGAAGCGTACTAATGAAGGTGTTGAACAAAACATATGTAGCAAATGACATCTCCGTCAGTAAGCTAGATTGTTTGGTCAATGATGTGAGTGTTGATAACTTCATTTTCTTCAGCGATGATGAAATACCGACAGGAGGAATAGGTTCCACCAAGGCTTTACACATCACTACCCGTTGTAAAGGATATACGCTACCTGGAGTACTCATAGACAATAGTTCAGCCCTGAATGTGCTACCGTTAGCTACACTGCAAAGATTGCCAAATGATAGCTCTCACATGTAGGGGTGTAATAACATAGTGAGAGCATTTGACGGGACAAAAAGGAAGGTAATGGGAAAGATTGAAATACCTCTTCAAATTGGTCGAATACATATGAAGTGGATTTTCTAGTAATGGATATTAGGCCCACTTATAACTGTCTGCTGGGAAGACCATGGATCCACTCAGTTGGAGCAGTACCTTCTTCTTTGCACCAAAAAGTGAAGCTAATAAATGAAGGGCTGCTAATCACGATTAATGCTGAGGAGGAAATAATCGCGTCCATAACAGGTGATTCACCCTGCGTGAGAATAGACGAGGAGGCCGTGGAATGCTCGTTCCGCTCACTAGAGTTTGTCAATGCAACTTTCATTTCGGAAGGGAGAAAGATACCTATGCCTACAATATCATCGACCACCAGGATAGGCTTGTAATTAACAGTCGAAAAGGGAGCTATACCTGGGAAAGGACTAGGAAAATACCTCCAAGGAAGAGTTAATGTGCCAATGCTGATAGAAAAGCAGGATCGTTATGGCCTGAGGTACAAGCCAAATGCGAAACAAAAGAGGAAGGAGCTAGAAAAAAGGCAAGAAAGAAGGAGGGCCAGACTGTCTAGAAAGGACATCTCGTGGGAACCCATGGTCTTCCCGCACATCTATGAGACTTTTGTCTCAAGAGGAGTGATCAACCAGAAAACAGAGCGGGAAAAAGAGTGAGTGACGATTGGAACCAAAGGGGGCATCATGAAAGATCTAGGAATTAATGCTATATTAGATGAAGGAATGAAAGGGAATCCATCAAGAATTGGTCCGTGTGCACCTGCAAGCAACTTTAATAATTGGACCCTGGAGGAACTCCTTGTAATTTTTAAGATTTCCTCAGAGTAATGCTCAAAAACACCTATTGCTTTAGGCTTGAAAGCAATATGAATCTTTTTGTAAAAGGGCCCATGGTCATTATTCAATTATTTTGAATGAAATGTACTTTCCATCTTATATTCTTCTTCATAATTATTCTTTCATTTCTTAATTCAGCTTAATAAACCATTCGTACATAACCAATAAACAAGATTAATTATTCTTTAATACATACATATCCAATATACCACATAATCATTCTTTCGTAAATTTATTTTACTCTTTGGACCTTCCTTTCATCCCTTGATAGATCCTCGAATATCAATAATATGAGCAACCCTGACGCTAACTTAGAACCTCACTTCGAGCAAGATACGTGTTTGGAAAAGCTTCAGGACCTTGAAGATAATCAAGATTGTAATCTGCCTCCGGATCTGTTAAAAATGATGGAACAGGAAGAAAAACAGATCCTACCTCATTCGGACCCAGTGGAAGTTATTAATCTGGGGCACGAAGATGAAAAGAAAGAGGTAAAATTGGGACAAGCATCTCCGTAGAAACCAAAAGGAATCTTATTGAGTTGCTTCAAGAGTTCCAAGATATATTTGCATGGTCTTACCAAGATATGCCCGGCTTGAGTATTGACATTGTGGTGCACAAACTCCCTATAAAAGAAGAAAGCAGACCCGTGCAGCAAAAACTCCAAAGGATGAGACCGGATGTATTGCTAAAAATAAAAGAAGAAGTCAAGAAACAATTTGACACCGGTTTTCTCCATGTAGTTAAATACTCTGAATGGGTAGCTAATATAGTCCTCATTCCTAAAAACAACGAAAAGGTGCGCATGTGTGTGGACTATCGAGATTTAAATAAAGCTAGCCCAAAGGATAATTTCCCCTTACCCCACATCAACACTTTAGTCGATAACACGGTAGGACATTCTCTGTTTTCCTTTATGGATGGTTTCTCTGGGTATAATCAGATAAGAATGGACCATGAGGATATGATCAAAACCATATTTGTCACGCTATGGGGAACATTTTGCTACAAGGTGATGCCATTCGGACTCAAAAATGCAGGGGCAACTTATCTAAGGGCCATGGTGACCCTGTTCCATGACATGATGCATAAGGAGATTGAAGTTTACGTCGATGATATGATTGCAAAATCCCAAATGGAGGAAGAACATGTTAGAATCCTGAGAAAGTTATTTGGAAGGTTAAGGAAATATCAATTAAAGCTAAACCCAGCAAAGTGCACTTTCGGGGTCACATCAGGAAAATTGTTAGGCTTTGTAGTCAACAAAAGAGGAATTGAAATTGACCCAAATAAAGTCAAATCCATACAGGAGCTACCACCACCCAACACGTAAAAAGAAGTTCGAGGGTTCTTAGGAAGACTAAATTACATTGTTCGGTTCATTTCACAGTTGACTGAGAAATGCGATCCTATCTTCCACTTACTTAGAAAGTGCAACCCGGGTGTATGGGATGATGAATGTCAGGAAACCTTTAACAAGGTCAAAGATTATTTATCCAAAGCTCCCATCTTGGTACCTCCAATTCCTAATAAGCCATTGATCCTGTACTTGACAGTCTTTGAAAATTCCATGGGATGCGTACTAGGCCAACACGATGAATCCGAAAAGAAGGAAAGGGTGATATATTATCTCAACAAGAAATTCACTGATTGCGAGACGCGATATTCGCCAATTGAAAAATTATGTTGTGCACTAGTCTGGACCACACGTAGATTAAGACAATACATGTTATACCATACCACTTGGTTGATTTCGAAATTAGATCCTCTGAACTACCTGATAGAGTCAGCTGCATTGAATGGGAGATTGGCTCGATGACAAATCTTGCTCTCGGAATTCAACATAGTCTACGTCAATCAGAAAGTAATAAAAGGGAATATGAGTTGATAAACTTCGATTTCCTGAATGAAGATTTAATGTATATTGCGACTACTGAAGGGGCAATCATGGTAGAACGACCTTGGAGATTGAATTTTGATGGAGCTTCAAATGCCACAGGAAATGGGGTTGGGGTAGCCTTGGTATCACCAGAAGGAGATTACTACCCTTTTACCAGCAAACTTGATTTTGATTGTACAAACAACATGGCTGAATACGAAGCATGTATCTTGGGAATCCGTGCGACCATAGAGCGGAGAATCAAAATTTGGGAGATTTATGGAGACTCCGCACTGGTAATCTATCAACTCAAAGGAGAATAGGAAACAAGAGATTCTAAGCTAGTGGATTACCGCAGATTGGTCCTCGAGTTGATCACGGAGTTCGATGACGTCACATTCCATTATCTCTCACGAGAAGAAAACCAGATGGTCGATGCTCTTGCCACTTTAGTCTCGATGATTAAGGTGAGTAGGACAGAAGATGTAAAGCCCATTTAGATGAGTATCTATGAAGCTCTTGCTCATTGTTGTGATATTAAGACAGAGGAAGAAGAAGAAAAGGATGATCGTCCATGGTACCAGAATATTCTTCAATTTGTGAGAGATCGAAAGTATCCCGAGCAAGCCTCAGAAAATGAAAAGAGGACATTAAGAAGATTGGCCAATGATCTTAGAAGATGATTGTCCTAGACGGGGAAATCTTGTACCAAAGGAGGAAAGATCAAGTGTTGTTGACATATGCTGACGCAACTGATGCTAAGAAGATCTTAGAAGAAGTTCACGAAGGCATTTGTGGGACACACGCCAACGATTTCATGATGGTCTGGCAAATAATGAGATTTGGGTTTTACTGGTCTACTATGGAGGGCGATTGCATCAATTATGCCAAGAAGTGCCATAAGTGCTAGATCTATGGAGATAAGATTCATGTACCTCCATCACACCTTCATGTTATGACCTCTCCCTGGCCTTTTTCTATGTGGGGAATGGATGTTATCGGGCCAATTTCTCGAAAGGCTTCCAATGGCCATAGATTTATCTTTGTGGTGATTGACTACTTCATTAAATGGGTAGAGGCAACCTCATATGCAAATGTTACCAAGTCTGCGGTTAGCAATTTCCTGAAAAAAGAAATTATTTGTCGATATGAGATTCCTGAAAGGATCATATCCGATAATGCCCTGAATTTGAACAATAGCACGATAGCAGAAGTTTGCAAACAGTTCAAAATCAAGCATCATAATTCTTCTCCCTATCGCCCAAAAATGAATGGAGCTGTGGAGGCAGCTAATAAGAACATTAAGAAGATTGTGGCAAAAATGACTGAGACTTACAAAGACTGGTACAAAAAACTACAATTTGCCCTCTTTGCCTACAGAACTTCAATCGGGACTTCTACTGGGGCAACATCATTCTCATTGGCATACGGTATGGAAGCAGTCTTGCCTATTGAGGTTGAAATACCTTCCCTTCGAGTCTTAATCGAGCTTCAACTAGATGAGGCTGAACGGATCCAAGCTCGATATGATCAGTTGAATTTAATCGAGGAAAAGAGATTAAAAGCCTTTCGCCATGGCCAGATGTACCAGAAAAGAATGATGCGAGCTTACGACAAAAATGTTCGTCTTAGGGAATTCTATGAGGGAGATCTAGTTTGAAAAACATACTTCCCATACTTAAAGATTTCCGTGGAAAATGGATGCCCAATTGGGAAAGACCTTATGTGGTAAAGAAAGCTTTCTCAGGAGGAGCTCTTATCCTAACAGAAATGGACGGCAAGGATCTGTACAACCCCGTCAATTCAGACTCGGTGAAAAAATACTTCACCTAAAAAATAATAGGGGAATTGAGATGAAAACCCGCAAAGGGCTTCTCGAAAAAAAAAGGTTTCAGGATGAAAACCCATAAAGGGCGTCCTGGAACCAAGGAAATTTTGAGTTGAAAACTCGCAAAGGGCAGCTCAGATCTAAGAAAGGGTTGACGAGATGGAGGAAGGTTACAACTTGAAACATCAACAAACCACTCTACATCTTCTAGACACACATCTGAGCTAGGAATGATTCTCAAGCAAGTCGGCGCAGAGTAGCTCATTTTGCGATATCCAGGGCAACTAATTATCCTTTATTGTATACTTGGCAATTTTCGACTAATGTTGTTTCCTTTGATCCTCTTTTTAATAGAATTTTCAAAATACGACTTTGTTTCTGCACAATTTTGTCCAAGCATTTCGCATCTAAATAACGAGTAATGAACTAATAAATCATACAAAAAGTTATAAGCATTATTCTGGAATTTTCAAAAATTACAGAAGTTCGAAACAAGATCACCAATGGGAAGACAAACTTAAAAACAAGCAGTTTCAGAACAGCCTAGAAAAATATGGAGTAACACATCAAAGACAGAATTTGGACGGGTGACAGACCATGCCAACCTGAATAATAATAAATAAATCTGACATTCATCATACAGATTCATACAAGTTATGAGCATTTAATTCATTATAATCATGACTTTCTAATTTAGGCCTACATAAAGGCCCATAGAAGCATATTTCACGGGTCACATCCCCGCCACATGGCGAGATGAATCATTAAGATCACCAAGGAAAAGTTGAAAAGGTGTAGGACTCCAATACCTTACCCCGATCACGGGGCAGATTACGATTATCCACAAACGACGCGGTCATCTTCCTGATGAGATACTGAGAAGAAGACCAAATCAAACCCACGCTCGATTTGAGCAAATCTTCGAACCCCAGCTTCCTGAAGCAATAAAATGGTTAGCTTCTTGATGAGATACTGAGAAGTGAACCAAATTCGTCTTCCTGATGAGATACAGAGAAGCGGATTGAAACAAGCGATGCGGCCACCTTCCTGATGAGATACAGAGAAGAAGACCAAATCAAACCCACGCTCAATTCGAGCAAACCTTCGAACCCCAGCTTCCTGATGAGATACTGAGAAGCAGGGTGAAGCAATAAAAAGGTTAGCTTCCTGATGAGATACTGCGAAGTGAACCAAATTCGTCTTCCTGATGAGATACAGAGAAGCGGATTGAAATAGGTGAGGCAGTCATCTTTCTGATGAGATACAAGAAGTATACCAACTCAATGCGAACAAATCTTTGACCCCCAACTTCCTGATAAGATACTGAGAAGTAGGGCGAAGCAATAAAAGATTAGCTTCTTGATGAGATATTGAGAAGTGGACCAAATTCGTCTTCCTAATAAGATACAGAGAAGCGGATGGAATTAAAGCGATACTGTCATATTCTTGATGAGATATTGAGAAGAAGACCAAATCAAATGCATGCTGGATGTGAGCAAATCTTCGAACCCCAGCTTCCTGATGAGATACTGAGAAGCAGGTCGAAGCAATAAATGGTTAGCTTCCTGTTGAAATACTGAGAAGTGAACCAAATTCGTCTTCCTGATGAAACACAAAGAAGTGGATCAAAACAAGTGATATGGTTGTCTTCTTGATGAGATGAAAACATGTTTACTAAACCGGTAAAAAATCCAAACAGTTTGAAATGAAAAGTGAGGGGTCAGATTTGTAAATAACAACAATGCAAATTCGATTTTTTTTCTCTTTTATTTTCTTATTTTTCATTTTTCAAGAAAAAAAGGGTATTTTTTTTAGAGATCTAGTTAGATCCGTTTAGATCTATACCCAGATCTGTTTTTCAAGAAAAAAGGAGTTACCTTTTGCTTTAGCGTCGCCATGGATGGCGATTGGAGGACGAAGTGTGGACGCGCGCGCGACGACCGGCGGCTTACCGAACGACGGGGACCGACGGCGCGTGGCACGTGCACGACAGAGGTGCGACTGCGGGGACGTGCGATGGCGCGTGGCTACGGACTCGCGGTGGGCTAACTGCCGGAGCTCGGCCGGACGTGGGTCGAACCTTGGTCGGCGTGAGGGGAGAGGATGAGAGAATATGGGGTTTTTTGAAGTTTTTTTGTAAAAAGGGAAGGAAAAAATGAAAAAACAAACTAAAGTAGGCCTTATATAGGCTTCCAAAACGGCGTCGTTTTGGGGGCTGACTTTCAGCCTCAAAACGACGTCGTTTTGAGCTTTAACCCATGATCAGCCCGAATCCGATCCGACCCAACCTAGGATTACGTGTTTTTGGTTAATGGTATATTTATGCATTCGATCCTTCCATTTTTTCTCAAATTTTCAATCAAGTCCTTTCTGTACTTTTAATTAATTTTAAATTGGCCCAATAATTTTTAATGCTTTTCAATTTAGTCCCTTGACCTTTTGAAAGCATCAAGAGCTGCCACGTGTCATTGTTTTGGTTCATTTATGCAAACAGTCCCTCTTATTTTTAATTTTTTTAATTTAATCCTCAAATCAAGTTCTGTTTAATTACAAAATTGACCCATAAAATTTTCATGGTTTTCAAATTAGTCCTTTGACTTCAGGATGCTTGAGGGGCTGCCACGTGTCACTTATTTTTGGTTTTATTGCTTTAGAGGTCCCTAAACTGTTCGAAATTTACATTTTTAGCACAAACTTCTAAAAATTCCATTTTCGACCTCGAAACTTCCAAAATTCCATTTTTTACCTCGAAACTTCCAAAAATTCCATTTTTGACCCCAAAACTTCCAAAAAATCCATTTTTACCCTCGAACTTCCAAAAAATTCATTTTCAACCTCAAAACTTCCAAAAATTCCATTTTTACCCTCGAACCTCCAAGATTTCCATTTTTAACCCTAAAACTTTTAAAAATTACCATTTTGCCCTCGAATGTCCAAAAACTCCATTTTCATCCTTGAAACTCTCGAATTTACCCTTTTACCCTCGAATGTTTAAAAATTCCATTTTTAACCCCAAATTTTCCCAAAATTACCATTTTGCCCTCGAGAATCTAAAATTACCATTTTACCCCCGGGTATCCAAAAAGTCTCATTTTCAACTCCGATTGCATCATTCTTCTTTCTCATCAATATTTGCATTTAATTTTAACCATTATGCACTTGTATTTTGCATTTTTGATTTTTTACCATTTTATCTTCTTATTTATCTTACTTCGTGTTATTTAATATTCATTATTAACTGTTTATTCACATTAAACTCGCATGTTTTTTTTTAAAAAAAATTTTCATAAAAACTTTAAAATCGAGGCAATATTCTTTTATTTCGAGTTTCAAAAATTTGTGCCTTAACTTACTAGGTGCAATTTTTCTTCAAATCGAATACCCTTAATCGAGGCAATGTTTCCTTATCTTCGATTCTGAAATATTGCGGCTTAACTTACTAGGTGCAACCTTTCTTCAAATCGAGATAACCAAATATCCTTTTCCCAAAAATTTTAAAAAGTTTTACAAAGGAAAGCTCGTTATTTCTGGATCTTGAAATGTCGTGTCTCAACTCACTAGATGTAACTTTCTTCCTCGATCACTTTGAAATAGTGGGATTTCTAAACAAACCCAATTTCCTTTAAACTTAACTCATGCATTCAAGGATCGTATTTTAAACTTTATTCGAGCTTTTAAATTTTACAAGTTAAGACCCGAAAATAATCAATACGATACCAATTTTGGGCGTATGAGGGTGCTAATCCTTCCTCATGCGTAACCGACTCTCGAACATGTTTTTTTGGATTTTGAAGACCTACAAGTTTTCAAAATAGTTTTTTTAAAAAATGTTTTGTGGTGATTCAATCACACCAAATAAAAGATTGGTGGCAACTCCCATTTTCCAACATTAAAGTAATTTTTGAAACTCGTCATTTTGTAAAAAAAGGTTGGTTTCGACAGTAATCATGTGTTTAAAAGTATCGGTAGTTTGCATACTTGTATCGGTAGAAGTAGCAAGGTAAGATTTTTAGCTCTCTGGAGTTTTTAGTATTGGTAGAAGTAAGACTTGTATCGGTAGAAAAGTCACTTGTACCGGTAGAACTATCGCTTGTATCGGTAGAAATCTACATTATCCTTGATTGATTTACTGACTTGATAACTATCAATACTTGTCCAATAGGTACCGGTAAAAGTCTCTAAAAATGTTAAAAATGACCTTTTTACCCTTGTAGAATTGTGTTTATAATCAAATGATGATATATAACATATGGAATGCAATTCTTTAATAAAAATAAGTATGATTAACATTAAAGATGAACGATGATAAATGAATAGTAAAACATTGAAACCTTAACCGATTATGGTTTATGGGTTTTGGGTGTTACATTTAGTGGTATCAAAGCTTTTGGTTTAGTCATTTCTTGCACTGCTATAATTGTATTAAATGATTTAGTAGTACATGTCATATGAACCTGTGATAGTGTGACACAGATGTCATATGAACCTGTGATAGTGTGACACAGATGAATCTGATATAACCATGGTTTTTGCATATAAAAGTAAAAGATACCTGATTCTAAAAGAGATGAGACCAACGAAGTAAATAATAATTACTCGATGAGTGATTTTGGGACTAGTCATGGAGTACCTATCTTGCCAATGAAATAAAGTGAAGCTAAAAACATGTTCTTTGGCTTAATGGGATAGTGGTTCTTAGAATTTATACAAAATAATCATAAGGCGCCATCCCCTCCACCCCTAGTTACACAGCCTATTGCCTGACCTGCGACAGCTGCAGTAAGGCCTTCACCTCCTTTTATAATAGAACAGAGGCGTCGTATCCTAACAAATAGGGTAAGAAAGCATGGAGTGAAAGAATTCCGCGAAAATGCTGAGGATGATCCATCCAAGGCTGAGTATTGGTTGGAAAACACCCAGAGGGTACTGAATGTAATGGCTTGTCCACTTGAGGACTATGTGAGGTGTGCCATTTCGTTACTGAAAGATAAAGCTTACAATTGATGGGCAATGATTGTAGTAGTGATGTCGAAAAATGAGGTTACTTGGGAATTTTTTTCCAAATAAAGTTTAAATAGAAATACATCAGCAAGTTATATTTGGATAAAAAAAGAAAGTGAGACAGGGAAACAAGACTGTGGTAGAGTACGAACGAGAGTATGTATTTCTCAGCAAATATGCATGGGAGATTGTACCTATAGACAAGGCTATGTGTGTTCAATTTGAGAATGGTTTGAACGATGAGATAAAGATGATGGTAAGTGGTTTAGAAATATGGCCATTTGTCGTCTTGGTAGACAGAGCACAGAAAATAGAGGAAGTATACAACTAGAAGAAACAGAAAGGGAAGAGATTTCGAGATTTTAGGAAGAAGAATCCTATTAGAACCTTCTCAATGCCACCACCGAAGAAATTCAGAGATAGTGAAGTTTGAGGAACAGCCTCTTTCGACTTTTTAAGTAGGAGCCGATCAGGACCACTAGAATCTAGATTTTAGAATCGACCAGTTGACAGTGTGGCTAGTGTTTTTAACGTGCCAAAACTAGTGTGTAAGCATTGTAAAAGAATTCATTCAAGTGAATGCCGGTTGATTAAGGGAGTTTGTTTCCAATGTGGAGGTACTGATCACTTCATGCAAAATTTCCCAATGAATTCTGAAGCAAAGGAAGACTGGAGTGTGAATCCTTCAGTTACTCTACAGAAAGATAGACGCTCGAGACAGAATAATAGTGTAGGTGGAAATTGAAGTGAAAACAGAGATAATATAAACAGGTCGGAGGCCCGAGCACCTACACGGACATGCCATCAGAGCTAGAAAAGAGGTTATCACTCTCGATGTTGTGACTGGTATATTTTATCTTTTTAATGACATTGTATGTGCTTTGATTGACCTGAAAACAACTCATTCATATATTTGTATTGCCATAGCAACTGATAAAAACTTGTCTATCGAGTCTACTAAATTTGATGTATAAGTTACAAACCAATTGGGTCATAATGTCATTGTTAACTTGGTATGTCATAAATGTCCACTAAAAGTCTAGGGTTGTGAATTTCCTACTGATCTAATGTTACTGCCATTCATCGAGTTTGACGTGATCATGGGGATGGACTGGTTATCTGAGCACGATACAATAGTAAACTACAAGCAAAGCTAGATTAGTTTGAAATGCTCGACAGGTGAAGCAATCACAATTGAGTCCTATAGATTGAACAGTGAAAGCAGAGTGATTGAGGCTATTTGGATGCAGAAAATGATTCGTAGAGGTTGTGAAGCATTCCTGGAATACATACTTGATACATGGGGTTCGAGACAGAGTTAGAACAGTTACTGGTTGTTAATGAGTATACAGATGTGTTTCCAGAAGAAATATCAAGTTTGCCACCAACCAGAGAGGTAGAGTTTGATATTGAGTTGCTACTTGGCACCTCTCCGATCTCAATTCCACCATACAGAATTACATCGACCAAGTTGAAAAAGTTGAAAGCTCAATTGCAAGAATTGTTGGATAGAGATTTATACGACTTAACGTATCACCTTGAGGTGCACCCGTGTTATTCATGAAAAAGAAAGATGGGTCAATACGAATGTGTATAAATTACAAGCATATGAATAAGGTGACAATCAAGAATAAGTACCCGTTGCTCAGATTGATGAGTTATTTGATCAGTTAAATTGTGCAATCGTATTCTCCAAGATAGAACAGGGTATTTCAGCCTTAGTTGGACAAGTTTGTAGTTATTTTTATTGATGACATATTGATATACTCCAAGATAGAATCAGAGCATACTCAGCATTTGAGAGAAGTGTTATGGATTTTACGAGAAAAATAGTTGTATTCAAAATTTAGTAAATGTGAATTTTGACTTCGAGAGGTTGGGTTTTTGGGGCATGTAATATCTTTGAAAGGAATACGAGTTGATCCAAGCAAAGTGTTAGCTATTCTCAATTGGAAAGTACCGAAGAATGTCTCCAAGATACGCAGTTTCCTAGATTAATTAGTTATTATCGTCAGTTTGTGAAAGATTTCCCTATCGTAGCTTTACCGATGACAAAGTTATTACAAAAAATATCCAATTCGTTTGGTCTGATAAGTGCCAACAAAATTTTGATCAGTTGAAAAAATTGTTAACTGAAGCTTCGGTCTTGACACAGCCAGAGTCAGGAAAAGAGTTTATTATTTACAGCGACGTGTCTTTAAGTGGGTTGGGATGCGTTTTGAAGCAAGATGGGAAAGTGATAACTTATGCCTCTCGTCAATTAAAGTTGCATGAAAAGAATTATCTGACTCATGATTTGGAGTTAGGTGTTATAATCTTTGCATTAAAAATTTGGCGTCAATATCTTTATGAGGAGAGATGCCATATGTTTATTGATCATAAGAGTTTGAGGTATCTGATGAAACAAAAGGAATTGAATTTGCAACAACGTCAATAGTTAGAGCTATTAAAAGATTACGACCTTATGATTTACTATTACCTGGGAAAGGCTAACGTTGTTGCTGTTGCCCTGAGCCGGAAGTCATTATTTGCACTGAGAGCAATGAATGCTCTGTTGTCCCTAGAGAATTATGGTTCTGTCACTACTGAACTCAAGACGAGACCGTTATTTTTACAATAGATTCAGGAATTACAGGGGAATGATCTAAAGCTTATAGCTAAAAAAGGGCAGATACAGAGTGATGCCATTACAGAGTTTACAGTAGATACAGAGGGTATGTTGTATTATAGAGGCAGGGTGTGTGTTTCAAATTATCTAGATTTGAAACGAGACATTCTGACGGAAGCTCATAGTAGCACTTATTCCATTCACCAAGGAAGTGTGAAAATGTACAACGACCTAAAGAAAATGTATTGGTAACTAGGCATGAAATGAGAGATTTCAGAATTTGTGACTAAATGCCTTGTATGTCAGCAAGTGAAAGCAGAGCATCATGTATCGTCTGGATTACTATAGCCGATTTCCATCCCGGAATGGAAATGGGAGTGAGTCACTATGAACTTTGTCATAGGACTTTTGGTAACACCGAGGAAGAAAGATTCAATCTGGTAATTGTAGACATATTGACAAAGTTAGCTCACTTCATTCCTATCTAGGTAGATTATCCACTTGAGAGGTTGGTTGAGTTATATGTATCAGAGATCGTACGATTACACAGAGTATCAGCGTCTATTATCTCTAACAAAGATACGTGTTTTTGGGGTAAGTTACATGAAGCTTTGGGAACCATGCTAAATTTCAGCACTGCTTATCAGCCATAGACGGATGGACAGTTAGAGCGTGTGATACAGATTTTAGAAGATATGTTACGATGTTGTATACTTGAGTTTGATGGTAGTTGGGAGAAATATCTGTCGTTGGTGGAAGTCGTAACTATCAGTCTAGTATTAAAATGGCACCGTTTGTAACATTATATGGTAAGAATTGCAGAACACCTTTGTATTGGTCAGAGTTGAGCGAGCCTAATTTGCTTGGAACTGACTTTATTCATGAGATCGAAGACAAAGTGAGGGTAATCCGTGATTACTTGAAAGCAGCGTCTGATCGGCAGAAATTGTATGCAGATCTTAAAAGGAAAGATATAGAATTTACAGTGGGAGACCGAGTCTTCTTGAGAGTTTCACCTTGAAAGAAGGTGTTACGGTTTGACAGAAAAGGAAAGCTAAGTCCACGATTTATTGGGCCGTATGAGATCGTCGAACGGGTTGGCCCTGTAACTTCTAAACTGGCTTTACCTTCATAACATGAAAAGATTCACAATGTGTTCCATGTTTCGATGCTGAGACGGTACAGATCCGATCCTTCTCATGTGATTTCACCTTGCGAAGTGAAGATACAGTCGGATTTGTCGTATTCAGAAGAATTGGTTAAGATTCTAGCTCACGAGGTAAAAGAGCTACAGAACAAAAGAGTACCGTTTGTGAAGGTATTATGGAATTGACACGGGCTTGAAGAAGCAACATGGGAAACAGAGTCTTTGATGAGAGCATAGTACCCCAACCTGTTCACTTTTAAGAAATTTCGGGATGAAATTTCCCTAAGGAAGGGAGAGTTGTAATAATCTGATTTTCAGTGGTGTCGAAAATAGTGATTTTGAGATCACAATTCTGACGAGTCGAGTTGTTAATTTATTTATTTTAATATTTATGACTTCACTAGCATCGTATTAAAAGTTGGTAAGGAAATTTTAATGTTCAAATAGTTAATTGAGTAGAAAGGATTAAATTGTAACAAGTGTAAAAGTAGAGATGGTTGATTAGAAGGACCAAATGACTAAAATAACCAAAGAATTGTTAGTGGGTGGATTAACTAGATTTATATTAAGTGTAAGTAGGCTTAATTAAGATTAAAAATTATTAATTAAAGCTTAATGATGAAAGTCTTAAAAATTACAAAATTACCATTAGTATATATATGAAATTAAAAGAAAATTTAAGTGAAAATATCATCATTTTCACTCATCTTCTACCTCTCACATGATAAAGAGAAGAGAAAAATTAGGGTTTTACATTTAATCTTTGAATCTTGATTTGGGTAAGCAAACTTCGCTCGTTTTTAATGATTTTTATGTTTTCGAGTTCGTTAGCTTAATCTAGCTAATTCACGGACTAATTTATGAATCTATCAAATGTTATGCAACTTGTCATTGTTAAAAATGCTTGTCCTTGAAAGCTTGTGATGGTTTTGTGTGTTTGATGCTTGAATTAGATCTTTTTGTAAAGAGATTTTTAATGAAATTAGAGTTAAGGACTAAAAGGTGAAAATGATGAAAGTACATGCATGGTTGTGAAAATAAATGTGTGAAGGGGTTGGATAAACACCCTAGAGAATTCGGCTAAGGTTGGTTGTGTAAGAGAATGTTTATTTTGCATGTTCTATGTTGAAAGGACTAGATTGAATAAAAGAGAAATTTAGAAGTAAATTTGTGATTTTCCTAAAAAGGACTAAATTGTGTTAAATGACATGATTGTGTGATTTAATGTAAGAATTAGATTATTTGTGGATGTAGACTATGATCGTGTCTCAGATCGTAAAAAATGGAAATTAGCAGAGTAGTCCTTGAAGTCAAACCGTAACTAAAATTTAGTCTGGTCAATTCGTAATATAAACTTTACTTAATATTTCTTGTGTGTATACTTTCATTGTTTAAAAATTGGAAGCACTTGGAATTGAAGAGATCAAAGAAAATAAACAAAAGAGATAGTAGGCTTTATGCTATTGAAAAGTACTGACGCGATGGCTGGGATATCGCATATGTTGCGAGTCCTCGACAGCTCATGTGAGTAGCATCGTGATTCGGAAAAGAGATATGAATCCTAAATGCATTATAGGCCCTTCGATGGCTGGGACTTATGTTTTATGCATACTCTCGACAGCTCGTGTGAACAGCATCGTTAAGGAACAGTTTACAGACAGACATCGTATCGATAGTTGGGTACCATATGTTGCGAGTCCTCGACAGCTCGTGTGAGCAGCATCGTGATTCCAAAAAGAGATATGAATCCTAAATGAATTATAGGCCCTTCGATGGCTAGGACTTATGCTTTATGCATACTCCCAACAACTCGTGTGAGCAGCATCGTTAGGGAACAGTTTACAGACAGACACCGTACTGATGGCTAAGGTATCGTATATGTTGCGAATCCTTGATAGCTCGTGTGAGCAGCATTGAGTACTGGTAACAGAAAAGTTATAGACAGGAAAGTGAAAGCTATAATTGACTCGAGAAAGCAATGGGATTATCCTGGCTCGGTTGCGCTATAGCTACTTTATACAAATGTTTGGTAACTCTTTAAACTATCGAACTTACTAAGCTATGAAGCTTAACAAAAATGTTGTTGTTGTTTTGTAGATCATTTTGTTGATTGAAGATCGGATCATCATCATCACCTCTTCGAAGTCACATTATCGCGAAGCTCATTGGTAGTTTTTACATCACTCGGTCTTATGGCATGTACTAGGATGATGTTTTCTTTTTCTTTATGTACTTGAGATTGTGACAACCTTGTTATGTTGATGAATGAAGTAAATGCATGTTGTGCACGTTGGAGTATAGGCTTAAAAGTACTATGTTATGACTTGAAATCTATGTATTTCATATTGACTTAGTGCATATTGATGTCATGAATGTTTTGTGTTGATAAACTTGTGTTTTGGTATGATTCTTATGATTCTGCATACTTGTTTCGGTAGAACCTATGCATGTATCGGTAGAAGTACAGGGTAGGAGAGAGGTTGCTCATTGACTTGGGTTGCATCGGTAGATGAATAACAAGTATCGGTAGTCATGTGTTTAGAAGTATCGGTAGTTTGCATACTTATATCGGTAGATGTAGCAAGGTAAGATTTTTAGCACTTTGGAGTTTTTAGTATCGGTAGAAGTAAGACTTGTATCGGTAGAAGAGTCACTTGTATCGATAGAACTGCCGCTTGTATTGGTAGAAGTCTGCACTATCCTTGATCGGTTTACTGACTTGACAACTACCGATACCTGTCCAACAAGTACCAGTAGAAGTCTCCAGAAATGTCGAAAATGACCTTTTTGCCCTTGTTGAATTGTGCTTGTAATCAAATGATGATATATAACATATAGAATGCAATTTTTTAGTAAAAATCAATTTGATTAACATTATGTGAAAGATGAACGATGATAAATGAATAGTAAGACATCGGGACCCTAATCGATGATGGTTTACGAGTTTTGAATGTTACATAGTTGATGTGAATAATGCGTTTCTAAATGGTGAGCTCACCGAGAAAGTGTACATGCAACAACCTCTCGGGTATGTTCAACATGATCCAGACGGGAAACCTCTTGTTTGCCGATTAATGGAGGCATTGTATGGATTACAACAAGCTCCGAGAGCATGGTTTGATAAGTTGAAATCCTATCTTATGTTTGTAGGTTTTGTGGGATCAAAATCTGATGCTTTTTTGTTTATATGAGTCACTAATGAAACTAGCAAGTTTGTGTTAGTCTATGTTTATGGTATTATCATTATAGGCAATTCAAATCAAGATATTTATGAGTTTGTTCAACAACTTCACTTTGAATTTTCTTTCAAAGATATGGGGGATCTTAGTTAGTTTTTAGGGATTGAGGTCACTCGCTTGGCTGACTCTTCATTTGTATCAGCGTAAGTACATACTTGACTTGCTTGATCGTTGTCATATGGTTCTTGCTAAGTCTGTCCATACACATATGCTTAGTTCTTCCTTTTTGTCTAAAACTTTGGGCACCCCTATTGTTGATCCTAGTGAGTATCGTAGTCTTGTTGGTGCATTACAGAATGTTGTGCTTACTCGACCTGATATCGCATATGCTGTAAATTGTATTTGTCAATTCATGCATGCTCCAACTGATGTTCATTTTGTGGCACTCAAACGAATTTTACGTTATTTGTGTGGTACGATTGACTATGGTTTACTTATAAAACCTTTTGAGAGGTTGTCATTAGTTAGGTACGTCGATGCAAATTGGGGGTTAGATTTTGGTGATAGACTATCAACCACTGGATACTATGTTTATCTTGGTGATAATCTTGCCTCTTAGTGCTTTAAAAAGAAACAGGTTGTGTCTCGTTCCACTGTTGAAGCTGAATATCGTGGATTGGCTACTGCCACTACTGATGTTACTTGGTTAGTATCTTTGTTACAGGAACTTCAATTTAATTCTGTTGATACACCAACGATGTGGTGTGATAACTCAAGCATTATAGTAGTTGCAGCTACTCTGATTCTACACTCAAAATTCAAACACGTAGAACTTGATTTGTTCTTTATTCGTGAGAAGGTGGTTGATGGGTCACTTATTGTAGGTGAAGTTCTTACTTGTGATCAAGTAGCAAACATTTTGACTAAATCGGTAACTGGTTTACAATTTTGTAAACTTCACCATCCTCTTCATGATTTGACAGTGGAGTAGATTAGTGAATATTAGCAGTTAGTAATTTGTTAAGGGTAGTTATATTCAAATTATAGTTAGTAACTAATCAATAGTTAATTGGTTAAAATGTTATTCAAACAGTTACACAAACAATATATAAATACATTACATTTGCCAGTGTCAAAACAGAGAATAGATTACAGATTTCAATGAATTTGTTTACTAAATTTTAGGTACATACTTGTTCTTTATCTGTTGCTTCTTTAAGCTTGTGATCTTCTTCAATCATCAATTATCTTCATAAGCTTTTCACCCTGTTTATTAAGTCTCTCTACAGTACATAAGAAAGTGTCTTTTTCAAAAGCTTTCATTTAATTCTATATTTTAATACTTAAATGCGTGCATCACACAAGTAAAAAACTAATATTATATATTATAAAATGTATATTTCTCAACAAGTGGTGCGTTGACACATCAAAACCCTATTATTACAAAATTATGTGTGACCTGCATTTTTGTAATCAAATATTTATTTTATTTTTTATTTTATAATTTATGAATATTACTTGATAAGGTGATGTTAGACTTTTTTAATTACATAAATAAGCTTTTTTATCGTTGTTTGTTTTTAATTCATTACTATTTTTTTAATTACAATAACAAGTTAAAATCCAAACAATAAACATGATTAATACAATTTGAACTCAAACCATATCTAAAACGGTAAACATTCTAACCACCAAACTATCAATCATCACTATTTAATTTCACTTTTAGCCTCGTTTTTATTTTGTAATTCCATTCAAAATATTACATTATTCATTTAAATTCTAACTCTATTTAGTTTAATTAAGTTGTTTTTAAATCCTATGCATTTTTCATTTCTTTCAATTTGAAGTCTTAATTTATTCAATTTAATACTGAAATTCAGTTTTGATATTTATAATTAGGTCCAATTTTAATTTCTACAAATCCCTTACTTTAATTTACTTTTTACAAATTAATTTATTTATCGTATAATTTTTATTGATTAATATTTTACATGTTTACTGATGTGTCGTCGGGAACACCTAATATAACATATTCCGAAAATTAAAGTAAATAATAGTAAAAGGGAAGTAGGGTCTAATCCTCAAGGACTGGAGAGTCGTAAAAGTCTTCTCTGTCGAGATCGTGGGTCAAATCGTGCCCAAGAAAAGCTCCGCGATCTAAGGAAAAATAAAAGAAATAGAATTAAAAATAAAAGAAAATAGAATTAAAAGATATAGAAAATAAGGAAGTCGAAGTAAAAATAAATAGCATAAAATAAATAAGTTGAAAGAAGAAAAGTTTTATCGATATTTAGAGATCTAGCCTTCAGTTATCTTGATTCTTCCTCGATTCAATCATAGACTTTGGATGGTTCTTCTCATGCCCGAATAAGCCAGTTATAGTGGAAGAGGACGCCTACGACCACCAGCTCCAAATATAGTTTTTAGTGGAACTTGACTCTAGCCAATCGTTGCTCCAATGGGGCTGTCTTACACTAGATCACCTTTTCCTAGTGACGAATGCCACGCCGTTTTGTCTCTTTTGGCTCGGCAACCTCTAACGCAGTAAGTTAACGAACCGACTGTGCAACCTTCTCAAAACACACAAAGCGGCCGTCTTTGCACAAGATGGAAAGATTACTTTTGTAGGGATTTTGGACGGAAGCGTCAATCCCGTATTACAAAGAATTGATGAATACTCGGGTTAAAAATAATTAAGCGCAGATTCTAAGCCTCATGAACTTTGGAGAAATATTTGATAACCTTTGGCTAGAAGGGTTTTTTAGTTACTCATGATTTTTGGGGAAGCACACAAAATAAAAAGAATAGAGTTTTTTATTGAACTTGGATTTTGGGAGATGGAGGATTTTTTCAATGAATGAGGAATAAATAATTCAATCATTCCATCTCCTATTTATAGTACATAATATTCCTAGTTGAATCCAATCTAAATTCTAAAAGATAATTAGAATTATATCTAACATTTAATTCCCCTAATTGGATCCAATTTAAACTCTAAAAGATAAATACAAAAAGATAAACATAAATTAAATGCAAATTTAAATAATATCTTAATTATTAAATCCTAATATAAAATATATTTTAAAAAATAAAATAAAATAAAACCAAATCTTTTTGTCCTATAAACTCTCTTTTTTAGCATTCAATCTTTATACAACTTCATATTCTCCTCCAAAACCATACTTTTTGTCTTCAATTTATCTTCTATCACTTGAGCCCCTACAAAATAAAAAGACAATAAATAGCCCAATTTAATAGGATCATACTCTAAAAATATATATATTTAATATCCAAAAGTATGTCATATTTAAGCATTATCATATTTCCCCCTACTTAGCCCATGCTTGCCCTCAAGTATGACTCATAATCCACTAAGTAATTAAAATTCCACCACGGAAAATAATACTCCAAAAGTCTACAAACAATTAGACTTAATGCTTACGAAAAATAAAGAGAAACTTAAGCTTGCTGTAGGTAAAATCGAAAAAGTAACCCAATTAAAACACACAACAATTAAATCATCTTGAATTATTTCATGAGAGTTAGATAATTTACTAAACTTACCAAGATACCTATTTGTTCACCATTGTTTCCAAATTTAGTTCTCTTCCTTTTATTTTGTCAATTTTTTCTTTTTCTTTTCTTTAAGAATACATTGGATCTTTTGACGTAAAATGAAATGACACCAAAGCACTCCATCCCGGTTACTCAGCCCAACATGCTCTCAATTTTTTTGTTCTCTTTTTTTGGTAGAATGCGTTAGCCCTTTTGACGCAAAGTGAAATGACAAACAAGTACTCCACCCCGATTACTCAGTCTAACACATTTCGAATATATTTATTTTTTCTTTTTTTATTCGGGTTAGCGGAGTTTTGCTTAACACGTCACACAACCTTTTTACTCAAAGTAGGATGACAACTCAAGCACCCTAACCCGGTTACTCAGTTAGTTACGTTTTAAACTATTCTCATAATCGTGGAATCATCAAACGTTTTTTTTCTATTTTTTTTCGGACAGAGAACTTTAATTTAGAAGGACTAGGAAAAACAAACAAGTATCAAAAATAAATTTGGCAATTAACTAACAATCAAGAAAAACAATTTTAGCATGTATCAAAATTAACTGTTCTCTTATACTTAGACTCAATTAATTTTACCATAAGCAAGATAGGGTTTTCTTCATTAATCATAATCTTGTGAGCCTAATAGAAATAAAATAGTGGAGACAAATTTAATCATAGCAAAATCAAAATTAATTCAGCAAACAAGAATCATACTGATGGGCAAAATAGTGGGTATTTCGTGGGTAAAATCATGGGCATGAAATGTGACAAAATATACTTAAAAAAATAAATCAGGCAAAAAATAGCAAGGTAACAGCAACAATAAACCCATAGCAGCACAAACAGCAAATAAAAATAGTAAAAACAATGAGGAACGTCTCCCACTACTTAAAACACATTGCCCTCAATGTGAAGATAAGTACGAAAAAAAAGGGTTTAGAATACTCCCCATGTTATCGTTGTTCTCGTAGTACTGCAGTTTCCATCATTATTTTTTTTGAAATAAATTCCTCAAGTTTCCTGGACAAAAATAAATAAATAAATAAAATAAGATAGAAAAATAAAAAATAAAAATAAAAATAAAAATAATTGGGTTGCCTCCCAACAAGCGCTTGTTTAATGTCATTAGCTCGACGACCCGAATCAGTATTGAGGCTGTTCAAGATGAATTTTCTCGACTGTTTGAGCTTGAAAATTTTCATAGAATGGTTTCAACCTTTCACCATTAACTGTGAAACGTTTCCCTGTCTCCTCACTTTTTATTTCTACTGCATCATGGGTAAATAATTTAGTAACAATAAAAGGTCCTAACCATCGAGACCGAAGCTTACTGGGAAATAATTTTAGAATTGAGTTGTAAAGTAACACTTTTTGCCCTATTGAGAATTGCTTTCGGGATATCATTTTATCATGAAACAGTTTCGGTTTATCCTTGTAAATACGAGCATTCTCATAGGCTTCATTTCGAATCTCTTCCAACTCTTAGATGTCTAATTTCCTAGCTTTTCCTGCAGGCTCTAATTTCATATTACACTGCCTTATGACCCAATAAGCTTTATGTTTTAGTTCAACAGAAAGGTGACAAGCTTTGCCAAAAACAAGTCGAAATTGAGACATACCTATTGGGCCTTTATATGTTGTTCGATAAGCCCAGAGAGCATCATTCAATCGAAGACTTCAATCCTTCCGATTAGGTTGAACTGTTTTCTCCAAAATAGTCTTGATTTCTCGATTTGAAACCTCCGCTTGGCCGTTTGTTTGGGGGTGATAAGATGTAGCTATACGATGATGAACCCCATATTTCTTCATGAGTGTTTTCATTACTTTATTGCAAAAATTAGTTCCACGGTCACTGATCAAGGCCCGAGGTGTGCCAAACCTGGAAAAAATATAACGTTTTAGAAATTCTACCACGATTTTAGCATTATCATTTCGAGTAGGAATTACCTCTATCCATGTAGAAACATAGTCTAATGCTAGAAGTATATATAGATTTTCAAATGAAAAGATAAATGGGCCCATAAAATCAATACCCCACACATCAAAAAATTCACATACATGGATTGGGGATTGGGGCATTTGATTTCGCCTAGTAATGTTTCCTACTTGTTGACATATATCACAAGATTTACAGAATTCATATGCATCACGAAATATTGTAGGCCAATATAACCCACATTCTAATACCTTATGAGTAGATCGTTTAGGTCTAAAGCGGCTTCTACATGCATGCGAATGACAAAAAGTAAGTATAGATGTTACCTCGATTTTCGGAACACATCATCGTCTTACCTGATTTGAGCAATGTTTTCATAAGTATGGATCATCCCAAATATAATATCGAGCTTTTCTTTTAAGTTTTTCTTTCCTAGAATGAGATAACTCAATAGGTAAAGAACCTGTAGTAAGAAAGTTTACCATATCCGAATACCATGGGAAATACTCTTGGGCCGAAAATAAGCCCTCATCAGGGAATTCATCGCTTATAGAAATATCATCATAAGGCATTTTTACCCTACTCAAGTGATCAGCCACCAAGTTTTCGCATCCTTTTTTATCTCGAATCTCGATATCGAATTCTTGTAGCAATAAAATCCATCTCATCAGCCTTGGCTTTGTCTCCTTCTTTGCAATCAAATACCTAAGAGCTGCATGGTTAGAAAAAATAATTACTTTAGATCTTAATTAATAAGACCGAAATTTATCTAAAGCAAATACAATGGCTAGAAGTCCTTTTTATGTGGTAGTGTAATTGCTTTGCGTAGCATCTAGGGTTTTTGAAGCATAACAAATGACATAGGGCTCTCAATCTATCTTTTGCCCCAATACAGCCCTTACACTTCTGTCACTAGCATAACACATGATCTCAAAGCGGTATTTCCAGTTTGGGGCTTGGACTATAGGAGCAGAAATAAACTCTTATTTCAACTGTCAAAAGCCTCTTTGCATTTTGAGTCGAACTCAAATTTTTTGTCTTTTTGCAACAACTCGCACAATAGTTTAGATACTTTTGAGAAGTTTTTTTATAAAGCACCTGTAAAATCCTGCATGACCAAGGAAAGAACGAATTTCCCTCACAATTGAGGGGTATGGTAAAGAATTTATAATATCAGTCTTAACCTTATCAACCTCAATCCCTTTAGATGAAACTATATGACCTAGAATTAAACCTTTATCTACCACAAAATGACATTTTTCATAATTCAAGACAAGATTAAATTCTATGCATCTACTTAAAATTTTTGTGAGATTCCTAAGGCATTCATCAAAAGATTCCCCATACACAGTAAAATCATCCATAAAAACTTTAGTGATATTTTCTATGTATTCTAAGAATATACTCATCATACATCTCTGAAAAGTAGTCGGTGTATTGCAAAGTCCGAATGTCATCCTCCTATATGTAAATGTGCCTTTCTTAGTCCTCGGGTGCAACTAGAATCTGGAAGAAACCTGAATATCTATCAAGACAACAATAATGAGTTTTTCCAGCCAAATATTCAAGCATTTGATCTATAAAAGGAAGAGGAAAATGATGTTTTCTAGTATAAGAGTTCCTGTAATCAATGCAGACACGTCACCCATTTGGCACTCGAACAGGTACCAAATCACCCTCGACATTTTTTTTTACTGTCACTCCTGTTTTCTTGGGCACGATTTGTACAGGACTTACCCAACTACTATAAAAAATAGGGTAAATTATGTCAGCATCCAATAGTTTTATAATCTCCTTCTTTACAACGTCCATCATATTTGGGTTTAACCATCTTTGCGCTTCTCGCCTTGGTTTTGTTTTTTCCTCCAAAAAGATTTTATGAGTGCACGTCAAAGGACTTAACCCTTCTAAATCGGTAATGGTCCAACTGATAACTTTCTTATGGCTTTTTAGTACCTGAATTAAATTTGCTTCCTCACACTCAGAGAGTTTATTCGAAATTATGACAGGTAGAGTCTCACCATCCCCTAAAAATGCGTACTTGAGATGCTCGGGAAGTGGTTTCAACTCCAACTCTAATGCCTGCACAATAGAAGGTAAAAGTTTAGTATCCATAGGAGGCAATAATTCATTAACAAATTCACAATTTAAAGTAGAATCAAAATTAACATTAAGATCATCATCAAATAATGTCTCAAGCTCAATCTCATGAAGTGATTTGAAAGTCTCATCTACTAAGGATTTCATTATATCGACACGGTTTACTTTCAAGATTTCACTAGGGTGACTGATGGCATCATAAACATTAAACTTTACGATCTCCACATCAAACTCCATTGTGAGGGTTCCACTTCGCACATCGATCTTAGTATTTGCAGTACTAAGGAAAGGTCTCCCTAACAAGATATTGGAAGACCCAGGAGTTTTATCCTCTTCCATCTTTATCACATAAAAATCTGCAGGAAAAATTAGTTCATTGACTTTCACTAACACATCCTCAAGGACTCCTTCGGGATGTACAATAGACTTGTTTGCCAACTAAATTATAACACCTGTTTCCTTCAAAGAAACCACATTAAGTGATTCATAAATAGAAAAAGGCATTACATTTAGGGTCTGTTTGTTTGACCATAGTTGATTTTTCGAAAAATATTTTACTTGTTTTCTCATGTTTGTTTGACCGAAAATGAATTCCGAAAAGAATTTATTTTAAAAAACATGGAAAAATTACCCTCTTTTTAGGTAAAATGTCTTACAGATTTTATTTCTGTAAGACATTTTTCATCCTCATCACAGACTCATTAGCCTCAGCCAGAATCATCATCTTGGGTGTGCTTTCTTCCTCAACCAGGTTTTGTTCTCCTTTTCTCTCCATTATTGTGAATGATATAGATTTATTTTTGGGTGTGTTTTCTCTATTTTTCTCTTTATTGTTCTGTTTTTTTTCTATTCCTTCACAAAGAGTATGAAATCTTTTTTACGCCATATTTGAAAGTTGACTGGTAAAACTTCATCCTTTTTTATAGGCCATGTCTGAAAGTTGAACAATAGTTGTATTTATCACATGTGAACACATTAATTAAGAAGGAAGAAAAGTCAAAAAGTTCTCCATGAAGTGGATGAGAGGATCTACGCAACCACCCAAAACCCCTCAAAAAAACCAAACGTGGTCAGAAATGGAGATTGTTGAATTTCAATTCATCTCTACACTGATCCACCGCGCTTGCTAGTCTCTTCCTTTGATTTTTCATTTGATTTCATTTGTTCTCATTTTACCAAAAAAAAAAAACAGAGGGGAAGAAGAAGGTCTTCATGATTATGGGTATTTTCTTTTATGATTACTTTCGTTTTATTTTTTTGTTGCTTTTTACCTTCACTATCTTTTTTAGTGAAATTAGCTGAATATAATGATGTGGGTTATGATTTTGGAGTTAATTATTAAACAAATATTTTGTCTTTATTATTCATGACAAGTTGGACTTTTGATTTTGGAGTTAATTATTAAACTAATTTGTTTACTTCAGGTAATATCAATTCCATTGCTGTCATGTTTTCCCTATATAGTAATGCTTTTAGGGGTAGTCTTGCATTTGGTGAAAAATTGTGCAGGCATATTAAGAAACACTCTGTCTGTAAGTGAATAATTGTTTGATTGATTGATTCTATTTGGATGTTTGTCTTTTGATTAATATATAATTTTTCTTCTTAGTATTGGCTTTGTGTGTTGGTTGAATCATGTGTTTGACAATCATTTTCTTTTTTATTTTTAAATTTAAAGTTGTGGTATATGAAAAACATAGTAAAAGGATAAGGAAGATTAATTGTAGTTGTGGTATACTTAATTAACTGCTGTTTTTGGATGATTGGATGACATGTTTGCTTGATGATTGAGTTGTTCCTAAGTTGTTATTTCTGTTGCTTAATTCCCGTTTTTATTTTTTGTAATGATCAAATATTTGTGTGGTATTTTTTTGTGTAGATGAATCGTAATTAAGATCATAATGCAATTGTTGGAGTTGTGGCTTCAATTTTAGCTTTTGGAGCTCTTTGGATTAAAAAATTAAAAACTAGGAATGAAATCGCTCCTTACCCTCGTGTGAATCGAGATTATGAAAGAGAAAATTATATTAATAGTATTTTATATAGAGGTGACCAACATTGTCTTGATGTGATAAGAATGAGACCAGTTGCCTTTTTTAATTTGTGTAACATTTTTAGTAGGAACAATTTGTTACAATCAACTAAATCGGTGGATATTAGGGAGCAAGTAGTTATATTTTTACATATAATTGGTCATAATGTAAGGTTTCGAGTGATTGGATCTAGATATTATAGATCAATTAAGACAGTTCACCGTTATTTTAGGATTGTATTGAGAGCTATTTTGAAATTGTATAAACTAGTTATTAGTTTACCCGATGAGTCAACTCCTAGTGAAATTAGAAATAATCCAATGTTTTATCCTTATTTTAAAGATTGTATTGGAGCACTAGATGAAACTCATGTTCGTGCATCCGTTCCACTTAGTATTCAAGGAAGATTTCGTAGCCGTAAAGGGGGGACGACACAATATATATCGGCTGCCATTACATTTGATTTGAAATTTTCCTATGTTCTAGCTGGTTGGGAAGGTAGTGCACATGATTCTCGTATTTTAAGTGATGCACTTTCTCGTCCAAGAGGATTAAGAATTTCGGAAGGTAAGAATTAACATTAAAAGAGTTTAGTGATAGTTCAAGTAAGCTCATAATTTATTAGTAATAATTAAGTTTTTTAATATTGTAGGTAAATATTATCTTGCTGATGCTGGATATGACATCCGAAATGGATATATTACCCCATATCGTGGTGTCTGATATCATTTAAAAGAGTTTAGTGATCAGGGGCCAGAAAATGCAAAGGAACTCTTTAATCTTCATCATTCATCATTGCGAATCACTATTGAACGTGTTTTTAGGATTTTGAAGAAACAGTTTCGTGTGTTAGATGCTGAACCATTTTGGAATTTTCAAACTCAAGTAGATATAGTTTTGGCTTGTTGTATCATTCATAATCATATAATGGGAGTTGATCCTTATGATTTACTTAATCAAGGATTATATGAAGAGCTTGAGTCTGATTTGATAATATCAACTCTTACGGAGCGACAAGAAAGGGAAGAAGCAAGAGAATGATCTACTAAGAGAGAGGAGATTGCACAAGCTATGTAGACTGATTATATGGCTAGAAATATTAGGTAGGTTTAGGGCTTAGAGATATTGTTTCGATGTAGTGTACTACAAATTTGTAATATTAGTTATGCACTTGGTCGATGTTGTAGTTATCATGTGGTGTAATACTTGTTATACACTTGGAAAATATTGTAGTTATCATCAATTCGCTTTGGTTATTTTCAATTTATAATTATTAATATATTTAATTTGATTTATTTATTTATAAATAAATTATTGCAATATATGTAAAAATAATATAAAATATAAATTCAATAGATATAAAATAAACTCAATTAAACAATGAAAAAATAATAAATTCTCAAATGTATGTTTGTTTCATTTAAAATAGTTTTCCTGAAATATTTTCAGGAAATCTACCAAACAATAGAAAATATTTTACACATATTCATCCAAACACCAGAAAATATTAACTTTTCCAGAAAAGTAATTCATTTTCTAGAAATTATTTTTGGGAAACCATTTTCAGTCAAACAAACGGAGCCTTATAGAAAAGTAATTCATTTTTCGAAAATTATTGGTTCTAGTACTTTCCCACTTCGTGGAGTTATTGCATTCACGTTTTGTCTTGGGTTAGGTTCTGTTTGTGACGGTAACCTACACTGTGCATTTCTTTTCTCCTTTTTCATGGTCAACTCCTTAATAGATGCCTCAGTTTTCTTTTGAAAATCCACAATTTGCTTTTGAAAATCTATAGATTGCTGCTGAAATTCAAGAACATTAACTGCTAATTTATTTACCATAGTTTCTTGGGAAGTACTTGAATTTTGCACTTGTTATGGAGCTCGATTTTGGAATAGCTGGTTATAACGTGAATTTGTCCCATATCACAAGTTAGGATGATCCTTCCACCCAGGATTGTATGTATTTGCATAAGGATCATATCGCCTTTGAGGTGGTCCAAGGAAGTTTCCCACAACATCTAATTGGGCCACAGAATCATCATACAAACTAGGGCATGCATCAGTTGTATGCTCGAATTCACCACAAATTCCACATTGACGGTCGACCCTAATTTTCCTGCAATAAGAGAACTCATAACATTAGTAAGTTTTTTCAACTTTATCTTCTAAGGAGGAATTACTTAGTTGATGAACCCTTCGAGTAGGTTCAGGGTTGGCTCGAAATTGTTGAGTATTTACGGCCATTGTGGAAATCAAGTCTCTTGCTCGTTGAGGAGTCATATTAACCAATGCTCCTCCACTGGCTACATCTATCATATTCATCTTCATAGGTTTCAAGCCTTCATAAAAATATTGGAGAAGAGACTGTTCAGTTATACCATGTTGTGGACAACTTGCACACAACTTCTTGAATCGTTCCCAATAGTTGTAAAGAGACTCCACATCTTTTTGTCTAATCCCAACAATTTCTCTTCATAATTCAGCGACATGAGAGGCTAGAAAAAACCTATTAAGAAACAAATGAGAAAGATCAGCCCAAGTTGTAATAGATCTAGGAGGTAAATAGAATAATCATTCCCTAGCGGAGTCAACTAAAGAAAAAGGAAAAGCGTGTAATTTAATTTGATCCTCAGTTACCCCCTGAGGTTTCATACCCAAACAAACCATACGAAATTCCTTCAGATGTTTATGTGGATTCTCATTCTGCAACCTACAAAAAATAGGTAATAATTGGATTAAACCTGATTTAAGCTCAAAATTAGCATCCACAGTAGGATACGCAATGCACAATGGTGGTTGATCATCAGGAGCCTTAGTTAATTGCCAAATTGTTTGATCCATAGGTGGTGGTGGATCTTGATTTTTGTCAACCCTAGCAATTGACACTTCCGCCGGCAGATCAACTCCTTGGTTTTCCAGTGTTGGATTAGGGTTTTGTTTACTCTAGATTCACCTTTGTCGCCTTCTTCTATTTCTGAAGGTGGGCTGTGCTTAACTCTTACAACTTCTGACTGCCTTTTTCGTAACTTTGCTTCCATGCGATTGGCTTTTGCAGTCTTTTCAATTTCAGGATCATATGAGTATGCAAGATTACCTAAAGCAGATCTAGTCATAAGCAAAAAAAAGAAAACAAGATTAGTACGTTACCAGTCCTCGGCAACGGTGCCAAAATTTGATGTGTTGTCGGGAACACCAAATATAACCTATTCCAAAAATTAAAGTAAATAATAGTATAAGGGAAGTAGGGTCTAATCCTCAGGGACTAGAGAGTCGTAAAAGTCTTGTCTGTCGAGATCGTGGGCCAAATTGTGCCCAAGAAAAGCTCCGCGATCTAAGGAAAAATAAAAGAAATAGAATTAAAAATAAAAGAAAATAGAATTAAAAGAAATAGAAAACAGGGCAGTCGAAGTAAAAATAAATAGCATAAAATAAATAAGTTGAAAGAAGAAAAGTTTTATCGAAATTTAGAGATCCAGCCTCCAGTTATCTTGATTTTTCCTCGATTCAATCATAGACTTTGGATGGTTCTTCTCATGCTCGAATAAGCCAGTTATAGTGGAAGAGGATGCCTACGACCACTAGCTTTGGATATAGTTATTAGTGGAATCTGACTCTAGCCAACCGTCGCTCCAGTAGGACTATCTTACACTAGATCACCTTTTCCCAATGACGAATGTCACGCCATTTTGTCTCTTTTGGCTCGGCAACCTCTGACGCAGTAAGTTAACAAACCAACTGTGAAATCTTCTCAAAACACACAAACAGTCGTCTTTGCACAAGATGAAAAGATTACTTTTGTAGGGATTTTGGACGGAAGCATCAATCCCGTATTACAGAGAATTGATGAATACTCGGGTTGAAAAGAATTAAGCGCGGATTCTAAGCCTCATGAACCTTGGAAGAATATTTTATAACCTTTGGCTAGAAGGGTTTTTAGTTACTCATGATTTTTGGGGAAGAACACAAAATAAAAAGAATAGAGTTTTTTATTGAACTTGGATTTTGGGAGATGAAGGATTTTTTCAATGAATGAGGAATGAATAATTCAATCATTCCATCCCCTATTTATAGTACATAATATTCCTAGTTGAATCCAATCTAAATTCTAAAAGATAATTAGAATTATATCTAACATTTAATTCCCCTAATTGGATCCAATTTAAACTCTAAAAGATAAATACAAAAAGATAAACATAAATTAAATGCAAATTTAAATAATAAATAATATCTTAAATATTAAATACTAAACTAAAATATATTTTTTTTAAATAAAATAAAATAAAACCAAGTCTTTTTGTCCTATAAACTCTCTCTTTTAGCATTCCATCTTTACACAACTTAAAATTTTCCTCCAAAACCATAATTTTTGTCTCCAATTTATTTTCTATCACTACTTGAGTCCCTACAAAATAAAAAGACAATAAATAACTCAATTTAATAGGATCGTACTCTAAAAAAATATATATATATATATATTTAATATCCAAAAATATGTTATATTTAAGAATTATCATTTACTTCCCAACATATATCATAAGAATTATAATGTATTGATTCATTTATATAATTATAAACAAGTGTGGAGCAATACTGAAAAAAAAAATTTCAGAATAATGATCAAACGTTACAAAATTTTAAATATATTTTAATAGATAAATACAATATACTTGCACGAGCATGCAAACTAGTAAATTATATATTAAAAGGTACACAAACATTTAAAAAAAAAAATTATGTGGCATAACATTTTTGTGAGAAGGGGATAGTTTCATTGCTTTGACACTTCACCAATAATTTTTTTGATGAATTAGTGTGACTCGAATTCAGGTCACACTTAAGACGATAAATATTCTTAACTATCAGGTCATCATATGGGATTCACACATCATCAATAGATGCAAATCTCATTATTGAAAAAAATTTATCTGAATAATAAAAATGACTTTTAAGTAATTAATTACACTTTAAATATTGTACTATATAATGTTAAAAAAATAAATTTTACATGGAGCTATTAAAAAATATTTAAAAATATAATTCTTTTTATTTTATTTAACAAAAATAATAAACTAATTTAATATATTTTAATTAATAATAAACAAACTAGTGTATATATAAATTTGCAACCATGTTGTTGATTTTGTGTCCATCATAGACCTGATCATGAGTCAGGTTACTTGTCTAGGTCTGAATGTTCGTCCGAAATTTGAGAGGATTTGGGTAAAAATATTCGGTCTGGAAATGAGCTTGAACAAAAAAATTAAGCCCGTTTAAAATATGGGTCAGGCTCGAGCTTGAACATTCAAGTCCCAAACCCGACCCATTTTAAGTTTATAATATTTTATATTATGTTATTTTTATATATTATGTAATTTAATAAATTTCTTTTATTTTAAGTTTTATTCAAATTGATAATTAAGTTTTTTTTTACTTGTTTGATGATGCATCATTTGTCACACATCTTCCCTACTCTTACAATATATTTATAGATTCATAATTTAAGTACAACAATAATTAGTCCTTCAACATAGTGATTTTTCTTAAATTAGTATTTGATATTTTTTGTCCACTTAATCTTTGAATTTGGGAAACCCAACAACTAGTTCCAGTGGAAAAAAGGACGTTGTTTATCCTAAGAGTCTTAGGTTTGAGCGCCTATGTGTGCAAGGTGTGTGTTGAAGCCCAAATTTTAACCGGGCTCGAACTCCCTTTAAATTTATTTTAAATTTAAATTTATTTTTAATTTAAGTTTAAATTTATTTTTAAATTTAAAATTACTATAAATTTAAATAAAGTTAAAATACAAAAAGTCCAGAATAATTACAAAAGTCCATTACATTCTTAAGCCCAATTGGGCCCAAACTCAAACAACCCAAAAACAAAACCAAAACGGCCCAATTACAAAGCAGCCCAAATTACCTAAAAATACCCAAAACCTAAACTACTTTTGGCCCGAATTCCACTAAGTGTTGCTGCCTCCCTTCGGCCAACCAGAGGTCGCCACGTCATCAACAGCTTGTCACCATCTTCGGCTCCAACTTGCACTGCCACCGGCTGCTCCAACCGCCATTGCCATGGCCGAACCTGCAAAAAGAAAGAGTGGACATGCATTAAATACTGTAAAACAAAAATCAATACAAACAAAAACAGTAGATATTAAGGAAGGATATCAACACTCGCAGTATAAGAGGGCAGAATACCAAACATTTCATACCAAGCAAAGTACGCATCCGCTAGTAAGCATTCATCGTCAATGATTGGCCCTTTAGATTTAAAATTGTTTATGTTATTTCGCATATATCCATTAACACCCGTTCATGCATATTATTACTATAATTTATTGTTACCATACGCGTTTTCAATACCTATTAATTGCAGAGATAAATATTAATAGTAATATTAGTTAATAAGAATAATTTTAATAATAATAATGACACTAATATTTTTTTAATGATAGCATTAATGACAAGAGAGCAATTTTCAAGATTTTTATAAATATTGTCCTAATAAATAATTAATAATAATAATAATAAGGAAACGAAAGGTCAGAAAGAACTTCCCTGACCCGCGTCGCGTCGGAACTCGCATCAAAGCCTCCGTCGAAACCCCGCACTTCGCTGCGACTGAACCTGCAAAAAAAGGAAGGAGAATGAAATCGGAAACATGGCTTTCACAAAAAAAAACGTTTTTTTAATAAAAAGGAAAACTGGTTTAAAATCGAAAAAGAATTTTTTTTTTTACCTTCGCCAGTGGTTGGCCGGCGCGTGAGGATAGGCGACATGGACAAATCGTTGCGCGTGATCGACACGGCGAACGAGCATGATGACGCGCGACCGGGGATGAGGGCGCGTGTGGCCCTACGCGCGACGGACGACGACAAGCCCGGGGCCGGAGCATGGCCGGCCAAAAGGGGAGGGGGGAGCCTTTTCAGAGAGTTTTCTGGTTTTTTTTTAGAAGGGGTTAAGAAATGATTTTTTTTCTCTGAAATAGGCTATTTATAGGCCCTCAGAACAGTGCCGTTCTGAAGGCTGAATTTCAGTGCTAAAACGACATCGTTCTGAGCTATAGCTCAAATCCGACCCGACCCGCCTGAAGGATCCGCGTGTTTTCGAAAAAGGGAATATTTGTGCATTTGGTCATTCCGCTTTTTTCAAATTTTCAATCAGGTCTTTCTCATGCTTTTAATCAATTTTAAATTGGCCCTATAATTTTCATGGTTTTTTAATTTAGTCCCTTGACCTTTTAAAAGCACCAGGGGCTGCCACGTGTCTTGATTTTGGCTTGTTTGTGCAAATGGTCCCCTTTATTTCTAATTGGTTTTAATTTAATCCTTAAATCAGGTTCGCTTTAATTACAAAATTGCCCCAGAAATTATCCATGGTTTTCAAAATAGTCCTCTGACTTCAGGATGCCTGAGAGGCTACCACGTGTCACCCTTCTTTAGTTTTATTACCCCGGAGGTCCCTAAACTATCCAAAAATTCCATTTTTACCCTCGAACTTCCAAAAATCCCATTTTCTAACCCGAAATTTCCAAAAATTCTATTTTTACCCTCGAACTTCCAAAATTCCATTTTTAACCCCGAAACTTCTAAAAATTACCATTTTACCCCTAAACTTCCAAAAATCCCATTTTTAACCTCAAAACTTCTAAAAATTACCATTATACCCCTAAACTTCCAAAAATCCCATTTTTTATCCCTTAACTTCTAAAAATCCCATTTTTGACCCTAGAACTTCCAAAATTCCATTTTTAACCTTGAAACTTCTAAAAATTCCATTTTTAGCCCCGAACTTCCCAAAATTCCATTTTTGACTCCGAAACTTCCTAAAATTACCATTTTACCCCCGGATGTCCAAAAGGTCCATTTTTAACACCGAATTTTCCCAAAATTATCGTTTTGCCCCTCGAGAATCCAAAATTATCATTTTTACCCCCGAGAATCCAAAAAGTCTCATTTTGAACTCCGATTGCATCATTCTTCTTTCTCATAAATATTTGCATTTATTTTTTAACACACTCGTATTTTGTATTTTTTATTCTTTTTCGTAATTAATTTATCTTCGTATTTATCTTACTTTGCGTTTAATATCTATTATTAACTGTTTATTCATATTTAACTCGCATGCTTGTTTTCGAAATTATTTTTTTTCATAAAAACTTTAAAATCGAGGCAATATTCTTTCATTTCGGGTTTCGAAAATTTACGCCTTAACTCACTAGGTGTAATTTCTCTTCAAATCGAAATAATCGAATACCCTTAATCGAGGCAATGTTTCCTTATCTTCGATTCCGAAATATTGCGCATTAACTTACTAGGTGCAACCTTTCTTCAAATCGAGATAATCAAATATCCTTTTCGTAAAGATTTCAAAAGGTTTTACAAAGGAAGCTCGTTATGTCTATATCTTGAAATGTTATGTCCAAACTCACTAGATGTAACTTTCTTCCTCGATCACTTTGAAATATCGAGATTTTCTAACTAACCCGATTTCTTTTAAATTTAATTCATGCATTCAAGGATCGTATTTTAAATTTTATTCGACCTTTTAAATATTACAAATTAAGACTTGAAAATAATCAATACGGTACCAATTCTGGGCGTATGAGGGTGCTAATCCTTCCTCATGCGTAACTGACTCCCGAACCTGTTTTTCTGGATTTCAAAGACTTACTTGTTTTCAAAATGGCTTTTAAAACGTTTTGTGGTGATCCAATCACACTGAATAAAGGATTGGTGGCGACTCCCATTATTTGTTAATTTTAAAATATTTTTTTTCGAGGCACGTCGTTTTTAAAAAAAAAAGGATGGTTTCGACAGCTAGGGACTCCACTAGGGAATTTTAAAATAAACGAGGGTCAAGCCAAAATTGATTATTTTCGGGTATTCTTTAGAAACTTTAAAAGCTTCAGTTTTGTTTATTATGCGATCCTCGACACCTTTTGTGACATTATATTATGTGATATTGCCAGTGTTTATTTGCACACATCTGCATATGATATTACCCTAATAAGTGGAAGCCTGAAACTACTCCTTCGTGAGGTCTTCACCTCCGTGCAAGATAGTGGATTGCTTTCGGGATTACAAAGTACCCTTGTTTTCGTGAAGTTTTCACTTCCGTGCAAAGATGTGAGAAATGCGTCCCCCTAAACCGAACTTATCCGTATGATCCTGTAATGGGTGAGGATTGAGGAATCTACTGGTTTAGGTACCTCTACTTTAGAGCCTAAAACCACATGTAGTAAGACGTAGAAACTTGCTTTAGAAGGAGTCGTGTTAAACCATTTAGCAATCTTCCAAATTAGACTCTTAGGATCTATGCTATACTTGTATATTGATATTGTTGCATTTCGCTAACTGGTTTATTTTGTCTCTTTTTGCATCGCATTTCATCATCATATAAAGAGAAGGTATAGACTCAAAAGTTCAGTTACCGATAAGAGAATTAATCATGGAAAACAAGTACTTTGATAAAGTGGAGGACAATATGGTCGTGCGCATGTGGTCGGAGGAGACTCAACGCCAAAAGGGTGACAGCCTAGTGGAAGGATATGAGTCCGAACTTTGAGATTACACCAGGATTAGCACGGCTTAAAATAATGTGCTAGAATTGAAGGAGATCTAGGATAGTTGGGACGACAACATGAAACAGACCTTTTACCAAGGATACGGAGATCTGCCATACTTGTGCGAAATTAAAGTGGACAAATCTCTCTTTAGAGCCTTAACACAGTATTGGAATTCGGCCTACAATTGCTTCACCTTCGGGAATATAGACATGACACCGACGATAGAAGAATACACCACTCTGCTCCGTTGTCCGAGGATATTAGCAAATAAGGCCTACTCTAGAGCTCCAAACCTCCCGACCATGGTTAAAAAATTAATAAACATCACGGGCATGAGAGAACAGTGAGTTGCAGCTCGAGTTAAGGTCAAAGGCGATAACAAATGCATCACGTGGAAGAGCCTGCGAGATTTGATATGGACCCATCCAGATGCGAAGAAGAAGATCGACATTTTAGCCCTAAGTATCTATGGGTTGGTCATTTTTTCAAAAGCCTTGGGACATATAGAAGACGCAATGATAGATTTGTTTGATAGATTAAGTAAAAGAGTGACACCTGTACCGGCTATTCTAGCTGAAACTTTCATATCCTTAAATGCATGCAGAAAGGAAGGCGAGGGTCGATTTATCGCCTGCGCACCGCTACTGATAGTATGGTTTCATAGTCACTTTTGGAAAACAGAAAAAGTCTCCTATCAGTACTTGTCTAAAGATTACTCCCCTTTGAAAGAGTTCGTGGCCACGCAGAGACAAGAAAGCTTCTAAGAAGAAAAATGGATGGCCATACTTCAAAGCCTCAAAGACGAAGACATAGAGTGGGGAGATCTTGACTGGGTCCCATTAGCCGAGATATGGGGAGCAACTGGATATGCACTTTTGCTAGTTTCAAGATAATACAGATCAAGACAGTTCATACCTGCGACGCAGGGGATAGCTCAAAGTGAATTCGTGTACCGGGGAGAAAACAATAAGAAAAGGATTCGGGAAATCTCAAATGCATGGAACCAAGTTCGAAAAATGAAAGCATTCGGCGCCAATCCCATGATAACTGCGGAATACGATTGGTGGAGAAACAGAAGGATCAATGACAATATTCCTGTGCCAAACTCGGAGATTGTCCGCCCAATTGAAGAACACTTGCAGGTAGTTCCGACTGAATTAGAGATAATTAAACAAGATTTTGAAAAGAAAAATGCTGAGATGGGGAAAGTGATAGAAAAGTTGGAGGAAGAGAAGGTGCTCTTAGGACTAGATGTTGATGTTCAGAGACTGGAGACGGAAAAATTAAGGAAAGGGAAGAATAAGGCTGAGGAAGATCTGAGCAGCCTAAAAAAGGATTATAAAAAACTTCGATTGTCATTGAGAACGCCGATTTGGGTAAGACATCAGAGCAATGGCAGCAGGAAGAGCAAGTCAGAAGTAGCTGAATTAAAAGCTATGAAGAGCAGCCTTCTGGAAAGCCAAGCCGAAGTAGCTGAATTAAAAGCTCGAGTAGGAGAATTGGAGGAATCCTTGTATAGGCAGCGTAGTCAGAATTCAGTAATGGAGTTAAAGGCAAGCCGAGCTGAGATCGAGAGACTAAATGAGAGGGTGGAGGAATTAGAGGCCTCTTTGCAGAATAGTGAAATACGAACGGAGATCCTAGAAAGGACGTTGGAAACAAATGATTGGCATCTTCAGCAAACTCAAAAGGAAGTCAGAGAAAGGGATTACGTTTTAGGTGAAGCTTTAGATCAAATCCGCAAAGTAGCTGACCACGTGCAAACATTAGTAGTCGAAGCAGAAGAGCTAAGCATACAATACGAGACAAAGACAGAAAGAGGACAGAAGCTGTCAAAACTCCTTAAGAAAGTCAAGACTCTGAGCATCAAAGCGAAACTGTTTATGTAATTTACTTTATGTTAAGGAACTTGTTATCCAAATGAAGTCTTCTAAATGGAAAGTGAATTATAAGTCAATACCTTTCTCTAGCATACATGCATCATATTCATGTCACAATTTGGCATACTTCTGCATAACAATCCTAACTCATTAAAATTTACCAAGCAAACTACATCAGTAACCATTGAAAACTCACACCGTTATAATACTCGAAAGAAAACTAAAGCCATGGAACAGAGACTTGAACAAATTCAAAAGGATTTACAAGACCAGATGCAAGAGCGCATCCAAGAGCAGATGAGCATGGTGTGCCAAGAAATGAAGAATCAATTCATGGAAGTACAGAAGAGCCTGATGAACGAATTAGCGCAAGTAAAACAAAGCATGGTTGACAAAGGAAAAAGCCCAGCCATTGAGGAGGAAGAGGACCCGATGGTCCCATCAGGCTTTACTCCCCTCCATAACCCAGCGTCACAGGAAATACCGGTACGAGAAGCCACCATTATTGTAAGGGCACAGCAACCAGCCACAGGCACATCACGACCGGCTAATTATCCAACTGGATCAGGGTCAAATCCAGAGGATAATGCCGCAAATCTGGGTGTTCCAGACTTTGACGAAATGATAAGAGAAGATCTTCCCAGACAAATAGAAGAAAAATACAGGCTTTTGGAAGAGAAAATTGACGCAATGCAAGGGGTTGAAATTGCCTATGGGGTAGATGCCAAAGAACTAAGTTTGGTTCCGGAACTAGTACTCCCTCTCAAATTCAAAGCTCCAGAATTTGAAAAATATAGCGGGATGAGCTGCCCTGAAACTCACCTAACCATGTTCTGAAGAAAGATGGCGGGACATGTGCATAATGACAAATTGTTAATTCATTGTTTTCAAGACAGCCTGGCCAGGTCGACAATCAGATAGTACAATCAGTTAAGCCGATCAAAAATTCATTCGTGGAAAGATTTGGCACAAGCTTTCTTAAAACAATACGACCATGTAATAGAAATAGCCCCTGACCGGCTTACAATGCAGAACATGGAAAAGAAGTCAAAGGAGAGCTTTAGAACATATGTGCAGAGGTGGCGTGAGGTGGCAACACAAGTATAGCCACCGTTAACAGAAAAGGAGACAACAATGTTGTTCGTCAATACACTCAAGGCACCTTACCTAAATCATCTGCTAGGAAACGCTACCAAGAGTTTCTCCGATATGGTCATGTCGGGGGAAATGATTGAAAATGCGATCAAAGCCGGTAAGATTGAGACCGGAGAAAGCCCTAAAAGGCCTGCCCCTAGGAGAAGGGATAACGAGGTCAACAATGCAAGCATATACAGACCTGGTTACACCAGACCCTTCGTGACAAGTCAGCCAAAGACTCCAATAGGCAATTATCAAAATGCCCCGCGGCAGGAGGCAGGCACTAGGCTGAATAGAGGAAAAATTCAATATACCCCCTTCCAATGTCATATGGGGAACTCTACAAAATATTATATGATGCGCATGAGGTAGCTCCTCAACATGTAAGACCGTACAAACCCACATTCTCGGCTTGGTATGATGCAAAAGCTCACTGCGAATACCATGAAGGGGTAGAAGGGTATTCGATTGAAAACTGCCCCGCCTTTAAAAGACGAGTCGAATGACTCATAGAGCACGGGATCGTGAAGTTAGAAGAGCCAGAAAAACCAAATATAGCTGGAAATTCTATGCCTAATCACCCAGAGAAAGGGGTGAACGCCTTGCTAGAAGAAGGAGCCCGAAAAATTAAGAGAAATATTAAAGAAATTCAGTCTCCACTTCGGTGGGTATTGCAGGAGTTGGTTAAAGAAGGGATAATCTTGAGCGATAAAGAGAGTGTGATAATCGGGTATGATGACTATTGCGAGTTTCACGTTGTCAAAGGGCATAAAATTCAAAGTTACGTCAAGTTCAAAGCCGTGGTACAAATGATGATGGACAATTTAGAGCTGGAATTCTTTGAAGAGGGAGTGGAAACTAATGACGTTTGCGCCTATGAAGACGGAACAGCTAAGACTTACGGAAGCAATCGTCTCAAGGTGATTATTCGTAATGCGACGAGAGAACAAATAACTCCCCGCATTATCATACAAAAGCCCGCGACGTTTCCTTACAAAGACAACAAGAAGGTCTCATGGAGTTACAATTGCAACGTGACCATGCTAAAGGAAGAGGAACCCAGGAAGGACGTTAACCTTGTTACCCGGAGCGGTAAGGATTATGACCTTGTGAATAAAGAAAAAGAGGTCAATAAAGGGAAAGCTAGAATACGTGAGCCTGAAAAGGAAATGACTAACAAGCCGAAAACACCCCTCACCGAGCTTGTAACTGAGAATGAGTCGAAGGAGCTTTTAAAGTTTTTAAGACATAGTGAATATAGTGTAGTAAAGCAACTACACAAACAGCTTGCTCGTATATCAATCTTGTCATTGCTCTTAAGCTCGGAAGCCCATCGAAGTGCACTAATGAAGGTGCTAAACGAAACCTATGTAGCGAATGACATCTCCGTCAGCAAACTAGATCGATTGGTCAATAATGTGAGTGCTGATAACTTCATTTTCTTCAGTGATGTTGAAATACCAATAGGAGGAATAAGGTCCACCAAGGCTCTACACATCACTACCCGTTGTAAAGGGTATACGCTACCTGGAGTACTCATAGAAAATGGTTCAGCCCTGAATGTGCTATCACTAGCTACACTGCAAAGATTACCAATTGATAGCTCTCACATGAAAGGGTGCAATAACATAGTAAGAGCATTTGATAAGACAGAAAGGAAGGTAATGGGGAAGATTGAAGTACCCCTTCATATTAGGCCAAATACGTATGAAGTAGATTTTCTAGTAATGGACATCAGGCCTACTTATAACTGTCTACTGGGAAGACCATGGATCCATTCAGCTGGGGCAGTACCTTCCTCTTTGCACCAGAAAGTGAAGCTAATAAATGAAGGGCTGCTAATCACGATTAATGCTGAGGAGGAAATAATCGCGTCCATAACAAGCGATTCACCATACGTGGGAATAGACGAGGAAGCTGTGGAATGCCCGTTCCACTCACTAGAGTTTGTCAATGCAACCTTCATTTCAAAAGGGAAGAAAATACCTGTGCCTACAATATCATCGACCACCAGGATGGGTTTGAAATTGACAGTCGAAAAAGGAGCGAGACCTGGGAAAGGACTAGGAAAATACCTATAATGGAGAGTTAATGTGTCAATGCTAACAGAAAAACGGGATCGTTATGGCCTGGGGTACAAGCCAGACGCAAAACAAAAGAGAAAGGAGTTGGAGAAGAGGCAAGAAAAAAGGAGGGCCAGGCTGGTTGGAAGGAATATCTCGTGGGAACCCATGGTTTTCCCGCACATCTACGAGACTTTCGTCTTAGGAGAGGTGATCAACCAGCAGGGAAAGAAACGAGTGACAATTGGAACTAAAGAGGGCATCGTAAAAGATCTAGGCATTAATGTTATATCAGATGAAGGAAAGGAAGGAAATCCATCGAGAATTGGTCCGTTCGCACCAGGAAGCACCTTGAATAATTGGACCATGGAGGAACTCCCTGTAATTTTTAAGAATTCCTCAGAGTAATGCTCGAAAACACCTATTGCTTTAGGCTCGAAAGCAATATGGATCTTTTTGTAAAAGGGCTCATGGTTATTATTCAGTTATTTTGAATGAAGCGTACTTTCCATTTTATACTATTCCTTCATTTCTTAAATTCGACATAATAAACCATTCGTACATATCTAATAAACAAGATTAAATACATACATACTCATACATATACCACATAGTCATTCTTTCGTAAATTCATTTCGCTCTTTGGACTTTCCTTTCATTCTTTGACAGATCCTCGGATATCAATATTATGAGCAATCCTGACGCTAACTTAGAACCCCACTTCGAGCAAGATATGTGTTTGGAAGAACTTCGGGACCTTGAAGATAATCAAGATTGTGATTTACCTTCGGATCTGTTAAGAATGATGGAACGAGAAGAAAAACAGATCCTGCCTCATTCTAACCCAGTAGAAGTTATTAATCTAGGGCACGAAGATGAAGAGAAAGAGGTAAAAATCGGGACAAGCATCTCCGTAGAAACCAGAAGGAATCTTATCAAGTTGCTTCAAGAGTTCCAAGATATCTTCGCATGGTCTTACCAAGTTATGCCCGGCTTAAGTACCAAGATTGTGGTGCATAAACTCCCTATAAAGGAAGAAAGCAGACCTATGCAGCAAAAACTCCGAAAGATGAGACCGGATGTGTTGTTAAAAATAAAAGAAGAGGTCAGAAAATAATTTGACGCCAGTTTCCTCCAGGTGGTTAAATACTCTGAATGGGTAGCTAATATAGTCCCCGTTCCCAAAAAAAATGGAAAGGTGCGTATGTGTGTGGACTATCGAGATTTAAATAAAGCTAGCCCAAAGGATAATTTTCCTTTGCCCCACATCGACACTCTAGTCGATAACACGGCAAGACATTCTCTGTTTTCCATCATGGATGGCTTCTCTGGGTATAATCAGATAAGGATGGACCCTGAGGATATGACCAAAACCACTTTTGTCACGCTATGGGGAACATTTTGTTACAAAGTGATGCCCTTCAGACTCAAAAATGCAGGGGCAACTTATCAGAGGGTCATGGTGACCCTGTTCCATGACATGATGCACAAAGAGATTGAGGTTTACGTCGATGACATGATCGTGAAATCTCAAACAGAGGAGGAACATGTAAGAATCCTGAGAAAGTTATTCGGAAGGCTAAGGAAATACCAACTAAAGTTGAACCCAGCAAAATGCACTTTAGGGGCCACATCAGGAAAATTGTTAGGTTTTATGGTTAGCAAAAGAGGAATTGAAATCGACCCGAATAAAGTCAAAACTATACAGGAATTACCACCACCCAGCTCGCAAAAAGAAGTTTGAGGGTTTTTAGGAAGATTAAATTACATTGCTCGGTTCATCTCACAGTTGACTGAGAAATGTGATCCTATCTTACGCTTACTTAGAAAACGCAACCCGGGTATATGGGATGATAAATGTCAGGAAACCTTTAATAAGGTCAAAGACTATTTATCCAAAGCTCCCATCTTGGTACCCCCAATTCCTAATAAGCCATTGATGATGTACTTAACGGTCTTTGAAAATTCCATGGGATACGTACTAGGCCAACATGATGAATCCGAAAAGAAAGAAAGGGCGATATATTATCTCAGCAAGAAATTCACTGATTGCGAGACACGATATTCACCTATTGAGAAATTATGTTGTGCACTAGTCTGGACTACACGTAGATTAAGACAATACGTGCTATATCACACCACTTGGTTGATTTCGAAATTGGATCCTCTGAAGTATTTGATGGAGTCAGCAGCATTGAATGGGAGATTAGCTCGATGGCAAATCTTGCTCTCTGAATTCGACATAGTCTATGTCAATCAGAAAGCAATAAAAGGAAGTGCGATAGCAGACTTCCTGGAAAGTAGGGCTTTAGAAGATTATGAGCCTATAGACTTCGATTTCCCGAATAAGGATTTAATGTATGTTGCGACTACGGGAGGGGCAATCACGAAAGAACGACCTTGGAGGATGAATTTCGACGGAGCTTCAAATGCCACAGGCAATGGGGTCGGGGCAGTCTTGGTTTCGCCAGAGGGAGATCATTACCCTTTCACCACCAAGCTTGATTTTGATTGCACAAACAATATGGCTGAATACGAAGCATGTATATTGGGAATCAGTGCGGCCATAGAACGGGGAATCAAAATTTTGGAGATTTATGGAGACTCTGCACTGGTAATCTATCAACTAAAAAGTGAATGGGAAACAATGGATTCCAAGTTAATGGATTATCGCGAATTGGTCCTCGAGTTGATCACTGAATTCGATGACGTCACATTCCATTACCTCCCACGGGAAGAGAACCAGATGGCAGACGCTCTTGCCACTCTGGCCTCAATGATTAAGGTGAGTAGGACGAAAAATATAAAGCCCATTCAGATAAGTATCTATGAAGCTCCTGCTCATTGTTACGGTATTGAGACAGAGGATGGAAAGGAAAAAGATGATCACCCATGGTAACAGAACGTTCTTCAGTTTGTGAAAGATCGAAAGTATCCCGAGCAAGCCTCAGATAATGAAGAAAGGACACTGCGAAGACTAGCCAGTGAATATGTCCTAAACGGAGAAATCTTGTACAAAAAGGGAAAAGATCAAGTGTTGCTAAGATGTGTCGATGCAATTGAAGCTAAAAAGATTTTAGAAGAGGTTCACGAAGGCATTTGTGGGACACACGCCAACGGTTTCACAATGGCCCGACAAATAATGAGATTTGGGTATTACTGGTCTAGTATGGAGGGAGATTGTATCAATTATGCCAAAAAGTGACATAAATGCCAGATCTATAGAGACAAGATCCATGTACCTCCATCACATCTTCATGTCATGACTTCTCCTTGGCCTTTTTCTATGTGGGGCATGGATGTCATCGGGCCAATTTCTCCAAAGGCTTCCAATGGTCATAGATTCATCTTTGTAGTGATTGACTACTTCACTAAATGGGTAGAGGCAACCTCATATGCAAATGTTACCAAGTCTGCGGTTAGCAAGTTCTTAAAAAAGGAAATCATTTACCGATATGGGATGCCCGAAAGGATCATATCCGATAATGCCCTCAATTTGAATAACAGCACGATAGCAGAAGTTTGTGAACACTTCCAAATTAAGCATCATAATTCTTCTCCCTATCGCCCAAAAATGAATGGAGCTGTGGAGGCAGCTAATAAGAATATCAAGAAGATTGTGGCCAAAATGACTGAGACTTACAAGGACTGGCACGAAAAACTACCATTTGCCCTCTTTGCCTACAGAACTTCAGTCAGAACTTTTACTGGGGCAACACCATTCTCGTTGGCATACGGTATGGAAGCAATTTTGCCTATTGAGGTTGAAATACCTTCCCTTCGAGTCTTAATGGAGCTTCAACTTGACGAAGCTAAATGGGTCCAAGCTCGATATGACCAGTTGAATTTGATTGAGGAAAAGAGATTAAAAGTCATTCGCCATGGCCAGATGCACCAGAAAAGAATGATGCGAGCTTACGACAAAAAGGTTCGTCCTAGGGAATTCTATGAGGGAGATCTAGTTTTGAAAAGATACTTCCCATACACAAAGATTTTCGTGGGAAATGGATGCCCAATTGCGAAGGGCCTTATGTGGTAAAAAAAGTTTTCTCAGGAGGAGCTCTCATCTTAACAGAGAGGGATGGCAAGGAACTGTACAACCCCGTCAATTCAGACTCGGTAAAAAAATACTTCGCCTAAAACAAAATGGGAGTTGAGGTGAAAACCCGCAAAGGGCGTAAAAAAAAAAAGAAAGATCCAGGATGAAAACTCGCAAAGGGCGTCCTAGAACCAAGGGAACTTTGAGTTGAAAACCCGCAAAGGGCGGCTCAGGACCAAAGAGCAAGGTCGACGAGAAAGAGGAAGGTTACAACTTGAAATATCAACAAAGCACTCTAGATCTTCTAGGCACACATCAGAGATTATGAGTGATTCTCAAGCAAGTTGGCATATAGTAGCTCATTTTGTGATAGCTGGGGCAACCAATTATTCTTCCTTGTATACTCAGCAACTTTCAAACTAATGATCATTTCCTTTGATTCTTTTTCTTAATTTCGTCTCCTTTAAATTTTTGAAATACGACTTTGTCTCTTGCGCAATTTTGTCCAAGCATTTTGCATCTAAATAACGGGTAATGAACTAGTAAATCATACAAAAAGTTACGAGCATTATTCTGGAGTTTTCAAAAATTACAAGAACCCGGAAACAAGACCATCAACTGGAAGACAAGCTTGAAAACAAGCATTTCCAAAACAACCCAAAAAGGACGGAGCAACACATCAAAAGTAGAATTTGGACAGGCGACAAATCATGCCGACCTGATTAATCTGACATTCATCATGCACATTCATGCAAGTTAGGAGCATTTAATTCATTCTAATCATGACTTTCTCATAGAGGCCCATGGAAGCATATTTCGCAGGTCACATCCCCGCCACATGACGGAATGAATCATTAAGACCATCAAGGGAAAAGTTGAGGAGATACGGGAATCCAAAATTTTACCCCAATCACGGGGCAAATTGCGATACCCACAAACGACGTGGTCATCTTCCTAGTGAGATGCTGAGAAGAAGACCAAATCAGGCCTACACTCAAAGTGAGTGAAATCTTTGAACCCTAGCTTCCTGATGAGATACTGAGAAGCAAGTGGAAGCAATAGACGGTTAGCTTCCTGATGAGATACGGAGAAGTGAACCAAATCCGTCTTCCTGATGAGATACAGAGAAGCGGATTGAAACAGCGATGTGATCATCTTCCTGATGAGACGCTGAAAAGAAGACCCAAATAAGGCTCAAAACAAGCGAAATCTTCAAACTCAGCTTCTTGATGAGACACTGAGAAGCAGGTGGAAGCAATAAATGGTTAGCTTCCAAATGAGATACTGAGAAGTGAACCAAATTCGTCTTCCTGATTAGATACAGAGAAGCGGATTTAAACAGCGATGTGATCATCTTCCTGATGAGACGCTGAAAAGAAGACCCAAATGAGGCTCAAAACAAGCGAAATCTTTAAAACCCTGCTTCTTGATGAGACACTGAGAAGCAGGTGGAAGCAATAAATGGTTAGCTTCCAGATGAGATACTGAGAAGTGAATCAAATTCGTCTTCCTGATGAGATACAGAGAAGCGGATTAAAACAGTGATGCCATCATCTTCCTGATGAGACGCTGAAATGAAGACCCAAATGAGGCTCAAAACAAGCGAAATCTTCAAAACCCAGCTTCCTGATGAGACACTGAGAAGCAAGTGGAAGCAATAAATGGTTAGCTTCCTGATGAGATACAGAGAAGCGGATTGAAACAAGTGACGCGGTCATTTTCCTGATGAGATACTGAGAGGAAGGCCAAGTCAAGGAAACCAGACTCAAAGACTATAGTGACGAATCCCAAGGAATAGGAAAAATCACAGTAGCAAATTTTGTCTTTTTGAAGATCACTTTAGGACGAGATGGAGTCGTAAAAGAGAAGCTGATGCAGTGGAATTAAGCGACAGACATAAAGCAAAGGGTGGACCAGTTGAAGAAAGAGCAGCTAAGAAACAGAACTTGACAAAATTGGGCTTTCTTTTGGATCTTTGCTCTGTTCCCGTTACACAACAACGAGCAAAGAGGGGCAGCTGTTGAAGCCCAAATTTTGACCGGGCTCGAACTCCCTTTAAATTTATTTTAAAAATTAAATTTGTTTAAAAATTTAAATTTATTTTTAATTTAAATTTAATTTAAGTTTAAATTTATTTTCAAATTTAAAATTACTATAAATTTAAATAAAGTTAAAATACAAAAAGTCCAGAATAATTACAAAAGTCCATTACATTCTTAAGCCCAATTGGGCCCAAAAACTAAACCAAAATGGCCCAATTACAAAGCAGCCCAAATTGCCTAAAAATACCCAAAACCCAAACTACTTTTGGCCCGAATTCCACTAAGTGTGTTGCCTCCCCTTCGGCCAACCAGAGGTCACCACGTCATCAACAGCTTGTCACCATCTTCGGCTCCAACTTGCACTGCCATCGGCTGCTCCAACCACCACTGCCATGGTCGAACCTGCAAAAAGAAAGAGTGGACATGCATTAAATACTGTAAAACAAAAAAGAATGATGATTATATAGGCTATAAAAGCCGAATTCATTTCAGTTGTTAGGGGGTTACGATTTCTCTGAAAAATCAATACAAACAGAAACAGTAGATATTAAGGAAGGATATCAACACTCGCAGTATAAGAGGGCAGAATACCAAACATTTCATACCAAGCAAAGTATGCATCCGCTAGTAAGCATTCATTCGTCAATGATTGGCCCTTTAGATTTAAAACTGTTTATGTTATTTCGCATATATCCATTAACACCCGTTCATGCATATTATTACAATAATTTATTATTACCATACGCTTTTTCAATACCTATTAATTGCAGAGATAAATATTAATAGTAATATTAGTTAATAAGAATAATTTTAATAATAATAATGACACTAATATTTTTTTAATGATAGCATTAATGACAAGAGAGCAGTTTTCAAGATTTTTATAAATATTTTCCTAATAAATAATTAATAATAATAAAAAAAAGGAAACGAAAGGTCAGAAAGAACTTCCCTGACCCGCGTTGCCGCCGTCGGAACTCGCATCGAAGCCTCCGCTGAAACCCCGCACTTCGCTGCGCTTGGACCTACAAAAAAAGGAAGGAGAATGAAATCGGAAACATGGCTTTAAAAAAAAAACGTTTTTCTAATAAAAAAGAAAACTGGTTTAAAATTGAAAAATAATTTTTTTTTTTACCTTCGCCGGTGGTTGGCCGGCGCGTGAGGATCAGCGACATGGACAGACCGTTGCGTGTGACCGGCGCGGCGAACAAGCGCGATGACGCGCGGTCGGGGACGAGGGCGCGTGTGGTCCTACGTACGACGGACGGCGACAAGCCCGAGGCCGAAGCATAGCCGGCCAAAAGGGGAGGGGGGAGCCTTTTCAGAGAGTTTTCTGGTTTTTTTTTTAGAAGGGGTTAAGAAATGATTTTTTTTCTCTGAAATAGGCTATTTATAGGCACTCAGAACGGTGTCGTTCTGAAGGCTGAATTTCAGTGCTAAAACGGCATCGTTCTGAGCTATAGCCCGAATCCGTCCCGACCCGCCTGAAGGATCCGCGTATTTTCGAAAAAGGGAATATTTGTGCATTTGGTCATTCTGCTTTTTTTCAAATTTTCAATCAGGTCCTTCTCATGCTTTTAATCAATTTTAAATCGGCCCTATAATTTTCATGGTTTTTTAATTTAGTCCCTCGACCTTTTAAAAGCACCAGGGGCTGCCACGTGTCTTTATTTTGGCTTATTTGTGCAAATGGTCTCATTTATTTCTAATTTGTTTTAATTTAATCCTTAAATCAAGTTCGCTTTAATTATAAAATTGCCCCAAAAATTTTCCATGGTTTTCAAAATAGTCCTCTGACTTCAGGATGCCTGAGGGGTTGCCACGTGTCACCCGTCTTTGGTTTTATTACCCCGGAGGTCCCTAAACTGTCAAAAAATTCTATTTTTACCACCGAACTTCCAAAAATCCCATTTTCGAACCCGAAATTTCCAAAAATTCTATTTTTCCCCCGAACTTCCCAAAATCCCATTTTTGACCCCGAAATTTCCAAAAATTTTGTTTTTACCCTCGAACTTAAAAAATTCTGTTTTTAACCTCGAAACTTCTAAAAATTACCATTTTACCCTTAAACTTCCAAAAATCTCATTTTAACCCCAAAACTTCTAAAATTTACCATTTTACCCCTAAACTTCCAAAAATCCCATTTTTTACCCCTTAACTTCTAAAAATCCCATTTTTGACCCTAGAACTTCCAAAATTCCATTTTTAACCCTAAAACTTCTAAAAATTCCATTTTTAGCATCGAACTTCCCAAAATTCCATTTTTGACTCCGAAACTTCCTAAAATTACCATTTTACCCCCGGATGTCCAAAAGGTCCATTTTTAACACCGAATTTTCCCAAAATTATCGTTTTGCCCCTCGAGAATCCAAAATTATCATTTTTGCCACCGAGAATCAGAAAAGTCTCATTTTGAACACCGATTGCATCATTCTTCTTTCTTATCAATATTTGCATTTATTTTCTAACACACTCGTATTTTGTATTTTTGATTCTTTTTCGCAATTAATTTATCTTCTTATTTATCTTACTTTGCGTTTAATATCTATTATTAACTGTTTATTCATATTTAACTCGCATGCTTGTTTTCGAAATTGTTTTTTTTCATAAAAACTTTAAAATCGAGGCAATATTCTTTCATTTCGGGTTTCGAAAATTTGCGCCTTAACTCACTAGGTGCAATTTCTCTTCAAATCGAAATAATCGAATACCCTTAATCGAGGCAATGTTTCCTTATCTTCGATTCCGAAATATTGCGCCTTAACTTACTAGGTGCAACCTTTCTTCAAATCGAAATAATCAAATATCATTTTCGTAAAGATTTCAAAAGGTTTTACAAAAGAAGCTCGTTATGTCTAGATCTTGAAATGTTATGTCCTAACTCACTGGATGTAACTTTCTTCCTCGATCACTTTGAAATATAGAGATTTCCCAACTAACCCGATTTCTTTTAAATTTAATTCATGCATTCAAGGATCGTATTTTAAACTTTATCCGAGCTTTTAAATATTAAAAATTAAGACTTGAAAATAATCAATACGGTACTAATTCTGGGCGTATGAGGGTGCTAATCCTTCCTCATGCGTAACCGACTCCCGAACCTATTTTTCTGGATTTCAAGACTTACTTGTTTTCAAAACGGCTTTTAAAACGTTTTGTGGTGATCCAATCACACTGAATAAAGGATTGGTGGCGACTCCCATTATTTGTCAATTTTAAAATATTTTTTTTTGAGGCACGTTGTTTTTAAAAAAAAGTAATGGTTTCGACAGTGTGTGTGCGTTGTCAAAGGGTTAAGAAAGTATGAACATATACTACCATACAATCACACCAATATATTTAAAAATATATTTTTGAATTTGGGATTTTTTTTTAGATTTAGCCATATGTCTTTTTGAAATTGTATCAAATTAATTGTTTTTATAAAAAAATTATATTTTTAGGTGATGATGTTGTTAATATGAGAAAAAAAATTAGCGATCAAATTGAAAAAATTACCAAATTCAAAAAACTAAAGGTTGTTTTATCCCTACTATTAAGGAGATTTTGTTAACGATTCATCAGGGGTAGCCGAGTAGGCAGGGGTCTTAGTTCCGTTGAGTAAATGTAATAATAGTAGTTCTGGTCCCTCTCGACTATCTATAATTTGACTTAAGCATTTATAAAACAAAAGTTATAATTTAGTTCCCAAAGTTTTATATAGTATAAAAGTTATAATTTAGTTCCCAAAGTTTTATATAATTTTTTGTGAAAAATAACAAATACTTATCTTAAATTATAAAAATTATTCTGAAGAGGACTGAAACCCCTTGATCTGTTTAACTCAATAAAAGCTAAAATCTCTTCTTTATTGGCTAAAGCCAATTTTGTTAAACAGTCGATAATCTGATTATATTCTCTAAGAATGCAGCGTAAGATTCACCGACCTTCTTGAAACAAAATATATTGTATCCGTCTAATCAATCTTAAATACGAAATATTCGATACATTTACTTGTAAGATTTTCACAACTTTCAAATTATCAAATTGAATTATCAAATTTATCTTAATATCAAAATTGTGGGAAATCAAGAAACCATAAAACTTTACTAGTTTTTACATTGAAATTACCTTGTTAAAATTTTTAAAAACCTAAAGTCAAATTGTTAAAAGAAGAAAGGATGAGGTTAAATCCATTTACCATTCGGTTTGGAAACAACAACTCATCATTAAAAAAGAAAAAGAAAGGTAATTTTCTCAAATTTGGCAGGCTTATGAACCAGCATGATTGCTCACATCATATTAATAAATTATCAAAGCCTTGCAAGATAAGTAAAGACATTAATATATAATATGATAAGAGTTTTGCAACTTCATGTTTGGTCTGCCAAACTGCTATTCTTCTCCTTCTTCTTCTTCTTCTTCTTCCCAAACCATTTTACCCCAAAATGCAAATTCCAACTAAAATTAAAAATAAAAAATAAATTACGTCAATAATATTTCTTATATTTACAGCAGAGATAATATACCTAAAACCCCACCCTAAAAACAACATCTTCAATGATATATTATAAGAAAAAAAAAAATCAAAAGAACAAAGAAGCAAACCCAAAGTAAAGAAAGAAAGAAAGAAAGAAAGAATTTTTATGCAAGTTGAACTTCTTCAAATCCATGCATATGATCATTAGAAGCATCCAAAGGGAGAAAAGGAAAGTCACCAAGTTGTTGAATAAACCCATCCAAATCACCCAAGAAGCCACTTGAATTATCGCCAATGTTACCCCATAACATACCTTCTTCTTCCTTAACCACCCTTTCTCTCGTTTCCAAGCCTAGGACAAACCCACTTGTCACCTCCATTTTCTTGCTCGCCGTCGATACTGACTTGTCGCAGAAACTGTCATCTTTTCTGGGTTTTCTTTTGGAACCCTTTTCTTGAGGCGGTTTTCCGGTGAGTCTTTGTACCAGTTCTCTGAAGTTGGCTACGTCAGTCTTGATGATCTCTGGTGCAAATATGTGTATTATGCGTATCTTTGGCTTTGGCTTTGATATAGTCTTTGAATCCCTGTGAATGGATAGTGGTGGTGATGGATTTGAAGGGGCCATTCTGGTTTGATTCCTTATCATCAAATTCTCCATGGAAATAGGTTGTGAAAGATGGGAAGGGGTTGGTGTGTTTTGTGTAGAGAAATGTAAGGGGGTGGTGACCTTATGTATATGTATATGTATATGTATATGTATAAGGGAGAAAGTGATAGGAAAATATGTTTGTTTAAAGGTTTAAAAAATAATGAAGAAAATCAAGCTGTCTGTTGGGAATAAAGATTGGATGTATCCTTGTCTGACAAAGTGGAAGAGATTCAATAAAGTAATACACAACTTCAATGGTCCCCCCCGAAAATTGGATTAGCTTGTTTTATGTTTTTTTTTTATAAATTTGTATAATAAAATATGTATTTTTATAACTTAAAGAGAAGATTTTTACTCGATCGTTTCTGGTCATACAAAGTAGTAATAAGGAAGGAGATAAAAACATAGAACAAAATGGTGGTGCAAAGTAAATTGATTCATTTAGATAGATGGAGAATCGAAATAGTATAAATAGATAGATGAGAAAAGGGATTATGTGTTGAGAGGAAGGACATAAAAACATAGAACGAAATGGTGGTGCGAAGTAAATTGATTCATTTAGACAGATGGAGAGTCGAAATAGTATAAATAGATAGATGAGAAAGGGGATTATGTGCTGAGAAAGATAGAGAACTTCGTGTTCGATCATTTGATCATCACTCTTCAAGGTATTTATAGGGGAAGTCTCCTGTCTAATATAAATAGGTAATGGTGATCATGCAGTCAACCAAGTAGCAAGGCCTTCTATGTGGATTGTCGTCAGTGGCGAACTTAGGGGGATGGTAGGGGCCATGACCCCCTTAAGATGGAAAATTTTCATTTAGGCCCCTTAAATTTTTAAAATTTTAGTGAAAAAATTTTACTTTGATTCCCTAAAAATGTTAAAAATTGATTTAATCCTTTAAAAATCATAAAAATATAAATTATTAAAATAATAAAATTACATTTTTACTATCGTAAAAATATACAATTTAATTTCGGCCATTCCTAAAAAATTTTCTAATTTCGCCCCTAATTGTCGTCAAGTGTAGTATTACTCCGACATTCTCCTTATTGAAAGAGGTTGTTATGCCTCAATGGTCCCCTTTTGTGTGTAAAAATATTCCTGTTAAAAGCAGGTGATAAGAGATAAGACGCCCAAGTGATCAGCCAGGTGATGTGAAGGGAAGAGTCATCCACAAGTACTTTACAATAATAGGACAAAACATAAACAACAAACACGATTAATACGGTTCAAACTCAAATCACATTTTAAGATGATGAACACTTTTAACCATTAAACTATAACATAAAGTTTATCCACAAATACTTTTCAAATAACTCCTCATGATACCGGGTGTCTGCGCTAAATAAGAGTATAACAATTTTTTATTTTTTTTAACATTCGTGATAAAAATAAAATATATAATTAATGAAAGACAGTAGGTTACTCAATTTTCCTTATTTTTTTAACTAGAATTAAATCTAATTTAGAATAAAACATGTTTGATGAAAAAAAAAAATAGTTAGAAATAAAATTATTTAATGTGTAAGAGTAAAATGGGTGAACTGGAGGGTATGATTGCCGGCAGAGATGTCATGGGAGGCAACATTTTATGTTTTTAAATGAAACAGACAAGAAAAAGGAGGGAAAGTATGGGGGCGTTTTGGTCATTTAAAAAGAGGAAGAATATAGTAGTTTAGGAAGGAAGTCATGATTCGCACAAACTTGCTACTTTTGACACGAATCCGCGTAGTTGGAATAACAAAAATATCCAATTTGTCATGGCTTGCATTAACACTTTGCCGTACAACTCTCATAATACATCAATTATTATATAAAATAATTCTTTTTAAAAATTTGAAATTTATTTCTTCTAATTTTTTATTTTTAAAAATTTAATCTGTTTACTTTTTAAATTCATGTTTAATTATAAATTTTATTAAAATTTTTTATTAAATTAATTGATTTGACATTTAAAAAGAAAATAACTCACTTAATAGTTAAGTAATTAAAAAAAATATATTGTAATTAACTTGAATTTAATTTATATATGTACAAAGTTATGAGCATATTTAGATATTTTCAAAAAAAGATATGTCGGTTGAGTTTTAGTTCGATTGATATGAGCATTGTTATTAATGTAGGAGAACATGGGTTCAAATGCACTTAAGCACATTATCCTTCTATTTATGGGTTGGGGAGGGACTATGGATAATTTTAAGCATTACGTCAAAAAGAACAAATATGATCAAAACTTATAATAAAATTATTCAATATATATTTAAATATAAATTACATATTAAGATTTATTTGGTCACAAATTATGACTTCAAAACTTATTTAGGTGTAATAAAAAAATAAATAAAAATCAAACAATATTGTTTATTATTTTGGCCCAATAAAATTCCGAAAGACTGGGTCATTGACAAGGCAGAAGATTCCCTAAATGTCACACATACTTAACTGAATATGAGGTACCAAAAATGATGTTTTTGTATTGCATCTTGTTTACCTCTTCAAATGACATTAACAAAGAAAAAGAAATAATGGAAGGTATAGTAGGGATTGTGAAGGTATATGTATCTCAGTTATTGCTTTGTCTCTATGCTTTCATGGAGCTTTCAAACCCTAATATTTATATTCCCCAACACTACAACTAAATCCCATCTTAGCTACCTACCATTATGATTTTTGGCATTTCCTCTTCTTTCTTTTCTTTCTTCTGTTTTGTCCCAAGCTTAGCTAGATTGCTATACACATGTATTGAATGCCATCATCTACAATTTCATAGAACTAAGAGAATCTAAATCGGCTTTAATTAAATCATTTTGTAATTCCTGTTGGATTATAACATATCTATAGTGTGGATGTGTTAATGTACAAAGGGAGAGTTGATGATTTAGGATTTAAGGCGGTTCACACCGTTTAGTACAAAGCGAAAAGTGCGTGATGACCATGGAAGTAGGTATTTTTAAAACAAAAAACCTCCCCTTTCTATCTCAAGCCCCTCCTCTTAGAAAAAGAAAAAAGATAAAGGAGATTTGCCCTCTTGTGCAGGCCCTTTGTAATAATAGCCTAATAGCATAGGATGTAATAGGTAGGAGCGTAATTAGGGGGTTGGTAGAGGCTCCGGTCTTTTTAAAATAGAAAATTTTCGATTTAAGTCCTTTAAAATTTTAAATTAGTAAAATTAAAATTACACTTTGATCCCTTAAAATGATAAAAAATTGATTTAATCTTTTAAAAATTATAAAGATATAAACTATTTAAATGGTGAAATTACATTTTTACTATTGTAAAATTAAAATTTAATTTCAGCCTCTTAAAAAAAATTTCTGCTTTCGTCCCTAATAATAGGTAGGCCCCCTGATGAGATTTTGTAATATTTGTATATGCATAACAATTGCTCTAGGCTGAGGAATAGATTGTAAAGTGGCTTTATCTGAGATAAAAGTAAAGGCGAAGCCTTTGTGTTGTACGCTAGGTCTTTTTATAAAAAAAAATTATGCACATTCCTTAAGAGGCTAGAATGGTTTCTACTATTAACTTAGTAAGCATTATCCGTGAGAAGTGTCTGCTTTATAACTTGAAAATTTTGGCTAAGTCCTTAAGAGGTTAGCAATGTTTCTGCTATTGACTTAGTGAGCATATTTGCAAGGGGTGTTTGCTTTAAATAAGTTGCTAAGTGTCTTAAGAGGTTAGAAGCGATTCTTTTATTGACTTAGTGAGTATTACCCTTGAAGGGTGCGTGCTCAAATAAATTGACTAAGTACCTTAAGAGGCTAGCAACAACTCTGCTATTAACTTAGCAAGCCTGAAAGCCTTTTTATTTCTTCTTTGTTGTCCCAAGCTTAGCTAGAATGTATATACATATATTGAATTCCATAATCTACAATTTTAGAAAACCAAGAGAATCTAAACCAACTTTAATTAATAATTTGTAATCCCTATTGGACTATGACATATCTATAAAGTGGATATGTTAATGTACAAAATGGTAGTTGATGATTTAGGATTTAGAGTTTCGAATTTAGGGTGATTCACCCTGGTTAGCACAAGGCGAACCATGTAAGTGGGTCTTTTTAAAACAAAGAATCTCTTCTTTTTGTCTCAAGCCCCTCCTGTTAGAAAAAAAAGAGAGATTTGCCCTATTGTGTAGGCCCTTTGTAATAATAGCCTAATAACATGACGATGTAATAAGTAAGCCCCTTGATGAGATTAGATAATATTTGTATATGAATAACAACTGCTCTCAGTTGAGGAATAGGTTATAACGTGACTTTATTTGAGATGAAAGTAGAGGTGAAGCTTTTGTGTTGTATGCTAGGCCTTTTTATATATATAAAAAAATATGCACATTCTTTAACATGCTAGAATTGATTTCTACTATTAACTTAATAAGCATTATCTGCGAGGGGTGTCTGTTTTATAACTTGTAAATTTTCTTAGTGCCTTCAGAGATTAGTCGTGTTTCTGCTATTGACTTAGCGAGCATATTTGCAAGGGGTGTTTGCTTTAATTAAGTTGTTAAGTGCCTTTAGAGGCTAGAAGCGATTCTTTTATTGACTTAGTGAGCAATACCCTTGAAAAGATGTGTGCTCAAATGATGTGAATCTAGAATCACAACTTGATGAAGGTAAACATGGGCCGAATCGTCAAAGCCCAATGTTGCACGAAGCCTCTAAGATTATGCAAGACCTGTTGCAAGTTCCCATGAGGCCAATCACAAGGGCTAGGGATAAACATTTAAAGGAGGCTTTGAATGGACTCATGCATGGGCTTTGGAGTCAACCACAAAATGATCTTGAACGAATTGGGCCAAGCTCAAATCCTAATCTAGTTCACTTGGTCCAAGTGAATAATAATGGTTTGAATTGTCCAATCCTTCACTCTATCTTTGAACTTAAGTTTATTTTAATAAGTTTGTGTTATAATTTAATTCTATAGATTTTATTATATGTTAAAGTGTTTAGTAAGTCAGATTATGTTTATGCATGAGAATTGAGTCATATGTTGGCATGCATAGGAGTACTTGTCTTGCATGGAATGATATAGCTAGAGGTGTGTGTTATTTAGCATGTTCGAGTCTCTTTGTTATTATGTCATGTGTGTGTGTGCATGTGTATGTATATATAACGTGTGCGTGTGGGTCAAGAGCTAAGTGACTAGTATGGTGTTTAGTTTTTCAACCCAATCTTGGAATGAAAATGTTGCAAGTGATGCCTATTTATATGTGATGTAGGTGGCTGTTTGTATAGACCATTTATTGTCGAAAATTCATGCACAAAGGGGGCTTCTAGAATGATCAAGATTCAACCATCAATGGAGGTGCATTGTGACCGATCACATGGATGCTAAAATTCATGTCATGTGCATTCCTTCATGGAGAAGAATTCCAACACTTAATGAAGATGCATGGACAGTGGAGGAAGAATGAATATAGAATCATGTTTCATCCATGCATCTCAAGCACATTAAAGCCACAATTTAAGTGATGCATGAGCCATGCAAAAAGCCATTCGACCAAGGGGGATTTTTGGACATTAAAGGGCTGCACCTATTTTGAATGGGACGAATGCTTCATGGTTAAGCATGCATGAATACCCAAGTGAAGAGACACCACATTTATTCGACAAACATGCACCTAGAACAAGCATGAATCAAATTTAATTCAAGTAGTGTGAACACATTGATGCACAAGTGTGACCATTATAAAGACTAGAATGAATGTGTTTAAGGCTAGTGTGAATGGCTTAGATGCCGAATTTGGATAGCAGTTAGACTCTATAAATAGTTTTGTAACAAGGTCATTTGATATACAATATTTTAATACAAAAACATATTTGTGAGACTTTGTTTCTCTCTCGATTCTTAAGTGATTTTCCAAAATTTATCAAAACTTTCGAGTTTGTGATATTCAAACCCTGACTTATCACTTCATCAACCATCTCGAATTGTGGCATCGTCACTATACCAAAGTTCGAGCCATTCATCAAATTTAAGTGGCCAAGTTTAAATATAACTCCGATTCCTTAAAACATTTGAGTGTTACAAGACGCGATTTTCCACTATCATTGAACCTCTTCAAGATGATCCATCAATCAAGCTATTTTCCGAACTATCTCAAGTCTCGAAAAATCACATCATCAAATAAATTGACTAAGTACCTTAAGCGGTTAGCAATGACTTTGCTATTAGCTTAGCAAGCCTGAAAGCCTTTTATTTCTTCTGTGTTGCACGAAGCTTATCTTGAATATATATACATATAATAATTTCCATCATCTAAAATTTCAAAAAACCAAGAGAATCTAAACTGGCTTTAATTAAATCAATTTATATTTACAATATTGTATGATACTAGATGATTACATTTCTATAATGTGTGTGAAAAAAATATTATGTAAAGTTATAATTATATAAAAAACACTAATGAAATTTTGTTTTAAACAACAGAGTTCAACATTTAGAAACTTTAGTGTCTTAGATTTAAGTAGGATTTTTTTTAAATTTTGGTTTAAATTATTTTTTTATAGATTTTATATAAAAATTTAAAAAGATAATAAGACTCTTATAATATATACTTATATTAAGTTTGTCCTTGACTGTTGACACCAATTTAGATGTTGTTTAATAAACTGAAAAATTAAGTGTTGAAAAGTTAAGTATTGGATAACTAGGTCTTAGCTCGATTGGCATTGATATTTGTTACCTATGCAAGAGGATGTAGGTTCGAGCACATTGAAGCTCATTTATCTTCCTCTTTAAGGATTGAGGAGGAAGATATGAGTAGTGATAAACTTTGTATAACAAAAATTCAGTATTATATTTAAGTTATAAAATCGATTTTGATATTCTTGAAATTAAGTAAGAAAATTATTAGAATGTTTGATAAAAATAATTTTAAAATTTTAAAGGTAAAATATTTAAAAGATAATGTTCAAAGAAATAAAATAAAAATAATTGAAAAAAATTATACATTAAGTGATAAATAAGTTCTTATTTATTTATCATTTTCCTCACTTTTTCATTAAAAAAAGTTCTTTTCTTTTTTATTGTAGAGTATCAAAAGTTCAGTTGATTTAGTTTTTTTCAATGGATTATTAGACAAGGATTTAGTTGGGAAAATGCTAAAACACCTTTTTTCTAAGAGTCAATAATTGAAAAAATAACTTTTAAGATATTATTAGATGGTGTTTTTGTCTTTTTATACTATATAAATAAATAAGAATTCAATCATAGTAAGATTTGAACTGATAAAAGTATCATGAAGACTACTATACTAAGAGTCGAATTGTCTTTTGTCTCGTCTATTGAAAATAGGCAAATTACTCATGCACGTTAGATCAAAGAGAAAATTGGTCATTTCTGTTAAAAATTTCATCTATTTGTATTGTTAAAAACTAATCTAACTGAAGAAATAATCTAACAGTGTCATGTTTTGTGCCACGTGTATCTCATGCTGATATATAGAGATTAGTGTTTAAGAATAGAAATGAATGAAATTTTTAACATAAAAGTCAATTTGCTCTTTGATTTAACACAATGATTAATTTGCTCATTTTTTAGTAGGAAGGGAAAAAACAATCTGGCTCTTAATATGTACAAGCCCAATTTATTCGAGCCTTTACAATCCAATTTTGTTTTTATTTTATTTTATTTCTATTTATTATTATTTTACAAATAAATAAACAAACAAATAAATAATAAAATTAAAAAACAAAATACAAACTCAATTTTAACCCAAAACAAATACAAGTAAAAAAAACCCAAATACACTCTTAAAACCCATTTATTTTTATTACAAACAGGCTCAATTATCTAGCCCAACTTAACAAGACCCAAACTCTAACAAAACAAAAAACCCTAACCTTAATCTTTTAGCTTTCAGCTGCCGCCGCCATCAGCAACCTTGCCCATGCTCGTGCCGCCACCGTCGCCATTTTCCTCGAGTTTGAGACTCCATGTTCAACACGGAGTGAAAGTGTTATAAAAATACGGAAATCATATGTAATTTGAGGACGAAAAAATATACAAAAAAATACGGAAAAGGTTGAGATTTTCAGCGACAAAAACCACCGAATACAGCAATGAAAAGTTTTTTTTTCCCTTCAAGGTATTATCGATATTACTTGTTATTTATCTCATGTATGCTATATATATATTCTTTCATATTTTTAGTTTTGGATAAATATTAAACAAATAAAAGGAAGATAAAGAGAAAACCAAAAGTTAGAGTTTACCTCGATGGCCGTCGATGAAGAGATTTTATTTTAAAAAATCGAAGTTGATTCGTAAAATCACGAAAAAATTTTGAAGTTTGTGGTTTTTTTGGGGGATTTGACTTGATTTAAAGAAAGGAAGCATGGATCTATGCTTTTGTTAAAAATTTAAAAAAAAAAATTGAAGTTTCCGACCACCAGGTACGGTGTTTTGCATCACCGATGTGCGGTGGTTGCGACTGGGCCATGGTGGTCGGTGTTGAGGGAAGGGGAAGAGAAAAAATGAGGTTTTTTGAAGTTTTTTTTTAAGTGAAGAGGAAAAATGAGAAGTTTTAAATTATTTTTTTTTTGTGTTTTATATTAAATCCAATGATGACCCAACCTGTGACCCGTGTGTTTTTTAAAATGGAAGTGTTAATTACACGTTTAGCCCTTCGGCCTTTTTTAGTGTCCCAATTTGATTCTTTTTTCTTTTCATGTTATTTTTAATCAAGCCCGTAAATTGATTTTTTTTCATATTTTAATCCTTGGTTCAGATTTTTTTTTCTTTTTATATTTTTAACTATATTATTTTGATACTTGTTCAATCAGGTCCATTTTTTCCATTACACTTACATGATTTCATTTTGTTTTTTTTTCCTATTTAATTATCTAAATTATATGTTAATCGGTTCTTGTGTATACATTTTGCTTCCTTAAGTTGTATATATATAGTTTATTCATTATATATGTAGTATGTATATGTTTGTTGAATGCATCCTGCTCCTTGAAAGTATATAATTAGTTTTTCTTTATAGTATGTATATATATATATTCTAACCTGTAGGTGTTATCAATTTGACTATTGATTTTTTTTTTGAGTGTATCTTTAATTATTCATATTTTATTTGTTGAATTGATATACTTAGAATATTTTCCATATTTATTCGTAAGTATATTATTAAATTGTATTTTTTTTGCGACATTATTTTTATTATTTGCTCCATCATTAAATATTTTTAAGTTATACTCATACGACCCCTTTTTTTTTGTAAAATTCATGTGTTGACAAGGTAAATTTTTTTAAAATTAAGGTAATGTTATTATTTTGGGAATTTGAAAAGATCGTGTCCTAACTCATTGGGTGTGGTTTTTTTCTTTGAACCGGGATAATTGAATATCCTTTTGAAGATTTAAATACGAGATTTTTTCTTTTTTGAAAGTTCATTATTTTTAAATATTCGAATTGTTATGTCCTAACTTATTGAATGTGACTTTTTCTCGATTAATTCAAAATAACGAGCTTTCTTCAGAAATAAAATTTGTTTTTAAAATAGAATAAATTTGACATTCATGCATTTAAGGATTGCGACTTAAACTTTTCTCAAATTTTTATTTTTTTAACAAATAAAGATTTTGAATAATCGATTAGGTACCAATTTTGGGCGTGTAAGGGTGCTTGTCGAAACCGTCCCCTCTTTGGAAAACGACGTGTCTCGAAAAAAAATCATTTTAAAATTGACAAATAATGGGAGTCGCCACCAATCCTTTATTCGGTGTGATTGGATCACCACAAAACGTTTTAAAAGCCGTTTTGAAAACATGTAGGTCTTCGAAATCCAGGAAAAATAGGTTCGGGAGTCGGTTACGTATGAGGAAGGGTTAGCACCCTCATACGCCTAAAATTGGTACCGTATTGATTATTTTGTGGGTCTTGATTTGTAGCGCTTAAGAGCTCGAATAAAGTTAAAAATACGATCCTTGAATACATGAATTAAATTTAAAAGAAATCGAGTTAGTTGGGAAATCTCGATATTTCAAAGTGATCGAGGAAGAAAGTTACATTCAGTGAGTTAGGACATAACATTTCAAGATCTAGACATAATGAGCTTTCCTTTGTAAAATCTTTTGAAATCTTTGCGAAAAGGATATTTGATTATCTCAATTTGAAGAAAGGTTGCACCTAATAAGTTAAGGCGCAATATTTCAGAATCGAAGATAAGGAAACATTGCCTCGATTAAGGGTATTCGATTATTTCGATTTGAAGAAAAAATTGCACCTAGTGAGTTAAGGCGCAAATTTTCGAAACCCGAAATGAAAGAATATTGCCTTGATATTAAAGTTTTTTTTTTATGACAAAAAGACAATTTCGAAAACAAGCATGCGAGTTAAATATGAGTAAACATTAAATAATAGATGTTAAACGCGAAGTAAGATAAATAAGAAGATAAATTAATTGCGAAGAAGAATCAAAAATAAAAAATACGAGTGCATTAATAATTTAAAATTAAATGCAAATATTGATGAAAAAGAAGAATGATGCAATCTGAGTTCAAAATGAGACTTTTCGGATTCCCGGGGACAAAAGTGATAATTTTGGATTCTCGGGGATGAAACGGTAATTTTGGAAAAATTCGGGGTCAAAAATGGGATTTTTAGAAGTTCGAGGGTAAAAAAATGGGATTTTTAGAAGTTTGGGGGTAAAAAATGGGATTTTTGGAAGTTTTGGGGTTAAAAATGGGATTGTTGAACAATTTAGGGATCTACGGGATAATAAAACCAAAAAAACCGATGACACGTGGCAGCCTCTCAGGCCTCCGAAAGTCAAAGGACTATTTTGAAAACCATGGAAAATTTATGGGGCAATTTTGTAATTAAAGCGAACCTGATTTAAGGATTAAATTAAAACAAATCAGAAATAAAGGGGACTATTTGCAAAATAAGCCGAAATCATGACACATGGCAACTCCTGGTGCTTTTAAAAGGTCGAGGGGCTAAATTGAAGAACCGTGAAAATTATTAGGCCAATTTAAAATTAATTAAAAGTACCAGAAGGATCTGATTGAAAATTTGAAAAAAAGAGAAATGACCAAAGGCACAAATATCCCCTTTTCCGAAAACACGCGTATCCTTCAGGCGGGTCGGGTCGGATTCGGGCTATAGCTTAGAACGGTGCCGTTTTAGCACTGAAATTTGGCCTTCAGAACGGCACCGTTCTGAGGACCTATAAATAGCTAGTTTTAGAGAAAAAAAGCATTTTTTAGCCCCCCCTAAAAAAACAGAAAAACTCTCTCAAAAGGCTTCCCCTTCCCCTTTGGCCGGCCATGCTCCGGCCCCGAGCTAGTCGCCCATCCATCGCGCGTAGGGCCACACGCGCCCTCGTCTCCGGTCGCGCGTCATCGCGCGTGTTCGCCGCGCCGGTCACGGGCAACGGTCCGTCCATGTCGCCGATCATCACGCGCCGGTCAACCACCGGCGAAGGTAAAAAAAAAAAATCTTTTTCTTTCTCCGAATTTAAACCAGTTCTCCTTTTTATTAAAAAAAGTTTTGCTTTTTTTGAAAGCCATTTTATTTATCTTTCATTCGTAGAGTTCCGATTCCATTCTCCTTCCTCTTTTTTTTGCAGATCCAGGCGTAGCGAGGTATGGGGTTTCGGCGGAGGCTTCGATGCGAGTTCCGGCGGCGATGACGCGGGTCAGGGAAGTACTTTCTGACCTTTCGTTGTTTTTTTTAATTTATTAATTATTTATTAGGGAAATATTTATTATTAATAAATATCTTGAAAACCGCTCTCTTGTCATTAATGCTATCATTAAAAATTATTATTAGTGTCATTATTATTATTATTATTATTATATAAATATTATTAATAATATAATAATCAATATTAACCCTAATGACGTTTTGAAAAATGAAAATAATAAATGTCAACAAACATGTTAAATACATGCGTTAATGCCTACTTAGAAATTGATGGGTTTGGAAATTTAAAAGACAAATGACAATGAATACACATTGAAGGTACCTGATTGATTTTAATGCTTGAGTATTCTGGTTTAGGCTTCGATCTGTTCTCTGCTTACTATTATCTGCTTCTTACTTTCAGCTTGTAAATGCCTATTGTTTCTATTGATCTCTCGAAAAACTGTCTGTATATTGATTTTCGAATCTCTAAAATCCAACCCTTACAACTGAGAATCAATTCGGCTTTTATAGCCTGTTTCACAATCATTCTGTTTTGTTTTTCTTAAATAAATGTCCATCTTGTCTTCTTTTGCAGGTTTGGCGATGGCAGTGACGGTGGCAGCTGTCGAGGATGGTGGCTGCGGCAGAAGTAAGTGGAGTGACCACAGTTGACGTGGCACATTCTGATGGGCTGAAATAGAGGCAGCAGCAGTACAAGTTGAAGCTTAGGGTTTCTGACTTAGTTTTAGTGTCTTGTTTTGAGTCATTTGTAATTGGGCCCTATGTTTGGGATTGTACTTGGGCTCGGGTTTTTGGGTAAGTTAGGACCGAGCCCAATTTGGACTTTGTAATATGAACATTTATTGTATTTGAACTTTATTTATTTTAAATTCATAATAATTTTAAATTTGATAATAAATTTAAACTTAAATTTAAATTTAAAATACATTTAAATTTAAAATAAATTTTAATTTTTAAAAAAATTTAATCTTAAAATAAATTTAAAGGGGAGCTTGGGGCCCGGTCAAAATTTGGGCTTCAACAGTGCTAATCCTTTCTTATGCGTAACCGACTCCCTAACTCGTTTTATGGTTTCAAAGACCAAAATTATTTTAATGATTTTTTTTAAATCTCGAAAGGAGACCTAATTATATCTGTTTTAAAAAAAATTATTGGTGGCGATTCCATTTTCATAAATCGAGACTTGTTTTTATTTTTTTCAAAAAAAAGATTTGACATAATACATAGGTCTCTATGATGTTTTTACATATTTGAAAGCGTGACAATAAATTTTAAATATTTAATATTACCATTTCAACAAAAATATCATTTTTATAAACTTTTATTAAATATATTTGTTACATAATATTTTTTCACCTATTTTGTAGGTTTGTCGTAATCTAATAATTTTTGTTATTTTTTAAAAGAATGACTTTCAAATGTTTTTTTTTTTTTTTTTGCTAACTAGTGCTTTGATAATCCAAAAGTAAAATAATTTATAGAATTTTGTCTACAAAAACATGTAGAAAATAAGTAGATAAGATCTATAAAAACTTTACATTATATTTTTAGAATAACGAGAAATGTTTAAAATTTAATACTTAATTTTTTAACACATATTTTTTTAATACTTTACCAAACTACACCAAAAATTAATGTCTGGTTTATTTATAAGATCAACGAATAGACGATAAAATTAATTTAAATAAAAATGAAATTATACTATTTATTTATTTATATATAGTGGTTGATTAATAACAGATGAACGAGTGAGTAAAAAGGTAAGATAGTATCATATATATTATAACTAGTTTTTTTATCCAATGTGATGCACGAGTTTTATGAAATTGTTATTTATTAAAAAATATTGTTTTAAACTTTTATAATTATAAATTTTAATAAGGTATGTTTTTTGCATTTTAAAACGTTTTATTAGAAAAAAAATTAATAAACTGTATTTTGAACTTTAAACAAAAGAAATAACATGTATTTTTTATAGAAGTAAATTAATAATTTTTTTTTTTTTAAATGTATGGGTATGCCATTTGCATACTATAATTGTTTATTTGAAGATAAAATTTGAAACAAAAGAAATAACATGATCTTTTTATAAATTTAGAAAAAAAATAGTATTCATACATTTATTTGCTGAAAATTTTAGATATTTGAATTTTGAATAAGAAAAGTAAAAGTAGTAGTAAAAGTATATAATTAGTTTTTCTTTATAGTATGTATATATATATATTCTAATCTGTAGGTTATATTAGTTTGACTATTGATTTATTTATTTTTTTGTGTATCTTTAATTATTCATATTTTATTTGTTCAATTGATATGATTTAGAATACTTTCTATATTTATTCGTATGTATATATTATTAAATTTTATTTTTTGTGACATTATTTTTATTATTTTCTCCATCATTAAATATTTCTAACTTATATTCATACGACTAGTTTTTTTTTGTAAAAATTATTGTGTTGACAAGGTAAATTTTTTTAAAATAAAGTCAATGTTATTATTTTGGGAATTTGAAAAGATCGTGTCCTAACTCATTGGGTGCGGTTTTTTCTTTGAATCGGGATAATTGAATATCCTTTTGAATATTTAAATACGAGATTTTTTTCTTTTTTGAAAGTTCGTTATTTTTAAATGTTCGAATTGTTATGTCCTAACTTACTGGATGTGACTTTTTCTCGATTAATTCGAAATAACGAGCTTTCTTTAGAAATAAAATTTGTTTTCAAAATAGAATAAATTTGACATTCATGCATTTAAGGATCGCGACTTAAATTTTTCTCGAATTTTTAATTTTTCAACAAATAAAGATTTTGAATAATCGATTAGGTACCAATTTTTGGTGTGTAAGGGTGCTAATCCTTCCTAATGCGTAACCGACTCCTGAACTCGTTTTATGGTTTCAAAAACCAAAATTATTTTAATGATTTTTTTTAAAATCTCGAAAGGTGACCCAATTACACTTGTTTTAAAAAATTATTGGTAGCGACTTCATTTTCATAAATCGAGACTTGTTTTTGTTTTTGTTTTTTTTAAATGGTTTTGACAGCTTGGCGACTCCACTGGGGACTAATAAGAGAGTCAAGCCGTAAATCGATTATTTTTTGTCTTTTTTGTTGAAAATTTCAAAGTCGACTTAATTTAATTTACAATCCTTTGCATTTTACTTTTGTGATTTTTATGTTGTTTGATAAATGTTGATATTGCTATATATGTCTATATTTTTGTATACATACATTTGTTACTTCACCGTTTAAGTGGAAGTGAGATGCTACTCCTTCGTGAGGTTTTCACCTCCGTGCAGGATAGTGAATCACTTTCGGGATACATTCGTACCTATGTTTTCGTGAAGTTTTTACTTCCGTGCAAACATACGGGAAATGTGTCCCCCTGAGCCGAACTCGTTCGTATGAGCCTATAATGGGTGAGGACTGAGGAATCTGCTGGTTTGAGTACCATTACTTTAGAATCGAAAACCACATATAATGATCCTTAAGAACCCACCCTAGGTAGAACTATACCGAACCATTAGAGACCACCTAATAGATGCATAGGTTCTCTATTGTATATTTGTTGATACATTTTATGATTGTGGGTACGAATTTGGTTTTTTTTCCCCTTATTGTGCATTGCATCCTCATATTAGAAAAGGTATTGACTTGAGTTTGATTACTAGTAGAGAATTGGTCATGGGAAAAGGGTATCTTAATGATGTAGAAGACAATGTGACTGTGCGTATGTGGTCAGAGGATAGACAATGTGAGAAGGGTGATAGTCTAGTTGAAGGCCATGTATCGGATTACTGGGATTTCACTCGGATCAGTGTGACTCAAAATAGCTTGTAAGAGTTGAAAAAAATCTGGGATTAGTGGGATGATGGAATGAAGTAGATTTTCTACCGAGAGTATGGGGATCTACCGTACTTGCTAGAAGTTAAGGTGGACAAGCATCTCTTCCGAGCTCTTACACAGCACTAGAACCCGGCTTATAGTTGTTTCACCTTTAGGAACATGGATATGGTGCCCACGATTGAGGAATACACTGCTCTATTTCGATGCTCCAAAATTCAGGTAAAAAAGGTCTATTCGAGAGCTACTAATGTACCAACTTACCTTAAGAAGCTGATGAACATTACGGGAATAAGTGAGCAATGGGTTATAGCTCGAATTAAGGTGAAGGGCGACAACAAATGTGTCAATTGGAAAAGTTTGCGAGATTTGATTTTAGCTCATTCTGATGCAAAGAAGAAGGTTGATATATTTGCTCTCAGTTTGTACGGACTGATTATATTTCCCAAGGCGTTAGGACACATAGATGAGGCGGTCACTGATTTATTCGATCGGCTTGATAAGGGGGTTACACTGATTCTAGCAATTTTGGTCGAAACTTTTAGGTCAATAAATGCATGTCGAAGAGAGAGAGAAGGAAGATTTATTGGATGCGCACCCCTACTGATGGTATGGTTTCATAGCCACTTTTGAAAAGTGGGAAATGTTCCTAGCTGAGTGTATTTTGCGAGTTATTCTCCTTTGAGGGAATTTGTTACTACACAAAGACGAAAGGATATCTTTGAGGAAAAGTGGATGGCAATACTCCATAATCTTCGAGACGAAGACATAGAATGGCGAGCACCGTGGTTCATTCCCGGTGAAATTATTTATCGATGCAGTGATTTCGACTAGGTTCCATTACTAGGGATATGGGAAGCTGTGGGATATAATCCTTTGTTAGTAATGAGACATTATCGGTCAAGACAGTTTATCCCAGTGACTCAGGGTTTAGCTTAGTGTGAATTTATATATAAAGGCGAGAACAATAAGAAAAGAGTTCGAGAGATATCAAACGCCTAGAGTCAAGCCCGTAAAATGAAGCCATTTGCAATAAATCCCATGAAGACCTAAGAGTATGAATATTGGATGAGTAGGAGAGTCAATGATAACATTCCCGTACCAAATCTTGATAATGTCTACCTAGTTGAGGAGTATTTGCAAGTAGTCTCATCGGAATTAGAGCTCATCAAACAAGACTTTGAAAAGAAAAGTTTTAAATTGAGGAAAAAGGTAGAAGTGTTAGAAGAGGAAAAGATGCAGTTGGGTTTGGATGTTGATGTCCAAAAGTAAGAAGCCGATAAGCAAAAGAAAGGGAAGAAAAAGGTTGAGGAGAACTTGGATGATTTGAAGAAGGATTACAAGAAGCTTCTCCAATCAATGAGAATTGTTGGGTTAGGTAAAACACCAGAACAATGGCAGTAAGAAATCCAAGAGGAAAGGGTTCTAGTGGATTAGTGGAAGAGAAAATTTCAGGATGCTCAAGTCCAAGGAGATGCTATAAAAAGCGAGCTGTTAGAGAGTCAGGTCGAGAAAGCTGAGATGAAGGCCCAAATAATCGAGTTAGAAGAGTCTTTGCATATGCACTGTAATCGCAACTCTGCGACATGATTGAGGGCAAGCCAGGCTGAGAATGAAGGATTAAAGAGAAGGGTTGGAGAACTTGAAGCTTCACTGCAGAATTGTGAGATTCGGATTGAATTCCTCGAAAGAACTCTGGAGAAAAGTAATAGGCAACTTTAACACTCTCAAAGGCAGGTTAGAGACCGAGACCATGTTATGGGGGAAGCATTAACACAAGTAAGAGAAGTGGCAATAAACTTGCAGAAGTTAGTTGTCTAGGCAGATGCTTTGAGCCTAGAGTATGTGTCAGTGACTGATAAAGGCCAAAAGTTAGCATGTCTCCTTCAAAAGATTAAGACTTTGAGCATTAGGGCAATGTCTTATTTGTAATTATCTTACGTAAAGACATTTGTTTTCTAGTAAGGTTATTCTATTAGAATTCGATTGAGAGTCAATACCTTTATTGCATTTTTACATTCATGCATTCATTGCATTTTCATACATTAAAAAATTTTCAAGAAAAACATTGCTAATTAATTAAAATTTTTCTTTAAAAGTTACTCTGGAAAAACTACACTGTTACTACACTCGTGCTAAGACAAGAGCGATGGATCAGCAATTGAAAGGTTGGAGCAAATGCAAAAAGAAATGCAAGATCAACTACATGAACAGTTAGCGAAGGTGCAACAAGATATGAAGGACCAGATTATTGAGTCCTAAAATGAACTTATCATAAGTTCACTCAATTACTGGTTGAGAGAGTTGAAAAGGGAAAGGGTATTGTAATGGACCAAAAGGAAAGGAGTGATGGTGCTCCTTATCCTCCAAATGTTACCCCCACACTAGCTCAGGTTTCGTAAAAAATGGGTGTTCGAGGAGCATCTGTCACTATCAACCCGCAATCGTGCTTGTTTGGCACACCAAAACCAGCAAACTATCAAACGGGTTCTAGTTCTAACCTAGGAAATAACTCGGCCAACTTCATCATACTGATTTAAATGAGATGATGGAAACAGAAAAAGTAAGAGTCAAACTTCCTAACCAGTTGGAGGAACGCTGTAAATGGCTAGAAGAAAGGTTCAGAGCTTTAGAAGGAGCCAAAGGGTGCTATGGAATTGATGCCAAAGAGTTGAGCTTAGTTTCAAACCTGGTACTACCTCTCAAGTTTAAAGTTTCGAAGTTTGAGAAATATAACGGGACAAGCTACCCGGAGGCACACATATCACCATGTTCTGCAGAAAGATGACGGGTTATGTCTATAATAATCAGTTGTTATTCCATTATTTCCAAGACAGTTTATCAGGATAAGCTTCAAGGTGGTATAATCAATTGATTCGTGCCAAGATCAGTTCTTGGAAGGATTTGGCACAAGCTTTCATGAGACAATACGATCATGTCACTGATATAGCTCCTGATAGGATCACATTACAAAATGCTGAGAAAAGGCTGGGAGAAAGCTTTTAGCAGTATGCTCAAAGGTGGAGAGATATGACCACTTAAGTACAGCCATCGCTTTCTGAAAAAGAGATAACCATGCTTTTTGTTAGTACTTTGAAAGCACCATATATCAATCATCTGCTGGGAAACGCTACTAAAAGTTTCGATGACGGAGAAAGTACCAAAAGGTCCGCCACTAAAAGAAAGGATAATGTGGTGACTAATATAAGCTTATACCAGACGAATGTTAAAAAATCGGTCATGATGACCCAGTTTAAAGCCCCAACAACCAATTTTCAAAATAGACCGAGACAAGAATCGGGCTCGAGGTAGAATATTGAAATAATCCAATTCACTCCCATCTCGATGACCTACAAGGAGCTTTACAAGAGTTTATATGATGCCTGAGTAGTGTCCCCCTTTTACTTGAAGCCAATGCAACCCCCGTTCCCAGATTAGTATGACACAAACACTTAGTATGACTATCATGCAGGAATAACGGGTCACTCTATTGAGAATTGCACTGCTTTCAAGAAACTGGTTGAAAGATTTATTAAGATGGGGATAATAAGGTTCGATCAATCAGCAGGACCTAATATGGCTGAGAATCCCTTGACAAATCATCCTGATCTGGGGGTAAACGCAATAACCGAATAAAGGAGAAAGAGGATTAAGGATGATGTGGGGAAGGTCAAGTCTCCATTAAAGTGGGTTCAGCAACAGATGGTCAATAAAGGTTTGATCATGCAGAAGAGTGAGGACATGGTGACAATAACTGAAAATTACTGCGAGTTCCGCGTTGTGGAGGGACATAAAATCCAAGGGTGTGTTGAATTTCGAACCTTGGTATAGAAATTAATAAATAATAAAGAGCTGGAGTTCTTTGAGAAGAAGCAAGATGAAGGAACAAAAGATGTTTTTACTTTTGAGAAAAGGGCACAGGAAAATACTTATGAGGCCAACTTACCAGTGGTAATTATGAGTGAGGTTGGAGATCAAATGACACCACGGGTCATCATTTAAAAACCTGTGTCATTTCCTTAAAAGGATAATAAAAGGGTACTGTGGAGCTATGATTAGTAACGATATCAAATGAAGCAGGATCAAATGAGGATGAAAGTTTTACAGATTCAGAGAAGGAAGTTAATAAAAAAGTCTTGTTTGATGGACTTGAGAAGAGAGAAAATAACAAACTTGGGATGTGAGTAAATGAGCCAGTAATTGAAGAGAAGGCTAAGGAATTTTTGAAATTCCTAAAGCATAGCGAGTACATTGTGGTAGAAAAGTTACATAAATAGTTTGATCGAGTATCAATTTTAGCCCTGCTATTAGGTTCAGAGGCCCACCGTAACGCGTTACTGAAAGTGTTGAACGAAACATATGTGGCGAAAGATATCTTGGTAAACAAGTTGGATCAGCTGGTTAACAACCTAAGTGCAGATAATTTCATTTTCTTCAATGATGATGAGATACCTCTAGGGGGCATGGGCTCAACAAAAGCTCTTCACATTACGACCCGATGAAAAGGATACACTTTACCGAGCGTATTGATAGATAATGGCTCGGCCTTAAATGTGCTACCACTGGCAATACTAAATAAGTTGTCGATAGACAGCTCTCACATGAAGGCATGCCACAGTGTAGTGAGGGCCTTTGATGGAACGGAGAGACGAATGATGGGCATAATTGATATTCCACTCTTGATTGGTCCAAACACGTATGAGATGAACTTTTTAGTGATGGGCATTAGGCCTACCTACAATTTCCTGTTGTGAAGACCGTTGATTCATTCGGCAGGGGCAATACTGTCGTCCTTGCATCAAAAGTTAAAATTGGTGATAGAAGGTCGATTAATCACCATTAATGCTAAGGAGGACATTATTGCATTAGTGACTAGTGATGCACCTTACTTAAGTACAAATGAGGAGGCCATGGAGTGCTGCTTTAGGTCGTTGGAGTTTATGAATGCTACCTTCGTGGTTGAAAGAGATAAGATCCTCACACAAAGAATATCGACGACCACCAAGATAGGGCTGAAAATGACGGTTGGAAAAGGTACTTCATTTGGAATTGGCAAAGAAGCATCTCCAAGGGAGGATTACAGTGCCAGTACTGGTAGAGAAGTGTGATTAGTTTGGCTTAGCTTTTAAGCCAAATATGAAACAAAGAAAAGATGAGCTACAGAAATAACTAGATAAGAGAAAGGCAAGAATAAGAGGGGAAGAAATCAAAAGCAAGCCAATGGTCTTTCCTCAAATCTCAAGGTCATTCGTGTCGGGAGGTATTATTAACCCCTAGCAAAGGCCGACAAAAAATAGGTTGGCAGGAATAATGGGAAATCTGAACATCAACACCGTTTTTGAAGGGACGGGTGAGCAAAGGAATTTGGCAAGAATTTGCCTATACACCCTCGGAAGCGTTTTAGACAATTGGACTGCGGAAGAGCTCCCTATAACTTTTAAGTCTTTTTGAGAGTAATGTTCAGAAGTCCCTTTTTGCTTTAAGCCTGAGAGAAATTGAGATCTTTTTGTAAAAGGCATACGTTCATTGGATTTTTATTTTCAATAAAAAAGATGCACTTTCTTTCACCCAAATTAGCAAAAATTCTCATTATTCTTTCCATTCATTTCATATCACAATAAACATTCTCAAATTCATTTATCTTTCGGATATTTTGGTCCATATGACAAGTCCCTAGATATCAACAATATGATAACGTCGTCACCGACTTAAAGCCTCATTTTGAGTAAAATATGTGCTTAGAGGAATCTCATGATTTTGAAGAAACCCAAGATTGTAGTTTATCTCTTGATTTGTTACGGATAGTTGAGCAAGACGAGAAACATATCCTACCTCACAAAGAACCAGTAGAAGTTTTAAGTTTAGGGGATGAAGTTGATAAAAGGGAGGTGAAGATTGGAACCTATATCTTTGCAGAAATGAGGCGAGTTCTCATAGATTTGCTTCAAGAGTTCAAGGAGGTGTTTTCATGGTCGTATCAGGATATGCCTGGTCTAAGCACTAATTTGTGGTACACAATCTCCTTATAATAGAAGAATGTAAATCGGTCCAATAGAAGCTTTGAAGAATGAGACCAGATGTTCTCCTAAAGATAAAAGAAGAGGTCTGAGAAAAGTTTGATGCCAGCTTCTTACGAGTAATAGAATACTCAGAATGGTTGGCCAACATAATGCCAGTTCCTAAAAGGACGGGAAAGTACAAATGTGAATGGACTATCGGGACTTAAACAAGGTTAGTCCAAAAGATAATTTCCTGCTACCTCACATCGACACCTTGGTGGATAATATAGCAGGTCATTTATTATTCTCTTTTATGGATGGTTTTTTTGGGTACAACCAAATAAAGATGCATCTTGAAGATATGGATAAAACTACATTTGTCACCGTGTGGGGAACCTTTTGCTACAAGGTTGTGCCATTTGGATTGAAGAATGTAGTGGCAACATATTAAAGGGCTATGGTGACTTTGTTCCATGACATGATGCACAAGGAGATTGAGGTCTATGTTGATGATATGATTGCAAAGTCTCGAACAAAAGAGGAACATGTAGAAGTTTTAAGAAAGTTGTTCTTAAGATTGAGAAAGTTCCAGTTGAAGTTGAACCGAAGCAAATGTACTTTTGGGGTTACTTCAGGGAAGTTGATAGGCTTTGTTGTCAGTGGAAGGGGAATTGAAATCAATTCCGATAAGGTCAAAGCTATACAAGAGCTACCACCACCATGTACTCAAAAAGAAGTTAGAGGGTTCCTAGGGAGGTTAAATTACATCGCTCGATTCATTTTACAACTAACCGAGAAGTGTGATCCTATCTTCCGTCTTCTCAAGAAGCACACCCGGGAGTTTGGGATGATGAATGCCAAAAGACTTTTGACAAAGTCAAACATTATTTATCCAATACTCTAGTTTTGATACCACCAGATCCGGACAAGCCTTTGATATTGTACTTGGCCGTATTCGAAAACTTTATGGGATGTGTATTAGGCCAGCATGATGAGTTAGGAAAGAAAGAAAGAAAGAGCAATTTATTATCTCAGCAAGAAATTCATTGAATGCGAGATAAGATATTCGCCGATCGAGAAACTATGTTGTCCTTTAGTTTGGACTACTTGAAGGTTGAGACAATACAAGTTATATCATACGACTTGGTTGATTTTAAAATTTGATTCTCTCAAGTTTATGATGGGGTCGGCTGCATTGAATGAAAGGATGACTAGATGGAAAATGCTACTTTTTGAATTTGACATAGTCTATGTGAACCAAAAGGCGATAAAAGGGAGTGCAATAGCAGATTTTATGGCCGGCAGAGCTCTCAAGGATTATGAATCATTAGATTTTGATTTCCCAAATGAAGATCTAATGTATGTTGCAACCACAACAGAAGAAACTTCAAAAGAACAACCATGGAAAATACATTTTGACGGTGCTTCAAATGCTACTAGCAGAGGGATTGAGGCAGTGCTGGTATCCCCGGAAGGAGATCATTATCCTCTTACAAGCAAGCTGGACTTTGATTGCACCAACAACATGGCAGAATATGAAGCATGTGTCATGGGTATTCAGCAACCATAGAACACAAGATTAAGATTTTGGAAGTGTACGGGATTCTGCGTTTGTAATTTATCAACTCAAGGGAGAATGAGGAATGAGAGATTCCAAGTTGATAGATTATCGAAATTAATTCTCGAGCTAATTAAAGAATTCGAAGACATCACCTTTCATTACCTCCCGCGAGAAGAAAACCAGATGGTCGATGCTTTGGCTTTTCTTACCTCCATAATCATGGTCAATAAGCAGGAAGATATGAAGCCGATTCAGATGAGTATATACGAGGTTCCAGCTCATTGCTACAACATTGAAGGGGAAGAAAAAGATGATCACCCTTGGTACCAGGAAATTCTGCAGTATGTAAAAGACCGTAAGTACCCTGAGCAGGCCACCGAGAATGAAAAAAGAACATTGAGAAGGCTCACCATTGACTATGTCCTTGACGGGGATATTCTGTATAAAAACAGGAAGGATCAAGTCCTGTTGAGGTGTGTTGATTCTATTAAGGCCAAGAAAATCTTAGAAAATGTTCATGAGGGGGTTTGTGGAACACATGCCAATGGTTTCACGATGGCCAGATAGATTATGAGATTCGGGTATTACTGGTCAACCATGGAAGGAGATTGCATTAAATATGCTAAGAAATGTCACAAGTGTCAAATTTACGGAGACAAAATTCATGTACCTCCTTCACCTCTCCGGGTTATGCCTTCCTCATGGTCGTTTACTATGTGGGGCATGGACGTCATCAGACCAATCTTGCCAAAAGCTTCTAATGGGCATAGGTTCATTTTTGTGGTCATTGATTACTTTACTAAGTGGGTGGAAGCTGCTTCCTACGCTAGTGTCATGAGATCAACGGTCAGTAAATTATTGAAGAAAGAAATCATATGTCGATATGGAATGCTGAGAAGATCATATCCGACAATGCTTTGAACTTGAATAATAGCACAATAGCAGAAGTCTACAGTCAGTTTAAGATCAAACACCATAATTCAGCACCGTATCGCCCGAAAATGAACGTAGCAATAGAGGCAGCTAATAAAAACATCAAGAGAATCGTTAGGAAAATCACAGAGACCTACAAAGATTGGCATGAGAAGTTACCATTTGCTCTCTACGCTTATCGAATGTCTATCAGAACTTCTACCGGGGTAACACCTTTCTCATTAGTATATGGAATGGAGGCAGTCTTACCCATTAAGGTCGAAATTCCTTCCCTCCGAGTCTTATCAAAAGTGAAGTTAGATGAGGCAGAATGAATCCAGTCAAGATATGACCAGCTAAACCTAATTGACGAGAAGAGGTTGAAAGCTATCCAACATGGCCAGATGTACCAAAAACGGATAATGCGGGCTTATGATAAAAAAGTTTGCCCTAGAGAATTCCATGAGGGAGATATAGTGTTGAAAAAGATCCTTTCTATGTGAAAAGACTTCCGAGGCAAATGGATGCCAAATTGGGAAGGCCCATATGTGGTAAAGAAGGCTTTCTCTAGAGAAGCTTTGATTCTAGTTGAGATGGATGACAAAGATTTGTCAAACCCCATAAACTCAGATTCAGTGAATAGATACTTCACCTAAAAAAAAGAAAAAAGGTTAAGTTGAAAACCCGCAAAGGGTGGCATAAACCTAAAAAAAGGGTGGGGTCGAGATGAAAACCCGTAAAGGGCATCTCAAAGCCTAAGGAGATTTGAGCCAAAAACCCGAAAGGGCGGCTCAAATTCCGATCAAGGATCGGGCACGAAGTAGGTTTCTTTCTTAGAAGTAACAGGAAGGAGAAACACTACATTTTGGGCATCGATAAAGTGTAATAGTTTTCATGGGTACACATTAAGCTCAAAGTGGTCCTCATCAAGTTTGCTCGGAGAAATTCATATGTTGATAACTTAGGCATCTGATTTTATTTTTTTTCTCACTTTAGCAATTCCTGATAATGTTTGCTAATTTTGACCAAAATTTGTTATATTGGTTGATGTTTTGATTAATGTTTGATATTGTCTCATTTATCTCTATTCAAGCGTTATCGCCAATAAATTCAATCTTATCCATTTTTGTAACCCTGCTTAGAGCATTCTTTGCATTGAAATAATGGACTTGATGATATAAGGTATAAAAAGATTTCTACATATTACTTTGGGAAGTTTAAATAGTACAGGAACCTGAAATAGGACCATTAGTCAGAAATAACCAAATCCGAGGGTTGAGGGGATCCTAAAACCAACTAAATTCAGCTTATGATTACCTTTTCGGATTTCATATCAAGAACACCAGACTTGAAGGAAGGCATGGTGACACATCGATGTTAGAACTTAGGCAAATGACGATCAGTGATGACCTAAGGACTAAAACAATAAAAAACCATTTTAAAATGACATATTTGCATGATATCAATATCATTCATGCGCATTTAGATAGGAGCATTTGATTCATTCAAATCATGACATCCTAGTTACATGGCATATATAGAGGTCCATAAAACAGGTTCTACAGGTCATATCCTTAGAGAATGGCGATAGGACAACAAATCTTTTACCTCTAAAGCTGTGGAGGTGCAGATTGAAACCGCAATGGAAAATCTCATATACCTAAAGCTTTTGAGGGGCAGAATGAAGCCGCAATGGCAAATCTCATTCACCTAAAGTTGTAGAGGGGAAGATTGAAGTCACAAGGATGAATCTTATACTCTTGAAGTGAAATGAAGTGAAGTTACAACCTCGAATCTTTTATCCCAACTATGGGGCAGATTGAAGTAATTTAGATCTTTTACCCTAACTAGAAGGCAGATTGAAGTAATCCAGATATCTTACCTCGACTATAGGGTAAACTGAATCCATCATATCTTTTACCCTAATCAGACGGCAGATTGTAAACCATCAGATCTTTTTGAAGACCATTCAATCTCTTACCCTGCCCATGGGGCAGATTGAAGACCATACGATCTCTTACCCCGACTAGAGGGCAAATTGAAGACTATCCGATGTTTTACCCATAAAGCTATAGAGAGATAGATTGAAGCTACAAAAGCAAATCTTATACCCCTAAATATAGAGAGATAGATTGAAGCTACAAAAGCAAATCTTATACCCCTAAAGTTATAAAGGGGCAGATTAGAACTCACAATAGCAGACCTCGATCTTCACTGAAGTTACAGAGGAATACAGTGAAGCTACGAAGGTGAATTCTTGTCTTTCTAAAGTTGAAGTAGAGTAAGATGATGCTACAAATCTTATACCCCTAAAGTTGTAGTGGTTCAGATTAAAATCATGAAAACAAATATTTATTTCCCTGAAGTTACAGTGGAGCGAGATGAAGTTACGACAGCAAATCCTATATCCATGAAGTTGCAGTGGATTGAGGTTACATCAGAAAGTCTTATCTCCTTAAAGATATAATGGAGCAAGATAAATCTACGACATTGAAGATAAGCGAATACAATGAAGTGAAAGAGCGAGTTACTGAAAAAGAGAAATACCAAACGATGAAATGTGGTAGGACAAGACAAAACTGGTCTTCTTTTGAGTCTTTGCTTCGTTCTTGTTACACGACAACGAGCAAAGAGGGGCAGCTGTAAAAGCTCAATTTGTCCGGGCCTTTACAATCCAATTTTGTTATTTATTTATTTATTTATTTATTATTATTTTATAAATAAATAAACAAATAAATAAATAATAAAATTAAAAAACAAAATACAAACCCAATTTTAACCCAACACAAATACAAGTAAAAAAAAAAACCCAAATACACTCTTAAAACCCATTTATTCTTATTACAAATAGGCTCAATTATCTAGCCCAACTTAACAAGACCCAAACTCTAACCAAACAAAAAAAACCCTAATCTTAATCTTTTAGCCTTCAACCGCCGTCAGCAACCTCGCCCACGCTCATGCCGCCACCGTTGTCGTTTTCCTCGGGTTTGAGACTCCACGTTCAACACGGAGTGTAGATCATGCACGACACCAGAAAATTCGAAATTTGTTATACAAAAGTATTACAAAAACATAGAAATCAGATGTAATTTGGGGACAAAAAAATATACAAAAAAATATGGAAAAGGTTGATATTTTCAACGACCAAAACCACACGAATACAGCAGTAAAAAGTTTTTTTTCCCTTCAAGGTATTATCAATATTATTTGTTATTTATCTCATGTGTATATATATATATACTTACATATTTTTAGTTTCGGATAAATATTAAACAAATAAAAAGAAGATAAAGAGAAAACCAAAAGTCAAAGTTTACCTCGGTGGCCATCAATGAAGAGATTTTATTTTAAAAAATTGAAGTTGATTAGCAAAATCGTGAAAATTTTTTGAAGTTTGTGGTTTTTTTTGGGATTTGGCTTGATTTAAAGAAAGGAAGCATGGATCTATGCATTTGTTAAAAAAATTAAAAAAAACAAAATTTTTTGAAGTGTTCGACCACTGGCATGGTGTTTACCGTCACCGGTGTGCGGTGGTCGCTACTGGGCCATGGTGGTCGGCGTTGAGGGAAGGGGAAGAGAGAAAAAATGAGGTTTTTTGAAGTTTTTTTAAGTGAAGAGGAAAAATGAGAAGTTTTAAATTTTTTTTTTTGTTTTATATTAAACCCAATGATGACCCGACCTATGACCCGCGTGTTTTTTAAAATGGAAGGACTAATTGTACATTTAACCCTTCCGTCTTTTTTTAGTGTCCCAATTTGATTCTTTTTTTCTTTCCATGTTATTTTTAATCAAGCCCGCAAATTGATTTTTTTCATATTTTAATCCTTGGCTCAGATTTTTTTCTTTTTATATTTTTAACTATATTATTTGATATTTGTTCAATCGGGTCCATTTTTTCCATTACACTTACATGGTTTCATTTTGTTTTTTTTTCTGTTTAAAATTATCTAAATTATATGTTAATCGGTTCTTGTGTGTACATTTTGCTTCCTTAAGTTGTATATATATAGTTTATTCATTATATATGTAGTATGTATATGTTTGTCGAATGCATCCTGCTCCTTGAAAGTATATAATTAGTTTTTCTTTATAGTATGTATATATATATATTCTAATCTGTAGGTTATATCAGTTTGACTATTGATTTTTTTTTTGAGTGTATCTTTAATTATTCATATTTTATTTGTTCAATTGATATGACTTAGAATACTTTCCATATTTATTCGTAAGTATATTATTAAATTGTATTTTTTTTGTGTGACATTATTTTTATTATTTGCTCCATCATTAAATATTTCTAAGTTATACTCATACGATCCCTTTTTTTTTTTAAATTCATGTGTTGATAAGGTAAATTTTTTTAAAATTAAGGCGATGTTATTATTTTGCAAATTTGAAAAGATTGTGTCTTAACTCACTGGGTGTGATTTTTTTTTTGAACCAGGATAATTGAATATCCTTTTGAAGATTTAAATACGAGATTTTTTTCTTTTTTGAAAGTTCATTATTTTTAAATGTTCGAATTGTTATGTCCTAACTTACTGGATGTGACTTTTTCTCGATTAATTCAAAATAACGAGCTTTCTTCAGAAATAAAATTTGTTTTCAAAATAGAATAAATTTGACATTCATGCATTTAAGGATCGCGACTTAAACTTTTCTCGAATTTTTAATTTTTTAACAAATAAAGATTTTGAATAATCTATTAGGTACCAATTTTGGGCGTGTAAGGGTGTTAATCCTTTCTTATGCGTAATCGACTCCCGAACTCGTTTTATGGTTTCAAAGACCAAAATTATTTTAATGATTTTTTTAAATCTCAAAAGGTGACCTAATTATACCTGTTTTAAAAAAATTATTGGTGACGACTCCATTTTCATAAATCGAGACTTGTTTTTGTTTTTTCAAAAAATGGTTTTGACATAATACATAGGTCTCTATGGCGCTTTTACATATTTAAAAGTGTGACAATAAATTTTAAATATTTAATTTTACCATTTCAACAAAAATATTATTTAGTTTTTTATAAACTTTTATTAAATATATTTGTTACATAATATTTTTTCACCTATTTTGTAGGTATGTCGTAATCTAATAATTTTTGTTATTTTTTAAAAGAATGACTTTCAAATGTTTTTTTTTTTTTGCTAACTAATGCTTTGATAATCCAAAAGTAAAATAATTTAATAGAATTTTTTCTACAAATACATGTAGAAAATAATAAGTAGATAAGATCTATAAAAACTTTACATTTAAAGTTCTATTTTTTTAAGAATAAAGAGAAATGTTTAAAATTTAATATTTATTTTTTCAGCACTTATTTTTTCAGTACTTTATCAAACAACACCTAAAATTAATGTCTGGTTAATTTGTAAGATCAACGACTTAATAATAGAATAGACGATAAGATTAATCTAAATAAAATGAAGTTATATTATTTATTTATTTATTTATAATGGTTGATTAATAACAGATGAACGAGTGAGTAAAAAGATAAGATAGTATCATATATATTATAACTAGTTTTTTTATTCAATGTGATGCACGAGTTTTATGAAATTGTTTTTTATTAAAAAATATTGTTTTAAACTTTTATAAGTTATATAAATTTTAATAAGGTATTTTTTTAGCATTTTAAATGGTTTTATTAGAAAAAAAATTAATAAACTGTATTTTGAACTTTAAACAAAAGAAATAACATACATTTTTTATAGAAGTAAATTAATAATTTTTTTTTTGTAATTGTATGGGTATTTCATTTGCATACTATAATTGTTTATTTGAAGATAAAATTTGAAACAAAAGAAATGACATGATCTTTTAATAAATTTAGAAAAAAAATAGTATTCATACGTTTATTTGTTGAAAATTTTAGATATTTGAATTTTGAAAAAGAAAAGTAAAAGTAGTAGTAAAATTTGTGCATTAATACAAAAATACATTTATTAAAGAGTAAAATGACTAAACATTATTTTTTAGAAGTATTTTAGTGACAAAAATTATTTTTAAGATAAAAGTATTATTAAAATAACAAAATATAAATGATATCTAGAAAGCTATAGTGAATAAATTTAGAAACTCTTGAGTCCATATACTTATTGAATGAAATGTGATCACATCTTAGAAAGTATTTTGGCAATTAATTTAATTTTTTTTATAATTTCTCAAACATTATTGTAAAGTACATATATATATATATTTTTTTTTTGTAAGAAGAAAGTAACTTATGCTAAAGGTCAACAGTTTTCGCAGATAATGCATGATGAATGTCTGCTTCCAAAATCTAACGCACAATGATAGGTGAGTCATAAAAAATGGACAATTGATCTAGATTACCTCTAGCTTCCTTTGCTATACAGTTTGCAACTTTGTTATTATTTTTAGAGATAAGACTAATCCTTACTTGCAAATTTTTAGAAACTCAAGTATGAATCAATCTAAGTTCAGCAATGTTATTATTTCCAGTTAATCCATTTTTCAGGATGTCGACTAAAAGGGCATTATCACTTTCCACTTTCACTTGACGGAAATCACGTGTCCAATTTAATTTAAACCTTCAGGCATTGCCCTAGCTTCAACATGAAATTTTTTAATCAATCAGTTACTATTTCAAATCCAACAAGCCAACCCCCATTAAGTCTTCTTATCACTCCTCCTAGGGTTGCCCTCGAATTAACCGTTGAAACTGAGCCATCCACATTAACTTTGACCTATCCGGTATCTGGGAGTTCCCACCCCCTCAACTTGGATGTATTAATCAGCACTCTTTACCAGATAAGACGGCCTGCCAACGATTGTTTCAGAGTATCCCAACCATTAAGTTTAGCCCGAACTTTATCAACAAGAAATTAAAACGTACCAACCCCCACTCTATTATTAAAGAGAGGTACACCAATATATTTGCCTAGATCATCGACTTCTGTAAAATCAAGCTTGGCACACAATCTTGAAGCAATCTCTACCTAAATAATCCTCGAGAAGAATACTTGGGTCTTTAAACTATTAACACAATGGACTGAGTAATGACATAAATTATCCAGGACATGGTTGAGACAATTAATACCCTTATCATCAGCTCTGCAAAAAAATAAAAAGTCGTCCGAGAAAAAATGATGTGATAAAGTAGGACCTCCATGAGAAAGTAACAAAGGTTCCCAAGTCCCTCTTTTCATAGACGCTGATAGGTCGAAATTGACTTATAGAATCTACATTGCAGACTTTTGGAATCAAAACTAGAAGAGTTTTGTTGATATCTAAATCCAGCTGTCCACCTTTAAGAACGAGACTAAACATCTTCAGAAAATTAATCCCTACAATATCCCAATTCGCTTAGTAGAATTTAGCATGCAAACCATCAATTCCAGGAACTTTAACCGGTGCGATACTAAAGACAGCATGCCGCACCTCATCTAAAGATACCTCCGCATTAAGTTCATTCATAAGATGATCCTAAAGTTTTGGAAACATTCCCTTGCAAGGAAACTCCCCAATCGAATACTGATCCATTTTATACAACTATGAGAAGTAATTAACTGCATTATTAATGTTTGTCAATGCTCTTTATGATAGACAAAAAATCATCCATCAACCTTACACGGTAAAAAAATATGGCTATGTGTTTGAAAAACTCATACTTTAATTAAAATAAAAATAAAATTATCTCATATTCTAAAGTGAACATTTTAAATATTATTAATATAAAAATAACATAAATGTATCTCATATTTTAGAATTAAAATATTAAGTTTTATTAAAAAAATTAGATGATAACTCTTTTAAATTAATTTGTAGAGATATTTGAACGGGGAAAATAATAGTCTTCTTTTTTTGGTTTAATTTCTATAACCCAAGAAAATATTTTATGTGTAGTAAAAACTAAAAAGAATTGTATTTTGTTATTATTTTTGAAAAAAAGTATATATTTTTTCTACATGTAAATCTAGAATTCATAGATTTTTCTTTCCGAAATTTCCTAAAAATGGTTTTAAGAAACATAAGTCAATTTAAATATTGAAACACAATGAAAATGAGTTTTCCACCACATATTTCGCATTAATTTTTCACTTGGCTAAAAACTTCGAAAATATTTCAAAAGATTCAAGCTTCTTCTTTTTATTTTTTTTGGTTAAAAGTAAAAATTTCGTAGTTATCTTCTTTGCATGTTATGTGAACGTCCGATGATGCCATTTAAATCATTAAAGCATCAACCAAGAATCTGGTTGGGTCAAATTAAATACCGATGAGGCAGTAAAAGTTAGCATTGGCTTAACCTCTTTAGTAGGTCTTGGTATTGGAAGATAATGGGAGATGGCTCTTCAACTAGAGCCATGGTATTGGTAGTTGCAACATGGAGTAACAGGAACTTTGGGCGATTACGATGGTCTCAAGAAGTTTTGGAATAAAAATTTTTGTTGAGTAGTTATCTAAAGTAATTGTTTTTGGGTAGTGCGGATTTGTAACGGTCTCTTATAAAGCACTGCTATTAGAGCTCTGGCAAGACGGATTCAAATGCTTCATAGCAGGCAATAAATTGTTTCTTTTCGGCATATTTTTAAGGAGTTGAACCATCAACTAATACGATGACAAGTCTACTCGAAAAAAGCGAAATGGGCCTTCACCAGTTTCTACAACCTCCAACAACAACAGTGAGTAGTGGATTTCGTAGGGAAAAGATATTGATGTTGATAGAATGAGGATACACTTGATAATGAGTTGGGCCACTTGTTTAGGCTTGAAGATCCGTCTGAAAAGTGGGAGGATTTGGATAAAAATATAGGTTCGAAAAATTGGTTGGACAACAAATAAGACTTGTTTTTTAAATGGGTTGAGCATTGGGTAAGATTTGTTGGCTCGGCCCGCATCTGCCTAAAATTTTTTCTGTTGTTGTTTGCTATTGTTTTGCTACCACTTTTCTGTTGTTTTCCTACCAATTTGCTAATATATTATTATTATTTTGTTGTTATTATTTGTATATTGTATAACTATTATTTTATTGTTAATGTTTTGCTTAAACAACAAAATGATACCTAAACTATACTGACATAAGCTATCACTTTCCCAGCATACATCAACACAAATCCCAAACCACTCAAGGACATGTCAATATAAACAACAAACTCGTTTCCCGACTCTGGCTGTGTCAGAATCGGAGCTTTTGTCAATAACTTCTTTAACTGATCAAAACTCTGTTAGTATTTGTTAGACCGAACAAACTGGATATTTTTCTGTAATAACTTCATCATTGACAACGCTATAATAGAGAAATCTTTAACGAATCGACTGTACTAACCTACTAATCCTAGAAAACTGCGTACCTCAGAGACATTCTTCGAAACCTTCTATTGAGAATAGTTGAGACTTTGCTCGGATCAACCCATATTCCTTTCGAAGATACCATATGACTCAAAAATCCAACCTCTCAAAGCCAAAACTCACATTTGCTGAATTTTGCATACAATTGTTTTTCTCGCAAAATCCGTAACACCTCTCTCAGATGCAAAGTATGCTCTGATTCTGTCATGGAATAGATCATTATATCGTCAATAAACACAACCACGAACCTATCCAACTAAGGCTAGAATACTCTGTTCATTAGGTCCATGAATGCTGTTGGGGCGGTAGTCAACCTAAATGACATAACTAAGAACTCGTAATGTCCATACTGGGTTCTGAATGTTGATTTCATCACATCACAGTCTTTCACTTGCATCTGATAGTAACCTGACTGGAGATCTATCTTGGGAAATACAGTTGCACCCTTTAATTGGTCAAATAACTTATCAATATGAGGCAACGAGTACTTATTCTTGATTGTCACCTTATTCAGCTGCTTGTAATCTATACACATTTTCATCGAGCCATCTTTCTTTTTCACCAATAGAATAAGCACACCCTAGGGTGATACACTAGGTCGTATGAATCCTTTATATAACAATTCTTGCAATTGAGCTTTCAAGTCTTTCAACTTAGTTGGCATAATTCTGTACAGTGATATTGAGATCGGGTCAGTGCCAGGTAGCAAATTAATACCAAACTCTACCTCTCTGATTGGTGGCAAACCCGATAATTCCTCAAAAACATATCTGTAAACTCATTAATAATTGGTACTTGTTTTAACTTTATCCCTAAACCCCGTGTATCGAGTATGTAGGCCAGGAATGCTTCAAAGCCTCTACGAACCATTTTCTGTGCTAAGATAGATAAGATTACTCAGGTTTCACTGTTCAATCTGTCGGACTCAACTGCGATCACTTCACCTGTCGAGCATTTGAAATTAATCTGTCTTCGCTTACAATTTAATACTGCATCATGCTCAGATAACCAATCCATACCCAAAATCACGTCAAACTCGATGAACGGTAATAACATTAAGTCAGTAGGAAATTCATAACCCTAAACTTTCAGTGGACATTTACGACACATTAGATTAACAACAACACTATGACTCAATGGGTTTGTGACTTACATCAAATTCATTCGGCTCGACAGATAAACTTATATTAATTGCTAAGGCAGTACAAATATATGAATGAGTTGATCCCGGGTCAATCAAAGCACACACAATATCATTAAAAAGATAGAATATACCGATCACAACATTGGGAGCGGTAGCCTTTTCTCTAGCTCTGGTGGCATATATCTGTGCAGGCGCTCGAGCTTTCGACCTATTTACATTATCCCTATTTTCATTTCGGTTTCCACCTACACTACTGCTCTGTCCTAGGGTTTTCCTTTTCGTGGAGTAACTGAAGGGTTCACACTCCGATATTTTTTTACCTCAGAATTCATCGGATAATTTCCCATGAAATGATCGGTACCTCTACATCGGAAACCATCTCCCTTAATCAATCGGCATTCACTAGAATGAATCTTTTTACAATGCTCACATACTGGCTTTGGTGCGTTACAAAAGCTTACCACGCTATCGGCGGGCCGATTATAAAATTTAGACTCTAGTGGTCCTAACTTGCTCCTACTCAAAAATCTAGATGAGACTGCCTCACAATTTTCATTTTCTCTGAATTTCTTCGGTGGTGGCATAGAGAAAGTTCTAGTAGGATTCTTCTTTCCGAACTCACGGACCCTTTTCTCTCTCTGTCTTTTCTGATTGTATATTTCCTCCATTTCTTGTGCTATGTCTACCAGGATAACAAATGGTCGTATTTCTGAACCACCTACCATAATCTTAACATCATCGTTCAATCCATTCTCAAGTCGGACAACACAGCCTTATCTATCAGTACAATCTCTCGCGCATATTTGTTGAAAAGTACAAATTCCCGCTCGTATTCTGCCGCTGTCTTGTTTCCTTGTCTTAACTCTAAGAATTTTTTCTTCTTTCTATCCAAATATCTTTTTTTGACATATTTCTTTTTGAATTTTGTTTGAAAATTTTCCCAGTTAATTTCATTCTCAGGAACCACAGCTAGGATCATCGTCCACCAGCTATAAGCTTCGTCTTTCAACAACGAAACTGCACACCTCAAATAGTTTTTCGAGGGACAAGCCATTTCGTTAAGTACTCTCAGAGTGTTTTCCAACCAATATTCATCCATAGATGAATCATCCTCTGCACTTTCGCGAAATTCTTTCGCCTTATATTTTCTTACCCTATCCGTCAAAATATGAAACCTCTATTCTATCACAAGAGGAGGTGGTGACACTACGGAAGGTGCTACAGGTCGGGCAGTAGGCTATCTAGTAGGAAGTGGTAGTTACGGTGCCATCAAATTATTTCTCATAAATTCTGAGAACCACTATACCATTAAACCGAACAACATATTTTTGACTTCATTTTCTATCATCGGTAAGATAGGTACACCATGACTGGCCTCGGAATCATTAGCCGGTACATTTGTCGTTTATTTCATTGGTCTCGTCTCTTTCAGAATTAGATATCTCTATTTATCTGCAAAAATTGTAGTTAGATTAGATTCATCTATATCACACTATTATAGGTTTATATGGTATGTACTTCTAGATCAATAACACAGTCAAATAGTCTAAGAAATGACTAAACCATAAGCTTTGGTACCTCTAAATATATCACCCAAAACTTGAAACCGTCGTTGTTAGGGTTCTAGTTCTTTTCGTTTTCCTATCACAAGTATCTCTCAATGTTGATCCATTTAGTCGCATTTTAATAAAGTAACACATTATGCACGGAAAAAAAATAATTTTTAAATATCAACATAATCCAAAAGGGAAAAAATGTCATTTTTATGATTTTTGAAGACTTCTACCTGTACTTGTTAGACAAGTATCAGTAGTAGTCAAGTTAGCAAACAATTTAGAAAATAGTGTAGAGTTTTATTGATACCAGGGATGGTTTTGCCGATACATGTGACACAACTACTGAAATAAGTCATGCTTCTACCGATACTAAAAACTTCAGAGAGCTAAGAAGTCTTACCTTGCAACTTCTACCAATACAAGTTCACAGACTACCAATACTTTTACGAATAGAACTATCGATACTTATCATGCATCTACTAATACAACTCAAGTCAGTGAACAACCTCTCTCCTACCCTGTACATCTACCGATACTAACATGGGTTCTACCGAAACAAGTATGTAGAATTCAATAATCATGCCAAAACTAAAGTTTATCAAACACACATTATTCCATAACTTCAAAATACATTAGGCCAACACATAGTTCAAGTTTCCAAGCCATTACATTACATTTCTAAGTCTATATTCCATCTAGAGCAAACATGCATAATTGAATTGAATATTTCACTAAAAACATAATAAGGAACATCAACAATCCTGAACAAGTAATACAAAAGATAACATCATCCTAGCACATGCCATCTAACTAAGTGATGAAGGACTACCAAATGAGCTCAGCGATAGTGTGACTTCTTCGAGATTTTCCAATCTTTAAGCAGCAAAATAATCTACAAAAAAAAAACAATAACATCTTTAGTAAGCTTCATAGCCTAGTAAGTTCAAAGATTTTTTTTAAGAGTTATCAAACATATGCATAAAGCAGTAATAACTCAACCGAGCCAGGATAATCCATTGCTTCCTCGAGCCATATTTAGCATTTCAACTTCTCTGTCTGTATCATTTCTATTAATGATACTCGATGTTGCTCACACGAGTTATCGAGGACTCTTAACATATGCGATACCCCAACCATCGGTACGGTGTCTATCTGTATAACTATCCTTTAACGATGCTGCTCACTTGAGTTGTTGAGAATATGCAGTTATGCATAAATCATAACCATCGTAGGGCCTATAATCCATTTTAGGATTCATATCTCTTTCCCAACTCACGATGCTGCTCACAAGAGCTATTGAGGACTCACAACATATGTGGTACCCCAGCCATCGCGTTGGTTTCGTTTCTTCGACATAAAGCCGACTATCTTTATCAATCCCTTTATTTCATTCTCTTTGATTCCAAGTGCTTCCATTCAATTCTTGACATGTATAGAATAGGTACAAATAATAACTAAATACAAATTTATTTAACGAACTTACCGGACTGAATTTTAGTGTCGAAAAGGCTCTAGGGACTATTATGCTAATTTTCCTTTTTCGTGTTTCATGGCACGATCGAAATCTAAATAAAAAAATCACCCAATTTTTCACATTAAAACACATGATTAGGTCATTTAACACAATTTGATCCTTTCTGAAAAAATTACAAGATTGCCCTAATACTTTCCTTTTTATTCAATCTAGTTCTTTCAATACAAAACATGCAAAATACCCATTTCATCTTAAATATTCCCCAACCAAACATTCTTTATTATTAAAAAATTCCTACCAACCTATTATTTCAATCAAATGTACTCAATTTCATCTGTTTTACATTTTAGTCCTTAAACCTTAATTTCATCAAAAATCACTTTACCAAAAGATCCAACCCAATCATCAAGCATTCAAAACTATCATAAACTTTCAAGAATAAACATTTTCAACAATTGCAAGTTTCTTAACATTTGAAAGATTCACAAACTAGTCCTTACGTAAGTTATATTAAGCTAATACAGACTCAAAAACATAAAAATTACTAAAAACAATCAAGGTTTGCTTACCCAAATCAAAGCTCAAAGTTTGAATGTAAAAATCCTAACCCTTTTCTCTTTTAGCCGTGTAAAGGAAGAAGATTAAGTGAAAATGATAAAATTTTCACTTAAATTTTCTTTAATTTAATATATATACTAATGACAATTTTGTAAATTTTAGGACTTTCATCATTAAGCTTTAATTAACCCCTTTTAATCTTAATTAAACCTATTTATACTTAATATAGCTCATGCTAATCCACCCACTAACATTCCCTTGGTTAATTTACTCATTTAGTCCTTCTATTTAACCATCTCTACTTTTACACCTTTTACAATTTAATCCTTTCTACTCAATTAGCTATCTAAATATTAAAATTTCATAACCAAATTTTGAAATTTTAATACGATGCTAACGAAGTCATAAATTTTAAATAAATAAATAAATTTACGACTTGACTCGTCGGAGTTGTGATCTCGAAATCATTATTTCCGACACCACAAAAAATTGAGCAGTTACAGATTGAGTTTTGAGCTGTGTAAAACATGTTGATATTGTCATGCATATCTATGAAAAATGTGATCAATTTAATATATTGAGATTAAAATATTACGAACTCTGATATATGTGTAATATCATGAGATTGAGATTGAGATTAAAACTAAGATATACATGTGATCATGCCATTGTGTGCTCATGGGTTGGGTTGTACGGTGGAAGATGTGATTATACGGTGGAAAATGTAGTTATCACTTCTTCAAACAGCTGATAATAAAACCACACTACGATTGGTGATGATTGGTTGGGAAGGGGTTCTTGGGAACCTCTCCATTGTGTTGGTGTGCTGGAGTATGGGTGCATTGCATTTTGCTTGTGGTTGTATCATGTTTTGTGGTTATTTTACATGCTATGTTGATATTGTGATATTGTAATAGGATGTATGTACTTTAGAGACACATTGGGCTTTTTAGCTCATTTCCCTACAGTTTTCCTTACAGATACTTGAGACTTAGGCGACTTGGTACTCGGAGAAGCTCATATTATTTTTATTTATTTCATTATTTTATATTATTTTGGTATAAGTCATTTTGGGATTTTTCAGTAAATGGTATTATCATTTATTATTATTTTGGGGTTGTAAAGGCAATTTAATTTGGGTTTCGTTTATGTTTGTTTAAGTATTTATGGATTATTTAGTTAGCAATAATTTATACATATTTATTTATTTATTTACGAATGATTATGGTTTTTGAGATTAAGTGAGGGTGAAATTATAATAGTTACCTTTTAGATCCGGTCATATTTTTTAGGCTGGGTAAAAGAGATTACATATTTAGTCATTTACTTATTTTACAACTCAAAGTTTATCAGTTTAGGTGGACTGTTTCTCAGCCATTGAAATGAGAAAAAATTCTGCACATGAAAACCAATAAGGATAGGGAGACAAACAAATTGTGCTAGTAGAAATTGTCAAGCTTTGATAACACTGCTCTACTGTAATTACCTGACCTTATTTTTTTTCTCTCCTTGCAAGATGCTACTGGTATCGCTGCTATTTTATGTTATACTATTATTTGCAGCCATAATCGGTTGTCAAAAATTGTACTACACCAATCAGAGATAGTGTTCATCTTCCTCTCTCGAAGGTAAGAACGAAAAAGGAAGAAATATGTTTTGGCCCAATTGGTTGCTGGTTAATCCCTTTTTTTTTCTTTTTATGGTTTTTGTTAATTTTATGTTTCATCTCCCTTGAACTATGCAAGCTGGATTTTTGTTGATGGTAATGGAATAATTAAGATATGATAATGGCAGCGGTGGGAGTGGTTGAACACAGCTAATGAGAAAAAAATTCAAATTCTTTAAGTTTACACGTTATTTGTGCAAATGGGATTAGTAGGCATGATTTTGTTTTCTTCCCTTTCATTAAATTTTCTTTCAATATAAATCAATTTTGTTTTTCCCTTTTTCTTCGGGGTAAAAGAGAACCTTTTTTCTTTATATAAATCATTGATTAGCTGGAATTTCGATCTGAAATACAAGGCTCGAAGCTCAACTTAAGTTTGATTGAATTTTGCTTTTATAGCTTAAGCAATTTGAGATAATAGTCGAATTGGATGAGCCTCAATTGTTTGGATTCGAATTGAAACATTTAATAATAATTAAAAAGAAAAAGCTCGATTAAACTCTTAAACTACTTGACTCAAATACTCAAAGTCATCTCTTAGATCTACTAAGGTTGGAGCTTAGATTTTAGTGCTCTTACAACCCGAAACTTGAGTGGTATTGCTTGTTGTTTTTGTCACTTCTTGTTTCAATGTCTCTATCTATCTTTATTTTCTTAAATTTGATGTTATAGGATGTAACTGTTTTTGTTTGCAATAGTTTGTCATAGGCTTAGGAAGCATTTTTTTCATGATGCAGTCAAAACTAACTAAAAATATAACTAAGGCAAGTGCACCTATCAATTAATAGTATAGTTATGACGAGCACAAATATCGTTCTCACGAAGACTAAAAGTACTAGTAATTACTGTCTTCCTATTATTTAACCAATAAATTGGCGTGATTGCTTAAAATTAAAATAAACTAAATTAATAAACTAAAGAACACGACAAAGAACAAAGCAAGAAAGCAAGCAAATAACAACCAAGAAGCGAGGTAATACCCCGGAAAGAATCCACCTAAATCTCATCTGTCATTATCAATCTTAATCAAACAATTTATTCACTTAATATATTGATCTGTAGAAATCCCTAAATTATGCTAACACCTCTATTCAAGCATAAAATCAACTGACTCTAGGTTGATTAATTGAAATTTCTTTCTAATTAAAAACCTTATTGTCGCATTAACTTGACCTATGGATCCCTCTATTAGATTTGACTCTAATCTGGTAGATTTATGTCGTCCTATTTCTAGGATTGCATGCAACTCCACTAATTATGTTAGATCTACTCTTAAACAAGGTGTATTCCTCCTCTGATTTAAGCATATCAAACATGAATTAATATCCCGAAAATACTAAATCAAGAATTAAACACAAATAATTGAGAACAAGATCTAAGTATTTATGGCGTAAAACAGAAATCAAATGATAGAATTCATCATAGGGTTCATCTCCCTTAAGTATTTAGAAAATTAGTTCATAATTGCAAATAAAAACATCTCAAAGGCAGTATAACCACAGGAAATAAAGAAACTCATAATAAAATTCAAAGAAATTAAAAAGAGGTATTCAATCTTGATAGAAATTTGCTTCAGAATAGTTTCAATGGTATTTTTCAAGTTGTTTTCTTTAATATTCTCTGATGGCATACTCCTCTCTTCTTATATCTAATATATATATATGTCTTAGAATGCCCAAAAAAACCTAAAAATGCATTTTTTTAACGTGTTTGTTTGTTGGTGTGTACATGTATTTGTGCTATTATTACGAGCATTTCTTGTTTATGCATTTGGAATTGGCTCAAGTTTTCTTCTTGCTTCTACTTATTGATTTGTAATACCAATGATTGTGTTTTGACATTGTTTGATTGATTCTCTTTTATGTTAGGCAACTCGCTATTACATCAGTTGGTGTTCCTTTGTTTGAGATATTCGGTTTTTTTTATAAAACTAACCTATAAAAATTAATTAATTACGGAAATGATCCATTTTTTTTATTAAATACATAAATGACATGAAATTTATAGTAAAATTTGGTGGAGTCAAATAATATGGCGTCATCAACATTGCACGTCAGCAACCTTTAATTTATGTAATTTTTTTTCTTTTTGTTTTCTTTTTGGTTTTTTTTATTTTAAATTTATTTCTTTTTGGTGGAGCCACTAGTTCACTTTTTACTATTATTTGTTTTTTATTATTTATTTTATAATATTTTAAATGTATATTTTATTTTTAGTAGAACCATTCTAAATAGCGCCACCAGTTCCCAATGTATGCTTTAATTTATGTACTTTTTTCTTTTTGTTTATTTTTTTGTTTTTTAAAAATTTATTTTTTTTCTTTTTGCTGGAGTCATTCAAATTGACACCATCAATTCACTTTTTACTATAATTTGTATTTTTAATGTATATTTTATTTTTGGTGGATCCATTTTAAATGGCACCACCATTCTTGGTGTATGTTTTTTTAAATGTGATGTATTTTCTAATTTAAAAATTAAAAAATAATATTTTATTTTGGTGGAGCCATAAAGAATGACTCCACCACCTTGATTGTCCTAATATATATATATATTGTTGAATAGGAAAAAAAAAGAATAGAGAGAAATTGTTGTGTTTAACCTATAGGAGAGCTCAAAAATTCTAGTGAAGATGGATAACTTGGTGTTTTTGGTGCACGTTCTTTTTTATGGTGAAATTGTAGAAGGTGATGTTGGTTGTGTATTTCAAGGTCGGCAGAGAGTATGATTACGATACAATAAAACTGTGAAGCTGAAATAAATGAAAGGGAAGATCAATGCAAAAATAGCTATCCATTGTGGAAGGGCGATGTTCAAACTATTTAACAAGTTTTCAATCTCAACAGATCCATTGAAATCTTGTGAGATGAAACTATTAGATGATGATGACTTAGGCACTATGATGGAAATATGGTCGTCGACTGGGAGTGAGAACCGCCAACCAGTTTAGTTATTTGCTGAGTTAGCTGACTTAGAGCCCGTTAAGAATGTTAGTTCAATAAGTTAACTCGTGGGTTTGACTTTGGTCTTAATGTTGGATGGACAGATCAGTCAGACTATGGAGGGACATCGTAGATGCTCGAAAATCAAAATTATGGTGGGAGTTCGTATAACAAACCTGCCCGAGTCCTCGTCTACATATACATCCGGAGGTGATAGGCATCGACGCAGACATCGAAAAAGGGACCAATAATGGTGAAGATTTTGGTCAGGACGTTGAAGAATTTAGTGACCTCGATATTTATCAAGTTCCAAACGATATCGACGATGAAGGCCAGTAGGAGGTTGAAGATGCTCACGCCCCTTCTCTCAATAACTCGAGTGGTGGCATCGTTTTACAAAATAACCCTATGGTGACATGTTGAGCATAGATCCATACGCAGTACATGCATCTGAGTTCCTTGAGTATGTCGATATTGTTCCTGATAACAAGGCGGACTGTGTGTTTTCCATCAAACAGTACAACATGAAGGTGTCGATTGATTACAAGGTTGCAAAGTCTACACCGACATTATACGTTTGGGAATGTTGGAGAGCCGACGATGGGTGTGGCTGGCAGGTTTAGATTGCATTTATACAGAGGACTCAACAATGTCAAATATGAAAATTAGAAGGGCGCCTAGAAACACAAAAATATATAGACTTTTTCATGTATTTTCTAGCTCCAATTCATGCAATTTTGTAGTAATTATTGTTGAAAAATATAATTTAATTATCAAATAATTAATATGTACTTAAATTACCGACATATTAAATTTTAATTATTTTTATAATAATTATTCATTAATTTGATTTATTTTTTACGGTTTTGCACAAATGATGAAAATCAGCTCGATGGACACTGTTAGAAGCTCAAACAGTTGAAGCAATTTTCAAAGCATCGAGGTGAATTAAATTTTCAGCCTAAGATGATCCAATTATGAATATAAATACATAATAGAATTCATTTTAATTTTAATCCAATTTATTTTGGGTTAAATAATTAAATAATAATTATTAATTATATTATGGAAGGAGGTCTAATTGTGATAATACGAAGGACTGACCCAAATGAGCAATTGAGCTACCCAAACCCATCCAAAATGTTGACCCAACCAGCTCAAATCAGCTGATTACTTGACTTGCAAATCAGCCCTTGAAGTCTCCTTGAAATTGCATTCAAACCCCTCTACTTGTCATGCTTTTATAGATTTTCCCCTAGCCAAATTTAGCAAAGTTGAAAGCTTCAACTTTGCATGAGTGATGGCCAGACATGGGGGTGTAATGGTTGATATTCCTTTGCTAAAATTAGCATCTAATCCCACCTATAAATACCCCTTTTGCTACCTCATTCATCATTCAATTCATCCACAACATCTCTTTTCTTCACTCACTTTTCTTTCTTGTTTTCCATTTTCTTTCCTCTCTTTTCCTTTGCCGATTTCCCCTCTTGAGAAAGAGCTTTCTTTCGCCTTGGAGTAGCAGCATTCAAGTGTTCGTAGGAGGCCTCTATCTGACCAGAATGAGCATAAATGAAGAGGAGTGTGCTAGTAGCTTCAGAGAACCACTAGATTTGTTTCTAGTCCCCTTCTCTTTTAATTTCTTGTTTTTGTTATGATGAATACTATTTATTTTGTTACTCTGATTTAATTAAAATGATTTAATTTAATTTCATGTTAGATTGATTGTGTTCGATTACTTAATTTATTAAAAATCATGTTTGTGTTGTTATAGGCCTTATTGTTTTGTTTAATTAAATAAAATCATGTTTGTGTTATACTTGCATTACAATTGTAAGATAACGAATGAATCATGTTTATGTTATACTTGCATTATAATTGTAAGATAATGAATGAATTAATCATTAACCGGATTGATATTATGATTAATGGATGCAATATTTAATTTGTGCATGTTTAATCTTCTAAGGTAGTTGAAGGTTAAATTAGTAACGATATTAAACAGTACATTAGCCTTGCATAACTTGCAAGATTCTTGTGATTAAATTGTTTCAACGTAGACATATGTTGTTACCTCACTTAATCTTATACTTGCTTATGAAAATTGATTAATTGTTTGAATTGACAAAAGAATATGTTCAAGAGATTATTTAATTTAATAAGTATGTATGTGCATTAATTAACAAAGTATCGAGTTGCCATGAATTTATTTCGTAAAAACATGAACATGATGCTAATAATATTGAGTTAAAGAATGCAATTGATCTAGCACATATATGTTATATTGATTAAGAACTTAAAATTGTGCATTGGAATTTTATCTTGTTTTAATTACTTAGATTAATTTTAGTTTATTAAATCCCTTCCAAATATATATATTTGTCATCACCAATTTGTTAAATTAATTGTTTCATAAGTATATTTTTCTGACACAGTCCCTATGGGTACGGTACTTCGACATTTACTTGTCACTCTATTACTTGATATGATTGTGGACACTTGAACATTTTCGTCGTTCCAAGTTTTTGGCACCATTGCCCGGGACTGTTGTTTTAGTCAATTATTTGTGAAATTAATTATCTTGCAATTTGGTTCAATTTCTTTTTGTACGTTAATATTTTTTCTTTATTATTCAGGTGATAATGGATCCTCTACATCATGTTCAAAGAGAAGCATTCGATTATAATGCTCACAATCTGATCATTGTTGCCGATGAAAGAAACTGTGCCATTTGACAATATGCCATTCCTCTATTCAAAGAGCTCAATCCGAGTATTGTGACACCTGAAATTGAGGTACCATAATTAGAACTAAACTTAGTTATGTTCCAAATGCTGCAAAATATTTGTCAATTTAGTGGGATGCCTACTGAAGATCCACATCTTCATCTTCGACTATTCATGGAAGTGAGTGACTCATTCAAAATGATCCGGGTGATCGAAGACACCTTGAGACTGAGATTATTTCCATACTCCTTAAGAGATAAAGCGCAAGCATTGTTGAATTCCTTACCGTCCTGTTCATAACTACTTGGCAAGAGTTGGTTGAAAGTTTCTTAATGAAATACTTTCCTCCATCTCTGGCTACCAAGCTCCTAAATGAAATCACTTCATTTTAGCAACTTGACGAAGAATCTTTATATGAGGCATGGGAGTGATTCAAGGAGTTATTACGAAAGTTCCCTCACCATGGTATTCCTTATTACATTCAAATGGAGACTTTTTATATTGGTCTTAATGATCATACTAGAATGATGGAGGATGCTTCAACAAATGGAGCCCTTATTTCTAAGTCTTACAATAAGGCTTATGAGGTTATTGAAACTATTCCCATCAATAACTATCAGTGGCCAACCAACTAAGTAGCCTCAAGAAGATGAGTAGTGGGAGTACATTAAGTTGATGCACTTACTTCTTTGGTAGCCTAGGTGTCCTCTATGTCTTCTATGCTTAAGAACATATTTGTTAATGGCTTCAATGGTAATTTGACAGGTTAACAGTTGAACCAGTTTGAGAATATTTATTGTGAATACTATGGAGATGACCATTTCTTTGGAAATGGTCCATCGAATCTACAGACAAAATATTACATGGGAAATCAAAATTGGAATGGTCCGCAATCAAATTCTTACAACTCTTCATAGCAATATCATTCAAATTTTCCATGGAGTAATTAATGGACAGACACAGGCAACTCTTCTATGCCATCTCGATCAAATTATCCACCAGAATATTCTCAACAAGTGCAACGACCCCCACTAACTGAATCCTCAAGTAATCTTGAAAATTTGCTGAAGGCGTACATAACGAAGAATGATGAAATAATCCAAAGCCAAGCAGCAACGTTGAAGAATTTGGGAAACCAAGTGGGACAGCTAGCTAATAAGCTCAAAAGCAAACCCAAAGGTATTTGGCGTAGCGACAAAAAAAAATGAGAAGCACGATAAAAGAGCATTGTAAAATCGTCACAAAGTGGGAAGACATTGGAGCCCAAAGCGGTCGAGGATGAAGATAAGCCTACTGTAGCCCAAGATAAAAAGGAAGTTCAACTGAGTGTTGAAACTCTTGATTCACAGAAGTTTGATTCGGTGATCCTTGATGAGGTAAACTCTAAACCAGTCAGTTTTGATAATCTAACACCTTTGTCAGATGTAGAAAAATTTTCACAGAAGAGCTGTTGGGTTAAAGCTAAGATTCCATTATCGCCATATCCTCAACGATTCTAGAAGCAGCAGCATGATACTCAAGTTAAGGAAATTTTGGATGTCGAGGTAATTGTTAATGACTTTGATGCTACTAAATCCCCAAATCTAGTTGAAGACTACTCTACTATTTCTGAGATAGAATCGTGGACTTCTACAAAATTGAAACTCAATTCTCTAGACGATCCGTTAAAGCATATTCTGTTAGCGGATTCGCCAAGTGATGATGAAGACGAGGAATGTTCGGCTTTGTCAGGAGCTAATTCAAATGGAATCACTCAGGAAGTTCCACTGGAATCACTAGAGTTATTATCTCAGGAGTACACACAACCAAAAGCGTTGATTAAAGAGCCAATTAAATTAGAACTGAAGACTTTGCCTCCTCATTTGAAATATGATTATTTGGGGTTATATTCGACTTTACCTATCATGATTTGAATTGAGTTCACCAATAATCAAGAAGAATAGTCACTTGTGGTTTTAGAAAAGCGAAAGAAGGGTATTGTATGGATTATTGCAGCTATTCAAGTCATAAGTTGGAGGATTCGCATGGATTACAAGAAGTTAAATAAGGTCACCAAAAAGGATAATTTCACGTTTTCTTTCCCAAATCAATTGTTGGACAAATTTGCTGGGCAAGAGTATGATTTCTTCCTAAATGAGTATAGTTGGTATGATAGATGGTCCTTTAACACTGTCTCGGTCGATTAGGATTTCGAATAAAAAGGAGGGAGTTCTTTTCACTTTCTCAATCTTTATTTCATATTTTTAGATTTTTTCATTTGAATAAAATGGAAAACTTAGATAAAATTCTCTTTTGGAAATTACATTAATTAAAATTCTGTTTAGGAGATTAGAACTTAAGCGGAACCATCTATGACCCCTCCAATCTTTCCTAAGAGTTTAATTTAATGTAATTTTTTGAAAAATATTTTTTTAAGTAGTCAGAAGAATTTATTTATTTATTTCATTAAATAAAGAGTCAACTTTTAATACAAACACTAATTTATTTGAGTTTTTTAGTTTACTTTTAGTACAGGAGCTTAGGATCCAAAAGCTACTGCCATTGGGCTTAAGCCACTATTAGGAAGGGAAATATTCAACCTTTTTCCACAAAAACCTGCCGCCGTTACCTTGCTCCATTGCCACTCCCAAGTAACCCCATAGTGCAACTCCTTTAACCCCTTAATATCATAGCCCTTAACTCCCTAACTCACAACCTTGAACACCTTCATTCGAAGCCACCCCAACCACCGCACCTAAACTATCCTTAAAATCGCCACCCTCTCCAACCCTAAACCTTACCATAAACTACTCACCCACCTATCCAAAATTGAAACCACCCTTAAACATATTTTCTAACTCTGACACCGAGAATCCCTTCATCTAGTACTATTCCACAAGATGAACAATTTGATATAACGGCTATGTTGCAACACAAGCAATGGCAGCAACAAGCTTACTAGAGATACTAAAAAGTACGTGATGATTCATTTAGAAGCACTCTCATGAAAATATTTCATGACCCGTTTATTTTTGTGCTTGAATTTCCATATTTTATATTTGAACCATGGACTCCAATGTCAAAGAATGAGCAAGGCAACTCGAGCAACAGCAAGAACGATGAAGCAAAAGATGGGTCAGAGTCTGAAGGGTTTGCACATAAATGAAAGGGGGAATCTTGTCTTTTATTTATTTATTTTCTTAGGATATTTTAAGTTTTTTTTCTATCCTTAGGTGCATCTACGATTAGGTTTTAAGTCCTTAGATTATTAGGTTATTTTCATTTTTTTCCATAATAAATTAGGAGGTTGAAGTCATTAATAAATTGAACAATTTGCAAAATAAGGAATGTGATAATAGATATGTACGATTGGATCTTGGAAGAGCTTGGTATTTAAGCAGTCAAATTTGATTCACCTCCTCTTTCTGGATTCTATCTGGTGTACGTTATCTATTCACTTCTATATTTTCATTCTCTCTATTACTTTTAATAATGGGGACATTGTTCATCTTAAGTAGGGGGACCAAAAATTGGAAACTTCTCTTAAAAATTATTTCTTCTTATCTTATGAATTTAGTTATAATTGTGCTAAAAATTTTGAATTTATGTTGATTATGCTAAGCTTTAGTATAAATAAAGTTCAATAATCTCAATGGTTGTGATGTTAGCTGAACCATGACATAAATGTTAGTGATAATAAAACATGTAAATTGAACCATGGAATTGTTAATTCCTTATATATGAAAGTTAAACATGCATGAAAGTTTAAGTCTCAAGAATTGACTTAGTAATTTCTTGAGGCGAAATCCTAGGAGGCATGGAAATTTTGAAAATGATTTTAGGCAACATTTGTTTAGACCGTTTGAGCCTTTCAAGGTAACCTTAATGAATGTTATCCCTTGAAGCCAACTTTGAGACTATATGGCCTGATTTTCTTTGAACTTTATAAGGATAAGCCATCCTATCTCTCATACTTATTTCCAAATTGTCCCAAACACTAGATTTAGTCTATCAAGAATATTTTCTAAAAATAAGTTTGGGGGAGTTGACAAGAAGTACCAAAATCTCAACAAATTGTAGACATATAGTATGATGCTTAAAAAAGAAAAAGAAAAAAAAGGAGAAAAAATGAAAAATAAAAAGAGAAAGAATAGAGCATATGTATTCAAAAGAAGTAGATGTACAAAGAGCATGTGTACTCAAGTTCAAAAAAAGTGGGTGAATTTGAAGGTAATTATCCCGAAGGTCAGATGCACGCTGAGTCTAGGATTTTTAGCTTAAATACATCTATCTTTTACCTACCCCTAGCCTAGCCTAGCCCCGCTACAACATATATAAAAGACCTATTTGATTCAGATTTTTATGCTACCTACATTAGTGGAGAGAAATTTCTATTTTCAACATATGAATGTATAAATTCAACTTAGTGATTGCAGTTTGGTCTTAAATAAGGGAATAAAAACCAATTAGTAAGATTTTGACATGTCTTTATTTAGAAAGCATTTAGTCTATTTTCTGTTAGCATGATGATAGTTGAGAATAATTTGAATAATACGTATACTTGAGTTGCATAATCTCAGAACTCTTTTTCTTGTGCTTAATTACATTAAACTCATAATTATGGGAAGAAATAATTTTAATTATTCATAAATTTGATTTATTTTTGATAGTTTTGCATAAATGATGAAAATTGGCTCGGCGAACACTGTTAGAAGCTCAAATCGTTAAAGCAATTTTTGAAGCATTGAGGTGAATTAATTTTCAGCTTAAGATGGTTCAATTAGGAATATTAGTACATAATATAATTAATTTAAATTTTAATCCAATTTATTTTGGGTTAAATAATTATTATTAATTATATTATGGAAGGAGGGCCAGTTGTGCTAATACGAAGGACTGACCCAAACGAGCAATTGGGCTGTCCAAACTCGTCCAAAATGCTGACCCAATCAGCTCAAATCAGCTGATTATTTGACTTGCAAATTAGCCGTTGAAGTCTCCTTAAAACTACATTCAAACCCCTCCACTTATCATGATTTTGTAGATTTGCCCCTAGTCAAATTTAGCAAAGTTGAAAGCTTTAACTTTCCATGAGTGGTGGCCGGCCATGGGGGGTTTAATGGCTGATATTCCTTTTCTAAAATTAGCAGCCAATCCCACCTATAAATACCCCTCTTTGCTACCTCATTCATCACTCAATTCATCCACAACATCTCTTCTCTTCACTCACTTTTCTCTCTTGTTTTCCATTTTCTTTCCTCTCTTTTCCTTTGTCAATTTCCCCTCTTGAGAAAGACCTTTCTTCCACCTTGGAGTAGCAACATTCGAGTGTTCCTAGGAGGCCTCCATCTGACAAGAACAAGAAGAAACGAAGAGGAGTGTGCTAGTAGCTTTAGAGAACCACTAGATTTGTTTCTAGTCCCCTTCTCTTTTCATTTATTGTTTTTGTTATGATGAATACTATTTATTTTTTTACTCTTGATTTAATTAAAATGGATTAATTTAATTTCGTGTTAGATTGTTTAATTTATTAAAAACCATGTTTGTGTTGTTATAGGTCTTGTTGTTTTGATTAATTAAATAAAATAATGTTTATGTTATACTTGCATTATAATTGTAAGCTAACGAATGAATTAATCATTAACCGAATTGAAATTATGATTAATGGATGCAATATTTAATTTGTGCATGTTTAATCTTCTAAGGTAACTGAAGGTTAATTTATCGACGGTATTTAATAGTACATTAGCCTTGCATAACTTGTAAGGTTCTTGTGATTAAATTGTTTCAACGTAGACATATGTTGTTACCTCACTTAATCTTATACTTGCTTATGAAAATTGATTAATTGTTTGAATTGACATAGGAATATGTTCAAGTGATTATTTAATTCAATAAGTATGTATGTGCATTAGTTAACAAAGTATCGAGTTGCCATGAATTTATTTCGTAAAAACATGAACATGATTCTAATAATATTGGGTTAAAGAATGCAATTGATCTAGCACATATATGTCATATTGATTAAAAACCTAAAATTGTGCATTGAAATTTTATTTTGTTTTAATTACTTAGATTAATTTTAGTTTATTAAATTCTTTCCAAATCCATATATTTGTCATCACCAATTTGTTAAATTAATTATTTCATAAGTATTTTTTCTGATGCAGTCCTTGTGGGTACGATAACTCGACATTTACTTGTCACTGTATTACTTGATACGATTGTGTACTCTTGCACATTTCTTTTGTTCTAGCGCCATACCTGCATTGTCGCACATATGACTCAAGACCACCAAAAATTGGATGCCAAAAGTATCTACAACTACATCATGGCACTAGTGAAAGATAGCTTAACCATTCTTGTGTCGACATTGGTTGCGGACATGCAATCCCGACTCCAATACAGAGTGTTGTACAGGAAAGCATGGTGAGAGAAAGAAATGACCATTCAGCAATTGTACGGCGATTGAGATAAGTCATACAATGAACTTCAGGGGTAGATTTCAGCGATGGTGGAGTATGTGCCAAGAACTATTGTGAACTTGCAAACATTGCCTTATAGAGGCCCGAAAGGAAAACTTCAACCTGGGAGAAGAAATTTTCACTGATTGTTCTGGACATTCGATCCATGTGTTAAGGCCTTCTCCCACTGCAAACTGCTTATGCAGGTTGATGGAACGTGGCTTTATGGAAAATACACACAGATACTACTAATTGCGGTTGCACAAGTGGGTAATCGAAATGTACTACCTATTGCCTTTGCCATCGTGGAGTTAGAGAATTCTGAATCATGAGAATTTTTCATTAGGAACTTACGGAGGCATGTTGTCAAGCAAGACAACATTTTCATTATCTCCGATAGATCCAAGGGTCTTGTTTCTATGATTCGACAATCCGAGGTTCTACAGAGGTTCGTTTATTGTATTGCCACATCACTGTCAACTTCCACAAGGAGTACAAGAACAAAGACTGGCATAAACAAATCGTGAGCATGGGTAAAAATATTGTATTTAAATTTATATTTATAAATATTTCGATTCCATTTACTAAAAGCGATAGTAACATGTTTTATTGAATACATACGTAGGGCACGAGCTGAAACCACACCGATTCAGACATAAGCTGGTTAGGTTGAAGACTGAAATGGCGGGGTCTGATCCTTCTCTTAGGTAGTGGTTGGGCAGTATGGAGCCATGGCAATGGGCTCAATGTTTTAATGATGGGTATCGATATGGTCATATGATGACCAACCTCGTTGAGGTCGTTAATTCCTTCTTGAGGCGTACGTGCAACTTGCCAATTTCATTCATTTTCTCAGCCATGTATTATAGGCTGGCAACCTTGATGCCAAAAATGAGGTTAAGACAAGTAAAACATTGGGAGACCAAACACATGCACGTCGAACATATCAAGAATATTATGGAAGAGAACGCTCGTAGGGCTAAGTCGATGAATGCAGAACTATATTCTTGGAACTTGGAAACTTTTCGAGTGATAAAGTACATCGGCCGTCGATCGGGGATCCTACCACGGTCCTACGGAGTTCATCTCCAAAATAGGCGGTGTGAGTGCGAGTGGTTTCAAACACTATGTTACCCGTGTGCACATGTGGTTGCAATTTGTGCAACATTCAATTTGAATTTCGAACAAAATATCGATGATGTGTACACACTTGAACGTACGTTGTGTATTTGGGCTAACGAGTTCCTCGTATTGAGGGATGTATCGGCATGGGAAGTGTAGCCGTATGCATTTGAGATGTTGCCAGATAAGTCGCTACGTAGGAAAGTCAAAGGTCGACCAAAAATGACGAGGATTCAGAATGACATGGATATCAAAGAAGAGGTTGATCCAAAGCGTTGCACTATATATAGAATAATTGGCCATAATCAGAACAAGTGTCCCCATGGAAACATCTATACAGGCCAATCTTCACGATCTTGAGGAAATTAAATATTGTATCCAATGTTTGCATTTTATGGTCTTATGGAAATGAAGTTTGTATTGTTTTTATTTAATACCAATAGTGTTTAATTTTCACAATATATCTTTAGTGTTAAGTTTTTATTTAAAATTAACTTATACATCTTTTAATTCTTTAAATGATATTATAAGTTATAAAAAATGAATAATAAATAAGTTGTGAAATTATAAACGAGTTGAACAAATATGACATAACACTTGAAATTTACATGTGTCAAAATTGGAATGAACCAGGAGTGGTATCGTCGTCCGGGGTATAGCAGTTTACAAACCTTTGTTGACTATGTGGACGTTAAGGTGTATTGTACGCATCAAGAGGATTTGGCACCAGATTGAATGTGGCCTGAGGCGGGGTGGAGTAAATGGTATCTCCAAACATATCAAATGTTAAGTCCAGTGAAACGCAGATATTCGATTGATATGCATTGCTCTGAGACCCCTAACCAAAAGCCCCAACCAATTGGTTCGACAAAGTGTGTGTGTTTGGAGGTTGATCCTCTGGGTCAGGCTCTACCATAGGTTGACTTCCACGTCTGTAGTCGTATTCTGATACTATCATAAGTTGCCCACCATATAAATTAACACGCCATCGGGCCATGTACCACTGCATGTATTCAGTCGAGGGACTGAAGTCATTCATACAGGAGTGCATCTCAGGCTGCCTGTTGTATCGGGCATTCCCTATTGTTATATACTACTGATGTTCCATGGCCAAATCCACTTTGTCTTTTCCCTCATAGTCTTACCGTGGACATCAGCAAATTATTGTGGATCAATCGACACATTTTATCTGAACCCAAACTATCGCATAACCCGATCGATGTTGTACCACTCAACGGTTGAGAAGGTGAGCAGTGGCATGTTAATGCACCACATATGGGATTTAGCGTGAACCCACTATGGAATAAGGGTTGTAATGTTTGGTGCGAAATACGACATCCATACAAATTGCATAATATAAATGAATGGGTCAATTCACATGTTGCAAGTGGATAAGTTAAATCAATGTTAATTAAATATATATATTACTTTCTCTCTAGCTTGCACCTCTATCATCTAGCGGTAAATAATTAATGTATTGCTCATGCCAATTCCTAGAGACATGACCCATCTATAACCAAAACAAACATGTTAGCACTTAAACTTGGGAAAATATTATCCACGCTTATGAGTCGTTAAATCTTAAGTATAATTTTGTCTTTACCTATTTACAAGTGGCCACTTATATGGTTGATATCTAACAGCCGCCAGAAATGGCTTCTTGTACAGAGCTCAAGACTAAAACAACCCTAAACAACCAGCAATGTTACTTGCCTCGTGTTTTAATGCTCGATAAAGCTCACGGTACAATAAGACCAACACCACTGATCCCCAACTGTAAGTATCGGCACGATTGAAATCCTCCAATAGAGGCAAGTATTTCAAGTGGACCCTATTAGACGCGTTATTCGACATAAGTACCCCTCAATTAGCTAAATAATATAAGCTCGAGCAGCGCACAACACCTCATGCTCAAGTGGTAGTGCTCGATAACTCTTTGAAATTTGCTCTCAACCATGTCAATGTCAAGCACGTGAAGTTTCGTACCCTATCACCATGGGACAGTCCAAGCAATCTGTGGCATACTACTGAAGGTTCCAACACTTTGCTTCAGCTTATGACCACATCACCGTCAACTCGCAACCCAAGATGCATAGCGACGTCTTGTAATGCGATCGTGCACTCCTCGCACGACATAATGAAGGTGTGAGTCTCTAGGCACCATCGCTTAACCAAGGTCGAAACTCCAGATCAATGCGACGTCCCCAAATCCCGCCAACTATAAGTATGGCATCATCCACTTGTCCGCATCATACTTGGGAAAATGGAACTACGACCTCAAAACCTGATACCCATCCTATATGGTAATAATTTTGTTTTAACTAACATATTCTATTGTATTTAATTTTAAAAATAAAATTAGTGTACGAGAGATTAATAAAATACCAATTTTCATTTTTTCTAAATATTTTCAAACAAAAATGTGTGCATAACATATTGTATATTAAAGTATTTAGCAAATAAATAATGTTGCTTTTACATAAAATTTCATCATCATATTTACTATTTCAAATTAGCTAACTTGTTTAATCCAAATAACATAGGATTCAAATTTATATTTTTTACAATAATATTTTACATTTTGAAATAAAACCACTATTCTTAAATATTTTTTTAAAATAAATTATGGTTGGGGACATCCACAGAAAAAAAAAAGTGAAATTAGTTATCTCAATTATAGATTTTAAATAAGTTTTTTAAAGAATTTTATATTAAAATTAAATAATAAAAAAATTTATCCTATAAGAATTTAAAAAGAAAACAACATTCAAATTTTAAAATGTCAAGTATATTTTAGTTTTATAACTAATTTTACATATTCTAATTAGGGAAATCCTTAGCTTTTTAATATATTTTAGTTATATTTTTTTAATTTAAAAAAAAAATATGTATTTAATTTAATATGGAAAATTTTAATGTAGTGTAAAATTATTAAATATTTTGAAACAAATTGAGTAAAATCGAATAAAGAAAAAGTTTAGGTATTAAAATATTTAAAAATAAAATCAAAATTAGAAAGAAATTAAAATAAAAATGGAAGGAGAATTATAAAAATACAAATAAAAAATGGAAATAACAAACATTAAAGAGTAACAAAACATAGGTAAATAGTAATAACATACACATAAAAATAGGAGTCAAATGAAAACATACAACACTTTATAAATACGTATCATATATAAAATGCGAAAAATTAATTCGTGATTTAATAATTTTACTATTTTGTTGATCCTAGATGCTCCTCATTTACTGGAGAACACATACTGATATATGCATAATTTAAAAAAAAATACATAAATTAAATATATTAATTATTAGATACCTTAAAAAACACTCCACCTTTCCTTCTTCTCTTCTTTTCTCTTCTTCTTCTCTTTTACTTCAAAATTTTGAGTTGATGGGATCAACAAATCTGTCCCACAACTTCTTTTATGCTGCTGATTGATCTCCTCTTCTCCCATTTCTTTCTTTTTTCTAAAAGCCATCTTAATTGTGTCATAGTTGAGTCCCATCACTGATGCCGTTAACGTTGTTGATGCGGTTGACACGATGCGACCTATCAAAAAAATTATTTTTTAATTATTTTATTTTTCATTTATTTTAAAAATGATAAATTTAGTGTTATAAGTAGCAAGGTATCGAATAAAAAAAGAGAAATAATCTTCCGTCCTTGTTTAGAAAGAAATTGTCTTTTTTGTTGCATAAGATAATTCTTATTCAAGCTCTGGTAATAATCATTGAGAACAAAAATAGGACTAACAAATACAAATGTTGATAGACATTATGTAGCTAGCTGAAAAAAAATGAGGTCAATAAAAGAAAGTCTTACTTGTTATGGTGCGTTATGACCTGTGGGAACATCAAATACTTCATGATCAAGAGGGATGTATTCCGATGGCCATCCCTTCCGATCAAAGACACTTGTGTGACCAACATTCACATTATTGCCAAAGTTTGAGAGAACAAAAGACGCCAATATAAGTTGAAAAAGCAAAGACTTCATCTTGGTGACCCCTGCTACGACTCTTGATAAATCAACCAACAACCATGTGATTTATTGCATTCAAGATTAAACAACAATCAATTTAAAAAAGTAATCAAGAAGCTTTAAGGATGCACAATACATTAAGAACAAATCACCCTACATGCACTTCAACACAGATTTGTAAAACGAAAAAGATACCTCTTTATTCGCTTTTTAAAATTGTTCAATTTATGAAATGCATCAAATGAGGAGATATACTTAAAGACCATTAGGGGAAAAAGTTTGTTGACATTTTTACATCTGTTCAATTTTGTTTGTTAGGGAAGATCCAATAACAAATGATTGATATTGTTTAAAGTTCAAACCATTAAGTTTAGTAGGCATTATAGGAGGCACAAAAATGGAGTCAGAATTCAAAGCAAGTCCTCACTATTACCAATATAATTTGCAAAAGAACCTAAAATCCACTAGAAACAACTACCTTGGATTACTTCAAACCAACCTTCATTTCACATAAAACCCAATAATATTTTACAAAAAATCAACTAAATACCCTTTTGAAATACCATCATGTCCTCACTTTAATACATAATAAAAAAGCAAACCATCCCAACATACAGAAATATATAATCACTGAAACTGTGTTATTCATTACATCATTGAGAAACGAAAAACAAGAAGAAATTTCATTAATTAATGTTAGAAATTATTCATTATATCATGTTCCTTCCTTTGTTTTACAGCAACAATCCAGTCATGCAATCAACATTTTCTCTCTATAGATGTATAACTAAAGACAAGTTAAAAAGCAGAGGGTTTTTCATTTTTAAGTAAATGAGGTCTAAGGAACATTTAACTAACCTCAATAGCAGCATCGACGTCTGCGCCACTTGTCTCCAGGAGCATCTTCTTGCGGCCGTCGCCGCTCAAGCTAAGGCTCAAGCATATTGGGAATTTGAGGTTTCCTTACCTTAACCTCAACATTGGATATGGCAGTAAATTTTTAATGGTGGCACCATTTAGAATGGCTCCACCAAAAAAATAGATTTAGAGTTTTAAAAAATAAATAATAATGTTTTATTTATTATAAAACGGGTAATAATAAAAACAAATAATAAACAAAAAAAAACTGACACAATACCTTGGAGGTGGTGCCATTTAAAATGGCTCTACCAGAAAAAGGAAAAAAGAAAAAAGAATTTTTTTAAAGCCCCTCCATTTTTCAGAAATTTCAGTATTTATACAAGTGGTGTCATTCTACATGGCTCCACCAAAAATTTATTTATTTTTATTTGGGTTGCTAACGTTACATGTTGGTGGCGTTATATTATTTGGCTCCACCAAAGTTTACTTTAGATTTTAAGTCATTTACGTATTTAATAAAAAAAAGTGGGTCATTTTTGTAATGAATTAATTTTTTTGGGTTAGTTTTATAAAAAAAATATGAGATATTCCTTATGAAGAAGTGATATCGATGGAGTTGGAAGGATTTAATGGCTACTTTCTTTGTAGTGTTTTGATTATCTTGTGGGCCGTGAATCCGAGACCAAAGCTTTCTTAGCTAAAAGTATGAAGCATAGAAATTTTGACTTCAAAAATTTTCTCAATGTTGGAGATATTGATACTTTAATGTGGCGTAGTACTAATTATGTGGTGTAATACTAGTTATGCACTTGAAAAATATTGTAGTTATCATATGGGTTACTACTAATTATGCACTTGGATAACATTATTAATTTGTAGTATTGATTGTGATTTGAAAGCTAATTTATTATTATTTAATTTTTTTACTTTTATAAAATAATTAGGAATCATTTATTCGGTTTAGTTGTTTTTAATTTATTATTGTTAATATTCTAGCTTAATATTTGAGTACTATTATATACTTAATTTGAAGTATTTATTTATAAACAAATAATTGCAATATATGTAAAAATAATATAAAATATAAATTTAATAGATATAAAATAAACTAAATTAAAAAATGAAAAATAATAAATTTTCAAATGTATTTTTATTTCATTTAAAACAGTTTTATCAAATATTTTCAGGAAATCTACTAAACAATAGAAAATATTTTACACAGATTCATCCAAACACCAAAAAATATTAACATTTCCAGAAAAGTAAGTCATTTTTCAGAAATAATTTTTTGGAAACCATTTTCAGTCAAACAAACGGACCCTAAACTGCAAACAAGTAGTTTGATCGATTCAAAACAAAATATATTACAAGAGAAGTAATTCAAAAAGATAACAACAAAAATGTTGCAGTAAACACCAACTAAAAAAGTTGACAACATAAATAGCACATTCCCTTGCAATGAATCCAATAATATCACATCCTAAAAACATCAAATCAAAAAATTCATGAGTTTCACCCATCAAATTCAATAAGGCAACAACATAAAAATATTTTGTTTGATTCGTTATTATTATTATTATTATTATTATTATTATTATTATTATTATTTATTGAAGAAAATAAGGTTATAGAAGGTAAAATTAGTTAAAATGTAAAATTGCCTTACAAAGATAATCATATCAAAAAATTTAAAACATATTCATATAAAGCTATTAGACAAACACCAACCAAGTTAAAGGGCTCACTGGCTTCTCATAAACACCATCCTAAAATGTACACACCCCAAAAATGAAGTTCCTTTGAAATTTTTCAAAATTTTAACGTCAAAGTAAAGAAATATCTTTAATTTCTACTTTGCTCTACATAAAAAATTAAAATTAGATTATCAAATTAAATAATATTTCAAATATTAAAGAAATAGAAAAATTACTCACTTTGGCTTTCTTTTTCAACACATAAAAGTTGGGTTTTTCACATAAATAATGTAAAATATATAAATAGGAAAATAGGATAACAAGAATAATATTTACTGAAATAGGCAAATTCAACAGTAAAATACTGGTGTCGCCTGACTAATCGATGACACCACTTTATTTTAAAAAAATATATTTTTTCGAGTGCAGTCTAATTAATTGGCGAAACCCGTATTTAATACAAAAAATACGAGTTTTTTAAACAGCATACTAAAAAAATAAAAAATAAAAATAAGTTTTTATTGGTGTCGCCGATGCATCAGGGGGCACCCAAAAAATTTTAATTTTTTTAAAATTTTTTTAAATTTTTTTAAATTTGAAACGGTAAAAAAATTGGTATTTTAAATTTTTCGGGTATTAAAACACGGGCCCCTAACCTGTTAGTCATGGGCCTGTGTTTTAATACACGAAAAAAATTTAAAACACTAATTTTTTTCCTTTTCAGCTTTAAAATTATTTTAAATAAAAATATTATATTTTATTATAAAAGGGGTTTGTTTGGTCCCCCAACCCTCATATATCCATTTCAGTTTCAAAAAAAATTTTCAAGCTCTTCCTCTTCAATTGTAGTTATGTTTTGAAGCTTCTCCTTTTCCCTGTCAGTTAAGTTTCTTGAAAAAATTGGCATTTTAATATTTAATATAACAATTTATTTTGTTTGCTATGATTTAATTATTATTTTTTATTGTTAATTTATTAAGTTTTTTTGTTATATTTTTGTAATTTAAAAAAAAAAAAGTGGAGAATCATTTTTTTGTAGTAATTCATTTTGGTGGTGTTATTTTAGAAACAAACGTTGGTTGTATTTTTTAAACTTGTCAAAAAATCGGGATTAGATTCAATAGGAATGTGTCTATCGGTGATATGAAAGAAAAGGTTAGTGAAAAAATTTCCTGGCGTTGTGGAAGGAGGGTGACAAAACTATTCTACAAATTTTTAGTTTCGTCAAATCTTATCAAATTTACTAAGATGGAACTTCTGAACGATGACGACATTGAGACAATGGTCGCATTGTATTGCCTGCCAAAGAGGTTGAACACTGAACCGCTTCAGTAAGACATGGAACCCGTTGAAAATGTAACACAGATAAGTCAACAATATGGAGTTGAAAACCCGCATATAGAGGTTCCCAGGTTGTCTTTGCACGGTTTTGACATCGGTCTCAACGTTGGATGTTCAAATCAATATAATGGTGGATTACAGATATATCCAATCGTTATTGAAACCAATGCGCTTGGTCAAGATGAGTCTAATAATAATGATTGTTTTGATCACAAAGATGAAGATTTTAGTGATCCCGATTTAGATGATGTCCTAGAGGATATCGACGACGAATGACCAGATGGTGGAAATGATCACACCCCTTCAGTTGGAAACCCGAGTCGTAACATCATTATATGCAATGATCCCGAGGCCCATATGTCGATCATCAATCCCAATGCGATGAATGCTTTCAAGTTCCCCGAGTACCTGGACATGCTAAAAGATCCTAAATCGAAAGAGTTGTTCGTGGGTCAAAGATTGACAAGCAAAGACGAGTGTGTCGAAGCCATCAAGCAATATAGTTTGAAGGTTTCTGCCGACTACAGGGTAGTTAACTCTAAACCGACGATCTATGTTGGTAAGTATTGGAAGTTGACAGAAGGGTGCAATTGGTGGGTATGAACTACATTTATCTAGAGGTCACAATAATGGGAGATATGAAAATTTGTTGGGCCTCATACATGTACTTCTACTCGTATGACGCAAGACCACTGGAAGCTTGACTCAAAAACCATTTGCAATTGCATATTGGCAATTGTTAAAGACAACCCCACCATTATTGTGTCGATGTTGATTACCAAAATGCAAGAACAATTCCATTACTGAGTTTCATATCGGAAGGCATGGTTGGCTAAACAGATGACCATGGATCAGTTGTATGGAGATTGGGATGCTTTGTACAACGAACTCTAATGGTGGATTGTCATAATGCGAGAGTATGTTTCAGGAACTGTCATTGAGCTGCAAACGTTACCTTATCACGATCGGGGAAACCAACTACATCAGGGGAAAAGAACTTTTCACCGAATATTTTGGACATTCAATCCCTGCATTTAGGCCTTTCCTCACTGTAAGCTGCTTGTGCAGGTAGATGGGACTTGATTGTACGAGAAATATACACATATCCTCTTTATTACGGTTACACAAGATAGGAACACGAACATCCTACCGATAGCTTTTCCATCGTCGAAGGAGAGAACACAGAGTCATGGTAATTTTTCGTGGAGAACTTACGGAGATATGTTGTCACTCAAGACAATGTTTGCATCATTTTAGATAGATCAAAAGGGCTAGTTTCCTCAATCAAGCATTAAAGTGTTCTGTGGAGATCTGTGTACTGCATCAGGCATATTATGGTGAATTTCCACAAGAAATTCAAAAATGCGGATTGGAGAAGACAAGTTGTGAAGATGGGTAATTATCTATCTCATTTTTTCCCGTATGTTTACAGTTTGCCAAATGACACGTAACATGTTGTAACTGTTCAAGATATGAGGTAGAACCATATCAATTCAGATAAAGATGGGCTGACCTCGAAGCTGATATGCATAGTTAAACTACTACTACATTACAACAATGGTTTGGGAGTATAGAGCCTTGGCAATGGGCTCAAAGTTTCGATAACGGTTCAAGATATGGTCATATGAGCACCAATCTACTAAAGGCCATTAACGTAATATTTAAGTGTACACGAATTCTCCCAATTGCATTTATATTCTCAGCTAGTTTCTACTAGTTGGCCACAATAATGCCGAGAAAGGGGCTTAAACAAGTAAATCAAATTAGTGTGGGGCTCGTGCATGTCGAGCATGTTAGGAAGGCAATGGAGGTCAACATCTAAAAAGCAAGAACCACGAACGTTCAATTATATTCTCGACATTACGAAATGTTTCGGGTGATAGAGACAATCAGTTGTCGATCGGGTATCCCGCCAAGGTCATACAGAGTTGATCTCCTAAACTAGCGATGCGACTGTGGGAAATTCCAGACACTACATTATTTTTGTACGCACATCATTGTAACAAGCGCTAAACACTCTATCTATGTCGAACAATATATCGATAAAGTATCACATTGGAATGCACGTTACATATTTGAGGAAACGAGTTTCCAACAATGCGAGATGTGCCAATGTGGGAAGTTCCCTCGCCGTGTTTTGAGATGGTCCTAAATCACAATCTCCAAAGGAAGCCCAGAGGTCGCCTGATTGTCACTCAAATAAGAAATGACATGGACATAAGGGAAAGGGTCAACATTAAACATTGTGGCGTGTGCAGATCAAAGGGTCAAAATCGAAGCAAATTCCCACATCGAGGGTACCACCTAAGAGAGTTGTCTTGGCCGAATAGAATGTGATTTATGTATTGAATTTTTATTCTTGTATCAAATTAAATTATTTACATATATTTGCATTATGTTTCTATTTTTTATTGAATATCATTCTTGTATCAACTTAAATTATTTACATATATTTGCATTATGTTTTTGTTTTTTGTATTAATTTTTCATTATTGTATCAACTTCAATTATTTAGATGAACTTGTAAAATATTTGAATGAATCCTCGGGGTGTGCTAAGCAAACTCAAAAAATCATTGGTCACAAACGTTTGCTTGTGAGAGGTGTAGTATTGGGGTGGGGATGGGTTAAACATTTGAAACATCGTTGGTGGGCTTGGCTGCTAATAAGAACTGCAACCACCCATCTTCGGGTCTATTGTGGAACCCTAGTACTTTGGTGCAAAACTGTAACCCCTTATCTCCGGGTGATGAGAACTATCTGTCGAGTGTGTGTATGTTAATGAAGGTGTCAGCTCGGATTGAGGCCAGCCCCCATATTCGGGTGATATAAACTGTCGATTGAGTGTGTGTATGACAACGAAAGTGTCGGATTAAATTGGGGTTAGGGCTTTGGCTCCGACTCCGGCTCGAGTGGTGGAGGAGATTGTTGACGAGGACAGGGTTATAGAGGACCTTGTTGTTCTATATGTGGAGGGATTAACATCAATTAACCATCATATAAATAGGGCAACCCATTATTTATGTACCACTACTGGTAGTCCCTCGATGGAGTGAAATCAAGATAACATGAGACTAAATTAAGTTTTCTCTCCAATCGGGCGTTCCACAACACAATATATGGTTGATGCTCTAATGCCCAATTCTTTGCATGTTTCCCCTTCTTGTCAATTCTGTGAACATCTTTTCTCAATTGTATAGGTACAAAATATGTTGACTACACCCGAATTGACGAAGCACCTGATCCCCGGCATACCACTCCACCGTTTGAAAATTTATAACTAGTGCGTTGACACACCACATGATTGAATCTGCTCTGGCCAAATGAGGAATGACAAAAGCAACATTCGGCGCGATATACGACATCCACACTAACTGCATAATTAAAAACATGATTAAAATACTAATTACAACGTAATTTAATAATTAAATTAATTTTTTGAAAATAAATTACCTCATCCCCGACGTATCCCTCAATCATCTGTCGATATATAATGAGTGTTTTCGACTTATCGATGTTCGGACAACTATATCACCTAAAAATATAAACCAAACTCGTTAAAAAATAATTTCATGAAAAAAAATCTTAACCCAAGTTTGAATTTTATTTTATCTACTCACAAGTGAGAACACATGTACTTGGTGACCCACTGATGCCAAAAATGGCATCCTATATAGCGTCCAAGATTGTAGCAGTATTAGGCAGCCACCTATATCGATAGTTCTATGCTTTGTTGCCCAACAAAGCTCACGATATAGCGTAGCTAGTACTGTCGAACCTCAATTGTACGAACGGGCACCTTGCAATGAACTAAGTAAGGGCAAGTACATCAAGTGGACTATATTGTTATTAGAATCTGACATAAGTACCCCTATAAGTTGTAGTATATAAGCCCAAGCAATTTGTATCTTCTCCATTTCGATCGCATAATTCGATAATATTTCAAAATTTGCTCTCAGCCACGAAACTTTAAACCCGTAAAATTTTCAATACCATCATCGAGAGAGCATCGAAGCAAGTTATAGTAGATCCGCAAGATCAGCTATACCGCTTGTACCACTTATCGCATCACCATCCATAGGGAGCCCTAATTGCATCACGACATCCTTCAATGTGATGGTGCATTCCCCACACGGTAAATGAAAGGTATGCATCTCTAGGCGCCACCGCTCAACTAGTATCGATATTAAGTTGACCCTATTTTAATATCTAAAAAAAATTTAAAACATCAATTTTTTTTACTGTTTCCGCTTTACAAAAATTTAAAATTTTTTGGGTGCCGCCTAACAAATCGATGGTACCAATAAAATTATTATTATTATTTTCTTTTATCGTATATTGTTTAAAAAACTAGTAGTTTTTGGTATTAAATATAGGTGCCATCGATTGATTAGGCTGCACTCGAAAAAATAATTTAAAAAAAAAATAAAGTGGTGCCACCGATTAGTTATGCGGCATCGATATTCCACTGTTGAGTTTGTCTATTCTCGTAAATATTATTCTTGTTATCTTATTTTCGTATTTATTTATTTTACACTATTTATATAAAAACACATAAAAGTTTCGATACCAATCGGAACCACAAAGTTACATTTGCATCGTATTAGTTCCTAAAGATGAACGGTATGCAACAATCACTCAACCACTAACACTAAAAGCAGATTCTGAAGCCACCGTGGTAATAGGAATAAACAAGATTTCACAAGTCATTTTTGATAAAATTCAAAACTTGAGGTTGTTAACCTTCCACCACTCTAAGGAATCAAAATCACCACAATTTTCCTTACAAATGAACACTTATTCCAAGTATATATCTATTTCAGACTTAACATTGTCAACTGTGTCAACACTCCTAATATATCTCTTAAACTTGGACCTCCTAGTCATAATTTTTCCCTTGCCTATTCTACTAGTGGTAGAAGCATTGCTGACACCATTTTCTTGCACATCATTTTCCGTTGATGTATCAACATTAGTTGCTGTATATTCATGCACGTATTCCTTATAAAGCTCGTATAGTCTATAATGCACAATGCGAATTTGTCAAGGAGCTTCCTCTTTAGAATAAATAACACGAAAACTGAAATCAATCAATTTCTTCTTATCCCAACGATCTAGTATAACAACAATCGAAATCAGCAAACTGCATTCAACCCAATATTTATCAAATTTTCTTTGCATTTTAACGACCATTTGTCTCATCCAAAGTTCCTTACTCAAAGATTTCTCCATCAATAACAATAACGCTTTGATACTCCAAAGTTCAGGAAGAAACAAATAAAAACAAATTTGAAGTTGGATATTCGGAACCTAATATTTATAAAAGAAATACCATGTATTAAATTAAATAACATAAATTAAAATTAAGAAATAATAAAATAAAACTAGATATATTTAAATTGTTTATCTGAGATAATGTTGGTAGCTTCATTAAAAAGTTCCAAGAAAGAATAAACTTCCTCAACCCTCACTTAATCTTCATCACTTAGCAAATACTTAAAACTTGCATCTCGTTGACCATACCGCAAAAATATGCCCTTAAACTCCAATGCAGATGACAACATAGCATATGTTGTATTCCACCATGTACAACAATCTAAAATCAACCTCTTATTTGGCAATTGAAGTTGTTTAACAATATCACTGAACATAGTCAAACGCAGAGTGGATGCTATGATGTGCTTCACACTTTCCCTTACATTATCAATTACATCTTCAATTTCGGAAAGACCATCATGCATTAATAGATTCAACATGTGTGCACAACAACGAACATGAAACAATTTCCCATTCAAAAGTAGCCTTTTATGAAATGAAAGGTTATCTTTCAACATCCTTACAGCTCCATCATTGTAAGAAACATTGTCCACAGAAATTGAGCATACTTTTCCTTCAATACCCTAGTCTTGTGAGCATTTGTAAAATGTGTCATATACAATAACTCCACTATGCGAAGGAGGCACATCAATAAAGTTAAAAACTCTTTCTACAAATTCCAATCTTACTTCACAAAATGAGCTGTCAAGACCATGTATTGAATCTTTTGACTCGACTTCCACATATCAGTTGTAATGCCAATCATATCCACTTTTTTCAACAACTCATTTAACCTCTTCTTCTCAACCTCATAACTAGTCCACCAATCGGTTTTTGCTGTAGCATGAGAAATTCTTACATAGTGAAGGACTTCCAATTTTCATCAACAAAGTGAATAACTCATACTCAATAAATGCAAAAGGAAACTCATGAATCATTATATGTGAGAAACAACTTCCCTAATATTTGCTTGGTCATATTTTCAAGTCTGGATACCACTTGCACTATCAGATCTAGGTGCTTGCAGTGGTAGAAAAAGACTGCCTTATCCATTTAAAGGTACCTAACGTTTCACACAACCATTTAAATGTCTTTTATATTGTGTAGTTGTATCATCCTTATTCTTGGCAAGTTTAATCTTACAATGATTATACTGCACTTTTTCAATCCTATCAACAACATTAACTAAGGTCAGTTCCTACCAAACAATTGATGTCTTCTTTCTATTTCTCCTCGTATAAGTGGCAACTTCATTATCATCCAAACACTCAGCCTCCTCAGAGGTTGGTCTTTCATGAGTAGTATCACGAGCATTGGAAATTTCATTTCCTTCAATGACAGCCATCGGTGATAAAGAATCAGTACATGAATAAGAATAATGACCTTATTTTGAGTTATAAGACATACCTAAAAATTAAACTTAAATCATTATTAATGGATAACACCAAATCTAATAAACAAGCTCTATAAAAGCAATGATACACATAGGCTAAACAAGTAATAAATCACCATTTCAAAAATTTTCTTTTACCATATTAAATATCTTTAAAAAATGATCAAAGTATGAACAATAACGATGTGCATCAGGTTTAAAGCAATATCTCATAAAACTAAATTTGGAGATAAAAATAGCAAAATAATAGTTACGAAATTATAATTCCAACTTGAAAGGTCTCAACATTAATTTATACTAAAATAAATTGATTAAACAAGATAAAAAAGAATGGTATACCATAAATAAATATCTGAAAATATCTCCCTCAACTCTTTGCGGCCTCTCCGAACATCATTTTTGGAGAGACTATTAGAAAGAGTCGAATCTTAGGAGGATATGCATATTGCTAATATATGAAACAAAAAAAGGAAAAGGAAACTCTTTTGCATACCATTGGAAAATAAAAATCGAGTATTTCTGATGACTAATGAAGTTGAACGATGAAATCTATCAAAAGATGTAACAAATTCTTGAGTTGAAGATGAAATTAAGTTGAATCTAAGTTGAATCGATCTTGACTTCTCACTTTATTATTGTAAGTCATTGAAAAATTTTAATCCAAAAGCAAGGAACTGGTGTTCCAAAAAAATTTGAAAACATTATATTAAAAATTGAAATAATATCTTCGTAGAATTTCAAAATTTAAAAATAAATTGAAATATATATTTATCTTTCATAAATTAATAGTTTAAAAGTTTTAAAAAGAAAATAAATTCCTCCGATATTATGGAATTTAAATTTGGAAAAAGAAAATCTCATAATGTCTCTTTAATGCTATACATTACCTGAAATTGATTGCACCTTTAAAATAAATAATTTCATTTAAAAATTAAAATTATAATCATTAACAATTTTTTTTTTTAAAAATTATAATAACTAAAAGTTATAATCATGAACAATTTCTTTTAACTATATTTTATATACACTTATCATCATTAAAATTCTAGCCGTAAAATTTTGACCTAACCAAATATTTTAGCATACTAATATTTTCTTTTGCATTTCAATTTAAAAACCAATGTTTTAAGCTTCGAACTCAGGGGCACTGGCAAGGACTTTGGTTCCTTAAGATGAATTTTTTTTTAAAATCATTTAAAATTTTAAAATTTTAAATTAGTAAAAATAAAATTACATTTTGATATCTCCTAAAAATAATAAAATTTTGATTTAATCATTTAAAACTTACAAATTTACTATCGTAAAACTTATAATTTAATTTTAACTCCCTAAAAAAATTTTAAAATAAAATTTTTGTAATGAATAGAATTATTTAATAAAATAAAAGTAACAATACTTTTTAAAGCGTGGGAGGTGTGGAGACAGATTTGAAGGATAAAAAAATTTGTAAATGTAAACTAAATAATGGGCGTTGAAGGGAGTCTCGTGCTGGCTCACCCCTCCTAAATTTTTAATTACCAAAAACCGTATAAATTACATCATTATTCATTAAATTATGAGTAAATTTTTATTTTAATCATTGAATTAAAAATATTATAATTTGATCACTAAACATTTTGAAATTATTTTTTTCTGACTCGATGGTTAAGTGACATTTTTTTAATTCGTATAATAACAATTTTAATCTTAACATTTTATATTTTCTTGGTCAATTTGACTCTCATTCTATAAAAAATTATAAAAAAAATCAAAATTATTTAAAAAATAAAAAATTCTATATAAAATTCTAGAAAATTAAAATATAAAAAATATTGAAGAGTTAATATCTATGGGAAATAAAGAAAATTATTCTTCAATAGAATCCAATAACAAATTAAAAATAAAACAAAAAAAAAATCTTGCATCATTACATGCTTTCTCAATGTTTCTCGAAACCAAATTAATAATATTTTCAAGTTAAATTCCATGCCCCTGAAGAATATCCAAAACTGATATCATGAAGACTTTTGAAATCGACTATGATGTTTTTTTTAGCAAAAAAAATATAACATAAAATTTTCTATTTCAGGCTAAATTGAAAATTTCAATTTATTTAAATTACATTTCCAAACCCAAATTGTAAAAAAAAATTATATTTTGAATTTTTTCCTTTCTTATAACGAAAAAGAACCATGTTAAGAAACAAAAGAAGTAGAAAATAACCAACTAATAATTTTGCTTAATGTGTTTTTTATTTTTATTTTTTATATGTTTTTAAAGAATGAATATTGGATTTTTGTATATCGATAATACAGAGAGAAAGTTTGGAGGGTTTACAAGTAATTTTCCCTCATTTTCTCATCTTATCTATTTTTGAAAATTTTATCTACTTTTATTTTTATTTTAATTTTTATAATTTTTTAAATTTTTTAAAAAGAATTTCAATTTTTATAATTTTATATATAATCAATGTCAAATTAATAAAAAAACAAAAATTGATGATTAAAATTGTTATTATATAGCTAAAAAGTGCCATCTAAGAGTGACAAAATTTGAATTTTTTTAGTTAAATGACCAAAACAAAAACTCCCCATAATTTAGTGACTAATAATGTAATTTATCCATATAAATATAAACTAAAAGCCCAACCCAAATATAAAAAAATCAAAGTTAAGCCCAATTTAATAATTATACTTCCCATTTAATAATCAATTTAATTATAATTTCAATGTATATAAATTTTTGTTTGTTGGCTTGTGTATTGGACTTTTATGTATGGCTTTTTGAATTCTAATAAAATCCAGCAGCCTTTATTCAAAAAAAAAAAAAAAAAAGACATTGAGAATTGCTTTATTATTATTATTTTTTTGCATATCTTTATTACTTGCTCGCAGAAAATGCCTGAAAAATCATATTTTATTGTATAAAGCACCCTGAATCTGGATAGGGGTGTGTAAATTTTGGATAAAATAGAATTAATTTAGTTAACAGATCGAATTTGGTTAATCGAATTAATTCGGTTGGGGGTTGATTAATAATTTTTTAAAAGTTTGGTTAATAGTTAATTCGGTTTGAAATTGATCGGTTAACTAAATTAATCCTAACTTAATAAATAATATTATTTTTGAAACGTTTTTATTTTGAAAAAAGAAAAAGTCTCGAAAATATTTTAAAAATCGAAATATGGAGTCGCCACCAATCTTTTTTTTGTTTGGTGTGATTGGATTACCACAAAACGTTTAGATTCGTTTTGATAATCGTTTCGATCTTCAAAATCCAAAAAAAGGGGTTCGGGAGTCGGTTACGTGTGAGGAAGGTTTAGCACCCCCACACGCCCAAAATTGGTACCTAATCGATTAGTTTCCGGTCTTGATTGTTAAAAATTTGAAAACTCGAGTGAAATTTAAAATATGATCCTTAAAGAAGGAAATCAAATTTCGTGAGGAAGTCTCGTTATTTCGAAATTATCGAGGAAGAAAGTCATGTCCAGTGAGTTAGGACATAACATTTCGAGATACGAAAATAACGAGCATTCATTCGTTGCCAATTTCAAACCTTTAAAAGGGTATTCGATTGTTCTGGTTTGAAGAAAAAATCGCGCCTAGTAAGTTAAGGCACAATTTTTCAAAATCCGAAATAAAGGAATATTATCTTGATTTTAAAAAATATTCGTATTTTAGAGGAAATCAGAAAATAACTTTAATTAAAATATTTAAATAAAAATGAGCATGCAAATTAAATACGAATTATGCAATTAATGACAAAATTGAATAACACGAAGAAGGTGCAATTATACGGATAAATAAATATGTAAAACTTAAGAATAAAATAGATAAAATACGAAATGCGAAAGGATATGCAAATCAAAACTATCGAAAAATAAAATAAATAAATAAATGAGATTAATTTTAGAAGAAATAAAAAATAAAAGATTAAATTAAAATAAAAATGAAAATTTTGGGGTAAAAATATGAAAATAAAGAAAAATGGGATCAAAAATGAAATTTTGGAAAGTTTGGTGCCAAAACATAATTTTTGGAAAGTTCAAGGATTAAATCTATATTTTTGGAAATATTAGGGGTCAAATCTAAATTTTTGGTAAGTTTAGGGGTCAAATTTGAATTTTTGGCAAGTTTGAGATGAAAACTTAATTTTTGGAAGTTTGGGGGTCAAAACATAATTTTTGAAAAGTTTGGGGGTCAAAACATAATTTTTGGAAAGTTTGAGGGTTAAATTTAAATTTTTGAAAGTTTAAGGGTTAGATCTAAAATTTTGAAAGTTTAAGGGTTAGATTTAAATTTTTGAAAAGTTTAGGGGTCAAATCTATATTTTTGAATAGTTTAGGGGGCCAAATATAATTTCTAAATAAAATAGCTGCTTAATGGGTAATAAACCCAAAAATTTTGACACGTGGCAACCTCTGAACTATTTTTGAGTCCAGAACCAAATTGAAAAACATTTTTAAAATTATTAGGTAAAATTGAAATAAATTAAAAATAGCACAAAAGAATTAAATCAAAACAAATAAAAAATACAGAAGGACCAAAGGGGAAATTGCCCATTTTAAAAAAAAATCTAATCCCAAGCATAGGCCCAAAATGACATCGTTTTGAGTGTTTTAAGTCATTCCCAAAACAAAATCATTTTGGGAGCTTATATAAACCATTTTAACTCCCTTTTCTTTCTTTTCTTCACTCCTTTCTTAAAAAAAAAAAAAAACTCTCTCAACTCTCTCCTCCCTTTCTCCTCAAGTGGTTGGCCTTGATTGATCAACTGTTGATCGACCATTGCTACTGATTGTCCGCCATCGTGCATGGCGGCGCTAAAGTAAAAAATCTCTCTCTTTTTTTTTTGTCTAAAACATAGATCAATATTAGATCTTGATCGATCTAGTCATATTTTCCAAAAATTGTGAGAAATACATGATTTTCTTTAAGTTTTAGTTTTTTATCTTTTTGAATTTGTTAGGTTTTTTTATTTAGGGTTTTAAACCCCTTTTTTTTTTCCTTTTTTGTTTATTTTTTATGTTAAAAAATAAAAAAACAATAATCAAATTAAAATATGTGTGCGTATATATACATATAAGAATCGAAAATAAAAATAATTATATGCATGTACATATATGTATATATGTATAGAAATATAGAAAAAAAAAAAACTAGATAAACATGTATATATATACGGGTATATATATGTGTATATATGTAGTAATATACCTTGCAATAATGATATGTTGAATCTTCTTTTGCTTGAATCGGTTTTCGTATTTTTTCATTAATTTCGTGTTTGTAACCATTACAACCATTTTTTTTTTTTGGTGAAAAGAAAAGACAAATTACATTATATCAAAGCCTTTATCACTCCATGAGCTTTATCATGTTGGACATCCCCAAGCACCTCGTTAGGAGGTACCTCAAAAATTTGAAGACTTGACTTACGGGCAAGGCAGATTTTCGCCAAGCGATCAACAACTAGATTATCGTCTCTTGAAACCACTATAATCTTCCACTATCCTTCAGAGGACATGATTCTTTGCACTCTTTGAAGAATTGTGATACCTGTTTCTTCCATCTTCTTGTCTTCTAGAGTCATGGCTACTTCGGCATTATCTATCCAAATTGTTCCTTGCCTAAATCCTTTTTTTAGCAACAATAAGATTCCGTCAAGTATACCCCATAGTTCTGCTTCAAAGGGAGAACACTTGCCCAAAAATCGATTGTAGCCAAAAATCCAATTACCATCTTGATCCCGCAGTACGCCTCCAGCAGAAGCATTTTCGGTGTCACGTTCCACTGCTCCATCAGAGAAAAGGTGAACCCACTGTCCTTTTGTGATGCTTTGGCGAACGATCTTTGAAGGATTGGCCTTATAAAAGCTTTGACATGATTCGAATTGTTGCGCCAAATTGAGGGATGCTTTGACCATCTCATAAGCTGACCAAGAAACATTCTGGAAAATAAAAAGATTTCTGTTCTTCCATATTCGCCAAGTGATTAAACCAAACAAACACGACCAAATAACTCCATGATCCTGCAATCTCATGTGACAAACTAAGATTAGAAGATAGCCAAATTTGAAAGGAATCAGAAAAGAACCTGGTTTGTTGCCGTATATGAATCACATGCTTCCATACTTCCTTAGCAGCCAAGGAATCTCTAAGCACATGTAGAATGTCTTTTGTTTCATTACCACACACCGAAAATGAGCTATTATGTGACAATCCTCTCCTAGTTCGTTCTGAATTCGTAAGTAATCTCTGCTTATCGGCAATCCAAAGGAAGAATCGTACTCTCTGAGGACCTTGATATTTCCAAATGACTTGCCAAGTAACATCTTTGGAATTCCAAGAGTTTTGTTTTAATGTCCAATAAGCACTGCGAACAAAAAAGCTACCAGATGTAGAAAAAGCCCAAATGACTCTATCTTGCCCCGACAGAGGATATGGTGGCAGAATACTTACAATCCTTTGTAGCATCTCTTCAGGAAGCCAAAGTCAAAAAAGGTCCAAGTTCCATGTTCCGTTAGACATAACCATTTTATTCAGAGTGCAATCAAGCTCAAGATTGACATGGGCAAGAATACACGAGCGTAAAGGACCAACCTCAGGAAGCCATGAATCTTTCCAACACCTGATACTAGTACCATCTGCTACTGACCAGGCTAGATTCTCACAAAGAAGGGGCCACGCCTTAGCAAGGGATCACCACAAGTGTGAACATTGACTGCGAGCAATAGCAGTAGGAATTTGTTCTAACCTTCTATACTTCGTACACAGAACTTGAACCCATAGAGCCTCATTCTTCATAGTAAGATGGAATCCAATCTTCATAAGGAACGATTTATTCTGATTGTGAAGATGTTGAAAACCCAATCCTCCTCGAGCTCTTGGTTGACAAACATCATCCCAATCTACCAAAGCCAATTTTGAATGTCCATTTTCACTCCCCCAAATAAACTGTCTAACTATTTTCTCAATCTCTGCCCTTCGGGATCATCATAGTCTGCATAAAAAATTAGGAATTGCAAGGAGGACAGACTGGGCAAGAGTAACTCTGCCAGCAATGGACAACTTCCTTGCTTCCCAATTTTGTAACTTACGTCTCATCTTGTCAATGTAAATTGAAAAATATATAGAATTTTTCCTACATAATTTATCACCTTTTTACTTAAATTCATTGTTAAAACTAAGTAAATGTTTAATAAATTAATGAAATATGTGAAAATATGACATTAGGACATAGAAATTATTAAAATGTGATTTTATGCTTTATTATATAGTTTTCATGCTTAAAATGGCTTATTTTATATTTATTTGAACATATTATATTTTTAAGACATAAAGTGGGCCATGCATGATTAAATTAAATAATAAAATATAAAATCATATTTAATAATTCATTTTAAATATTTCATTAAATAATTTGGGTTGAATTACTTAATTAAATTGGGTTAATTTTATTTCTTTAGTCATTTAATTAATTTATTTATTTTTGACAGGTTTGATAAACTTTACTAAATCACAAAACCATCCAAATTGAAGACCAAGTCAACCCAATTTCGGCTACACATGGCTGCCATCATAAACCATTTTTTGGTTTAATTGCACAAGGTCCTTGCAATGTTGAAGAAATCAAAGATTTGCCCGAAGATTTACATTTGACCAAGTCTCAGTCCTGAGTTGCTATGACATTTAAATTGCTTAAAAATCAAGCAAAAATTCATTCAAATTCCAATAATCATGACCGACCACCCTTTGAAGAAGCTTGAAGAGACTAAACCTCTCTATTTTTAGCAAACTACTATCCTCTCTTCACCTATAAATAAGACTCCGTTTCACCATTCCTAATCATCCCTCAACCCTCATCCCACATCTTTCTTTCCTTATTCTTAATTCTCTCTAGCATTTCCCATTTCCCATGCCTAGCATCATCTCTTCATAGAGATTTTAGCAATTAAGCCTCTTAAAGAGCCCTTGGTCAGCCACCTTGGAGAGCCATCAGCAAAGGAACGAAGGAGCCCTCTTCGATCAGAGTCTTGGGTGACAGCCACTTTGATTTGGATTTAATCTTTCTTTTCTTTAATTTAATTTGAAAATGTTTGCTATGTGTTCTTTGTTCTTGTTTAAAACAATTTTAGCTTAATTTTATTTAAGCTAGGATAATTGCTTTGATTTAATAATATTTATTTGATTCATGCTTATGATGTTTGTGCCTCAATCAATCATGTTTTCAATTAAGATCAAGTCTGTATTTCGTTCTTACGTGATTGAAATGCACCTGAATTAGTTGAGGGATCCTAACCAGACGACGGCTAGTAGACATATAATTGAAATGTGCATGCTCAATTTAGATCCTAAAGCGATTAAATTGCAGGTTACATAACAACTCTAACCAAGCTCTGTTATCTGCATAGTTTTTAGATTTGTGTGATTAAACTGTTTCAAACCTAACACGTCCCTGTTACCTCACACGAATGCTAAGAAACCCTTAGTAAATAAGGATCAGTAAAATGCATATTTACTAAGTAAAGGATTTCGAAAGGACCTAATGTGGTTTCTAAACTCATGAAAGATCGAGTTGCCATGAAATGTTTTTCTGAATGTTATTAAGCATGTTGATAATAAATTGAATTTAATCAAAGTAATTGTCCTAGTTTATTTATGTTATAATTATTATAAATTGTGTTTAATCTTGCTAAAATCCATTTCATACATATACCCTGCATACTTAGGTTAATTTGCATTAGGGATCATTGCATTTAGTATATTTAATCATCACTTCTCAATCATATTGTGTTTTTAAAATTTACCAAGTTGTTAATATAATTTTACAGTTAAGTGATTTAACACAAATACAATCCTTGTGGAGACGGTAACTTGATACTTACTTATTACTTGACAACGACTGTGTACACTTGCACAAACTTATGCGTTACAAGTTTTTGGCACCGTTGTCGAGGATTGTTAACTGTTGCCATAATCATTTTAGTGAAATTATTTATTTTCAATTTGGTTTTTATTTCTAACATTACTAACTTATTCTTTTTAATTTTGTGATTTTCTTTTCAGGTGTTTATATGCATAGATCGGATAATCGATTTACTCCCTGTGGACCCTAAAATTGAGCGAACTTTCAGACAAAGAAGACATGAACGAACAGCTCAAAGACAAGTCGAGATGGACCTTGGAAATCAGAATCAAGACCAAGGTAATGAAGCCGATCGTGTGCGAAATCCCATCCTCATTGCTGATGATAGGGATCGATGCATCAGATAATATGCTGTGCCACTTTTTAATGAGTTAAATCCAGGAATTAAAAGGCCAGATATTTAGGCAACCCAATTTGAGTTGAAACCAGTAATGTTTCAAATGCTACAAAAGGTGGGCCAATTTAGTGGTATGTCCACGGAAGATCCACATCTCCACCTTCTATTATTTATGGAGGTAAGTGATTCATTCAAGATAGTCGGTGTGATTGAAGATGCACTGAGGTTGAAGTTGTTTCCGTACTCGCTATGAGATCGAGCACGAGCATGGCTCAATTCATTGCCACCAAGTTCCATATCTACATGGCAAGAATTAGTAGAAAGATTTTTGGTTAAGTATTTCCCCCTAACAAGAATGCTAAGTTAAGGAACAAGATCACAACTTTCCAACAATTGGATGACGAGTCTTTATACAAGGCTTGGGAGCGATTTAAGGAGTTACTTCGTAAGTGTCCTCATCATGGGATTCCTCATTGTATCCAGTTGGAGACATTCTATAATGGTCTCAATGCACATACAAGATTGATGGTAGACGCTTTTGTGAATGGTGCAATTTTGTCTAAGTCTTATAATGAGGCTTATGAGATCATCGAGAGGATCACTAGCAACAACTATCAATGCCCAACAAATCAAGCAACTTCAGGAAGACATGTAGCCGGAGTTCATGAAGTTTATGCTCTCACTTCATTATTAGCTCAAGTATCATCTATTTCCTCTATGTTAAAATAGTTTACCGCTAATAATGCTAATAGTTTTGCAACTCAGCACCAAGTCCATTTGAAGTAGCTTCCTGTGTGTACTGTGGGAAGGTAATTCTTTTGAGAATTGTCCATCAAATCCCAAGTCAATGTACTATATGAGGAACCAACATCAAAATAAGAGTGGACAAGGACCCCAGTCCAACTTTTACAATCCTTAATGGCGTAATCATCCTAACTTTTCTTGGAGCAACCAAGGAAATGGACCGAACAACAACTTTTAGCAGCATAGACCTAACCAATCTCAAGGGTTCAATTAGTAAGCTCGAAAACCACCTCAAGCTGAGTCATTAGACAGTTTAGAGAACTTGTTGAAAGAGTACATGGCAAAGAATGACGCTTTGATCCAGAGATAAGCATCAACATTGAAAATTTGGAAAACCAAATAGGCCAGTTAGCTACGAAGCTTCGCAATAGACCACAAGGAACCTTGTCGAGCAATATTAAGAATCCAAGAAATTTGGGTAAAGAATATATCAAGGCAGTGGCATTGGAAAGTGGTAAAATTCTTGAACCCCGAACGATTGATGTCGAAGACGAGCCTATTGAGAAAGTGGAGAATCAACCAATTGTTGAAGTTCCTACATCAAAAGAGTCAGAATCTGCAAAGTCTAACAAGGTAAATCCTAACTTAGTGAATTCAGATACTTTAACATCTTCTTTGGATGCAAATTTACCTACTCAGAAGAGTTGACCGATTCAATCGAAAGTTCCATCACCTCCATATCCGCAAAGATTGCAGCAACACAAGCAGAAACAGGAGGTGCAATTCAAGAAGTTTTTGGATGTTTTGAAGCAGTTACACATCAATATTCCGTTGGTGGAGGCTTTAGAATAAATTCTGAATTATGTGAAGTTTATGAAGGATATATCGTCCAAAAAGAAACGACTTAATGAGTATGAGACTATTGCCTTGAGGAAGGAACACAGTGCGTTCTTGCAGAACAAACTATCGCCAAAATTGAAAGACCCAAGAAGCTTTACTATACCTTGTAACATTAGTGAATCTTACTGTTGTAAAACTTTGTGTGACCTAAGAGCGAGTATCAATTTGATGCCTAAGTCTATTTTCAAGATGCTAGGGATAGGTGAAGTAAGACCTACAACTGTGACACTTCAGCTAGCATATCGATCTTTAGCATATCCCGAGGGAAAGATCGAGGATGTTTTGGTAAGAGTCGATAAATTTATTTTCTTGTTGATTTCATCGTCTTAGATTTTGAAGCAGATAAGAAAGTATCGACCATCCTTGGGAGACATTTCCTAACCACGGGAAGAACGTTAATTGATGTGTAGAAAGGTAAACTTACCGTGCGAGTTCAAGACGATCAAGTAACTTTAACATTATTAAAGCTATGAAATTTCCTGACAGAAGAGTGTTCAATTATGGAAGAGATATAAACCTTAGTTTATATGGAAAACAATTTTGAAGAAGACCCATTGGAGAAAGCCTTAGAGTTTGACCCTTTGGAGGATGAAGAAGGTGAAGAAAAAATGGATTTGATGGAAGCCAATCCGAGAAATTTTATTCAATCCACATGGTTTGAACCGTTGAAGTTAGAAGTCAGAGAATTTGTGCAACCAAAGTTGTCAATTGAAGAACCACCTAAACTCGAACTAAAGGTACTTCCTTCCCATTTAAAATACATTTATTTAGGTGATTGCTCTACTTTGTCTGTGATTATTTCAGTAGAATTAATGAAAGATCAAGAGGAGAAACTAATTACCGCTCTTAAGAAATTTAAGAAAGCAATCGGTTGGACCATAGTTGATATTCGAGGTATAAGCCCTTCTTTTTCCATGCATAAAATTATCTTAGAGGAAGGTGAAAGAGCTTGAATTGATGGACAAAGGAAGCTCAATCCTATTATGAAAGAAGTTGTGAGAAAGGAAGTGATCAAATGGTTAGATGCAGGAATCATCTACCCTATTTTAGATAGTTCGTGGGTAAGTTCGATGCAATGTGAGCCGAAGAAAGGTGGAATCACGATTGTTGAAAATGAGCGTAACGAGTTGATTCCAACGAGAACTATTATTGGTTGGAGAATTTGTATTGACTACAGAAAGTTCAATAAAGCCACTCGAAAGGATCACTTTCCATTGCCTTTTATGGATCAGATGTTAGATCGAATGGCAGGTAATGAATTTTATTATTTTTTAGATGGCTATTCGTGATATAACCAAATAGTTGTAGCTCCGGAGGACCAACATAAAACAACCTTTACTTGTCCATACGGTACGTTTGCCTTTAGGCGAATGCCTTTTGGTTTATGTAATGTACCTGCAACATTTCAACAGTGCATGATGGCAATATTCACTGATATGGTCGAAAATTTTGTTAAGGTTTTCATGAATAATTTTTTTTTTGTTTTTGGTGACACTTATGATATTTGTTTGAGTAATTTGGCTAAGGTACTGAATAGATGCGAAGAGACGAATCTTGTCCTTAATTGGGAGAAATACGATTTTATAGTTAAGGAAGGGATTATCTTAAGGCATAAAATCTCAAAGAGAGGAATTGAAGTCGATAAAGAAAAGGTGATTGTAATTGAAAGATTACCAACCCCAATCAATATGAAAGGAGTCAGAAGTTTCTTAGGCCATGCAGGTTTTTACCGAAGGTTTATTAAAGATTTTTCAAAATTTTTTAAACCTTTGTGTTTGTTCTTAGAGAAAGATACAGTTTTTGATTTCAACAAAGCATGTTTGGAAGCTTTTGAAGATCTTAAAAAAAGGTTAATCTCAGCCCCAATAATCGTTACACCTAATTGGAGCTCACCTTTTGAGTTGATGTACGATGTAAGCGATTTTACCGTTAGAGCTGTGATGGGTCAAAGAAGAAACAAAGTGTTTCACCCTATTTACTATGCAAGCAGAACTTTGATGGGAGCCCAACCCAATTATACGGTAACTGAGAAGGAAATCTTTGCTATAGTTTTTGCTTTTGACAAATTTCGCTCATATCTTATAGGTACCAAAGTTACAATATTTATTGACCATGCGACCATTAAATACTTGCTCACGAAGAAAGATACGAAATCGAGGCTAATTTGTTGGATACTCTTACTCCAAGAATTTGACCATGAGATCCAAGACAGAAAAGGTGTCGAAAATCAAGTAGTTGATCATCTGTCAAGTTGGAGCAAGATGAGGTAACTCGATCATGTGTGTCTATCAATAAGAATTTCCTAGATGAACACTGATTTGAGGTAAGTCAAATTCGTAAAACACCTTGGTTTGCTGATTTTGACAATTATTTTGCATGTGGAATTATTCCTCGAGAAATGACATACTAACAAAGGAAGAAATTCCTTCATGATAGTCAGTGTTATTTTTTGGAGGATCCATTTTTGTTTAAACAGTGTCCAAATAATATAATTCGAACGTCCATAGCTGAAAGTGAGATTATCGAGATCTTGTATCATTGCCATTCATCTCTAAGTGGGGGACACTTTGGTGGTTCACGTTCTACAGTAAAGATTTTGTAAGCAGGTTTCTTTTGGCCTACACTATTTAAAGACGCTTATGCTTATGTGAAGAACTGTGATAGATGCCAAAGGATCGGAAATATATCAAGGAGAAATGAGATGCCCTTGACAACCATTTTGGAGATTGAGTTATTCGATGTTTAGGGCATTGACTTCTTAGGTCCGTTTCCTTCTTCATATGGGAACAAATATATCTTAGTTGCTGTGGACTATGTATCCAAGTGGGTTGAAGTTGAAGCATACCCAACAAATGATGCAAAGGTAGTCATGTGATTTCTACATAAGCATGTGTTTACACGATTTAGGACTCCAAGAGCTATTATTAGTGATAAAGGTTCTCATTTTGTGAACAAATGGCTTAAGTGGTTGCTTGAAAATATGATGTGAAGCACAAGATTGCTACTACTTATCACCCCTAGTCAAATGGGCAAGTTGAAAGAGTGAACCGTGAAATCAGAGGTATCCTTGAAAGTGTATTACGCCCTAGCAGAAAAGATTGGTCTCGAAGGCTCGATGATGCATTATGGGCCTATCGAACAACATTTAAGACACCGTTAGGAAAGACTACATATCGGTTAGTCTTTGGAAAGGCATGTCATTTTCCATTAGAGTTGGAGAATAGAGCTCATTAGGCTTTGAAGCAGTTGAACTTTGATCTCAAGCAAGCCGCTGAGAGAAGGATGTTACAACTTGATGAGTTGGAAGAGCTGAGGTTGTTTTCCTATGAGAATGTCAAAATGTGTAAAGAAAGATCAAAGAGATGACATGGTAGTCATATACAACCTCGCGAGTTTAAAGAAGGTCAAAAGGTTTTGTTGTTTAATTCAAGGCTGAAGTTATTTCTTGGGAAGCTTAAAACTCGATGAAAAGGATCCTATACCATCAATCGAGTTTATCCTTATAGAGCTGTTAAATTATATGACAATTACAGAGGTACGTTTAAAGTTAATGGTCAATGTCTCAAACACTATTGGGATGGTGAAGTTAAGCAAGTTGAATCCTCGTTCAAATTAACAGACCCTTGATTTTTCATGAACTCATTTTGTGAATAAATAAATAATTATAATTTATTTTCTTAACTTAGTACATTTAATTAATTCTGTCTAAGGAGATTGGAACTTAAGCGGGACTGCTGTAACCCATCCAACCTTTCCTGGGAATTAATTTAATATAATTTGTTAAGAAGAAATTTTCTAATTGAGTTTTAAAATTTTTAAGTTTCATTCTTTGTTGTTTAAATTTTAATTTTAATTGTTATGTTAATAAAAGGGGTCAATTTTTGCCCAAGTACTAATCAGTTTTTTTAGTAAGCCTGTAAATACAGTTTGAGTTTGATGCCCAAGACAGAAAAAAGGAGGGAAAATACCCATGCTTTGCTGCCACTCCTATTACTTGCTGCCCAAGTAATCCTAATGTAGTTAAATTTTTGCTACATGTTGCCCTAATTTTCCCTATATAAACCCTTCTTCATTCTACTATTTTTCATATCCGTCAAAGCAATTTGCTTAACCCTAAAATCCCTAAATTTCCCTCTTGTGCCGCTAGCCTCAAATCCCAAAAGAAACCCTAGTTTTTCTTCCCTTGTTGTCGAAATCGCCTATTGAAACCGCAAGAAGATTGCCGAAGCACCAACGTTGCTGCCGGACATCATCGTTGTTGCCGTCGCACATCGCCATTGCTATCGCATGTTGTTGTTGCTGCCGTACCATCCTTGCCGTCGCAAGGTTTTTGCTTTAGTAAGTTCTTAAACTACCTTGCCGATTTCTCTTCTCTCCCTTGTGCCGAAACTTTGCCGAATTTTTAGAAAAAGATACCATGTCTCGTAAAAGAACTAGATCTTCAAAGACTACTCCTGAAAACTCGATTTTGATCGATGAAGAAGTGAAAGAGAGATTTGATTCAATCTTCAAGCATCAACCTATGATGCCAGGAAAAGGTTTTAACTTGAAGAGTCATGATTTGATGGTTGTTCCTATACCGATTAGAAAGAAAATCAGTGCTCTCAAGTGGGAACGATTTTGTGATGTTCGTTCACTTCTCAATGATGAACTAGTTCTAGAGTTCTATGCTAGTGTGACTATGCAAGATGCTATTGAGGTCATCATTCGAAAGAAAAAGGTACCTCTTACTTCTAAGTCCATCAATGATTTGTTTAACTTACCTGATGTTGAAGAAGATGAGTACTACCCTAAGATGAACAATATCAATTGGGATTTTCTTCAACAAGTGCTTGATGTTATGACAAATCCAGGATCCTAATGGATTATAAGAAAGTTTGGGAGCCATTCTTGCCAAAGATAATACCTAAAGCCGATAGCAAAGGTATGGTTTTATTTCGTTTGCTTCAGTTTCATGCCTATCTTACATAGTTCCACCATCTTGATGGAACGAATGCTCTTGCTGTATGTAATTTTGACAGAAAAATCCATTAATGTTGGGAAAATTATTCTCAAGGAGATTCATGATTGTGCTAAAAAGAATACAGGAAGTTCTTATTTCCCATCATTAATCACTTCACTTTGCTTAAGGGCCCATGTTAAAATGCAAGCAAATCTGAAGGGGCAATATGTTCAAGGGTGCATTACAAATCATGATCTTGAAAGGTTAGTAGAGAAGGTGCATGAGCTGAATCAAGGCGAGCAAGAAGAGCCAACTGAGCCAAACACCGAGGGATCAACAAATGAAACTGAAACTGAAGCTAATTCAGTTACAGACACTGAAAAAGAAGAATCTGATAAGGGACCGAACAGTCCTAAACCAGTTGAGGGACCTGCAAACCCTGAACCAAAGGTTGAGCTAGAAGAAGAAAAGTCAAGCTAAGTGTTGAACCTAAATTTACAACTCCAATGCCGACTTCTGCAAGCACTTCAAAGAAATCGGAGTTGTCAAATATGATGGATACGTGCAAGTTCATGCACAATCAACAACAAACTTACTGGAAATATGCAAGGATTAGATATGACTTAATTCGAAATACTGTTAAGAATATCTCTAACACTTTTGTTCCTGAGTTCCCAGATGCTATCTTTAAGACATGGAAGGAAGATACTGACTATGCAAGCAAAGATGGAGCTGAAGAAGACAAGGGGAATGAGTCAGAAAAATAAAAGGGGGATTCTTGTCTTGTTATTTATTTAATTGTTTTTAGGTTTTTAGGAATTTATTTCTTTCATAATTAGGATTTAATTTTTTTAGAATAAAACATAGCAAGCATGAATAAACTTAATACTTCTTTAGAAAGAAAAAGACTAAGTGATGTGGTAATGGCAATGAACATGTCTAGGATTGGATTGTTAAGGAAGACTTGGTATTTAAGCAGTCTTAATGACTCACCTATCTTTCCTTACAACCCTACCTGGTGTTCAGTTTCCATTCATTACTTTGTTCTTGCAATGAGGACATTGCTTCTTTTTAAAAGGGGGTAAGGCAAATTAAATAAATTGCTCAAATTTTTAAAATTTTCAAGTATGTTTCAATCATTTCTTTCATAAGTATGTTTTAATAAATGAATGTTTAGAGAAATTTTTTGTTAATAAGATAATCTGTATGCAAGCATGAATGATGATTCTATCTGAGTGAATGTATGCTATCATGAAGAATGGAATGCTTGTATGATCTTAGTCTTAGTTAATGTTTGCCATGAACACTTAGTTTCTATTAAGATCAGACATGCATGAAGGTTTATATCTTTAGAATTTACTTAGTAACTTTCTTGAGGCAAAATCCTAGGAAACATAAAAATCTAAAATGATATAAGGTAGTAACATCCACCATTTCTTCCGTCGCCAACTCCACCTGCAAATGCATGTTTGAATTAAAACCATTGTTTGAACTTAAAGGTTGAGAAGACGTACCTACAGAGCCTCCTTCGGACTCCCCATCACCGTTCCCAATCACCATTAGGTTTGTGTTGGGTGTTTGACCAACTTCCATAACCCGATTAGACTTTGAAATAACCTGTGCCTGCACCGACCCACTATACATATTTGAGTCATCTCTCATTTTATCCACATTCATGCCATTATTAATTCCCATTGGACCCATGGCAGTTCCAACAGTAGAAAAAGAATTCAACAAATTCTTTGGAGAGCTTGGTTTTTTACTTGACCCACCAACAACTTTAAAAACTTGGGTAGGACTAACCAAATTCTTAAACCCATCTCATTAGTGTGGGTTTTATGTCTATTGTGATGGTTTAAAAGACCACCCATTCCAGCCCCAATGCTATCCACAGGTATGATTTCTTTCCCTTTTCTATTCCTATTCTCTTGCTCCTTCTGATTTGTTTCTTGATTTTGTCCAACAGTACCTTCCGTTTCTGTCAATGCCCTAAAATGTGACCCTTCCTGTTTTCTTGGCTGAAATCCCATTCCTGAAGATGCAATATCCCTTGGTTTACGCCGATTTTTTTCTTTCTACCAACATCCAAGGGCCGAAATTTTATCTTTTACCCCCATGCCGTTTATGGTTATTTTCTTAACCTCCAGCAAAGTTTTTGATGAGTCTTTGTTATCTCTGACTATTATTCTAGGCGAATGACAATTACAGTTTTCTTTCAAGTGTCCATATCGACCGCATTGAAAGCACACCATGGATAAGAACTCATATTTTACCCTTTGAGTTTTCCCCTTGAGAATAATCTCTGAAACTAAGGGTTTATCTAAGTTGACGTAGATAGCCAGACGAGCAAATTTACCTATGCTCCTATAATTGGTGTTCATATCCAGTTTAACAACGTTTCCAATTTCTCCCCCAATTTCTTTTACAATTTTGTGTTTGTAAAAGTATCCTAGTAAGCCTGGAAGCCTTATCATGACAATACGACGCTCGAAAAAGCTTGTTCGGGATTAAACGACTTCGACCAAGGTTGCATTGTCAAGTACTGGCCGAAGATGTTCCAAGGGCCCCCTGACAAGACTCTCTCGCAATCCATCTTATTATGAAATTTTACCAGAACGTACCCGTTTTCAATATCCATCACGTAAATCAGTGCCGAGGGTTTCCATAAGGTATAGATTTTATTCTGTAAAACCCCATATCCAATATTGCGTCCTAGCAATTTTAGGATTATAGTATTTTCCATGCCACAGAGCAAAATTTGACGAATCCTTTCAGAGAATTCAATTCAAGGAGTACCGTTAATAAATGATTTCAATACATCCCCCTCTAAAATGTAAAAATCTTCCTTATCACAGTCCTTGTCCACCGAACGAAGGGTGAACCAACTAGTTTATCTCTCCATGAGACTGGTGGCTCGACAATGTCATCCATCACCAAATCTCCATTCATAATGCCATCATTCTCCCTAAACCAGACTTTCTTTGGGATAAGATCTTTCATCAATCCGTCTTCAAAAGCCGGATTATCACAGAGAGTTTTTTTGCGGAGAGAATCCATAATGATATTTAAGTGAGGATGAGAATTATTACGATTACAACCATTTGAGATTGGCTCTTTATAGCCACATTTACAATCATGCAATTTTGTTTTTTGCTATTAAACTCTACTGACATTTCTTCTATGTAGGTGCGAATTCGACAGTGGCAGTGGTGGCAGTGATAGCAATTAGTGGCAGACAACTTGCTTGTGGGAGACGACAGATTAAGGATTAGGGTTTCAAAAAGTTTAGGTTTTGGTTTTGGGCCAATTGGGCCCTTAGGTGTAAATTTGTTGGGTCAAGATGGACAATTTAAAATAAAATTATTTCTTATTTTTGGTTTATATTTTTTTGGATTTGGGTTTAAAGTTGGACCCGGACAAATTGGGCTCCAACAATTATAATATATAAGTATTTTTTATATGTTTTTTTTTTACTTTTTTAACCTAAAATCTATCGGTTAATTCAATTAATTTTTTTTTATATTTTTTATACTTGTTTTAACTAAAAAAAAAAAAACATATAAATTTCAGTTAATTCGATTAACTGACAGAATTAATTGAAAAAGTTCGGTTCAATTAATATTTTGAAAAAATTTGATTTAGTTAACGGTTAAGGATAAAAGGATTGGTTAATTCGGTTAATGGTAGTTTGGGTCGGTTAACCAATTGAACACCCCTAGGTTTAAACGTTAACATGGAATGCTAAGCTTTTTAATGATATATTGTTGCTAGAGGTGCTCATGGGCTGGGTCAGGTTGAGTCGGGTTTGGGTTGGGCCATGTTGGGCCTAAGCATGATATGAACATATTTTATGCTTGTCCAAGTCGGTTTGACCCAAATTTTGAGCTTAAAATTTTGCCAAAACCTGCCCATATTTGCAAAAGACTAACACAAGCTCATTTTGGTATGCCCATATTATTTTTTAAAATTTTTAAAAATAATTTATTTTATTTTAATAATTAATAATATTTATATATTTTTTATTTATTAAATTTTTTATATAGTCATCTTAACATTATTTTAATTTTTACATTAAAGTAGTATATATATAGAGAGTATAGGTTTATTTTTTTTTAATGTGTTCTAAATTACAAAATATATAAAAATAACATAACATAAAATATTATAAATTTAAAACGGGTTGGGTCGAGCTTGGGCCTTGATTGCTAAAGCCCAAGCCCGACCCATATTTTGTCTAAGCTCATTTTTTGAGCCTAATATTTTTGTCCAAACCATCTTAAATTTTGAGTGAACTTTTGGGTTGGACGAGTAACTCAATCTATAAACAGGTCTAATTTTTGCACAGCTTTCTAATTTATCTATTTCTGTAGTAATCTTAAAATGATAGATTGAGCTTCATATTCGAATAATTTAAGATTTATTAAATTTTTCATGAAAATATATGTTTAATGTAAATAATTTTAGAAGAAATATGTTTGTTGAGCTTCAATTTTTTTATATTTATGGTGCCATTCATCTATTAAACTGTTGTGTTTGGTCAATTTTTATTTATTTATTTTGGATTGTTTGTATTAAACTAGGTAAAAGAAACAATAAAAATAGATAAATCGAATTGAATTAATCGAATTCAGTTCAATTATTTCGATTATACCCTTAATTTTGGTTTGGTTAATATAAATTTTTTGATTTATTTAATTATTGCCATAAAAAAACTAAACCGACCGAATGTAGACCCTTGGAAAGAATTTTTGTTTTTGAATAAATACGTTACCTTTTATTGAGTATAAAAGGTGCAGAATAGGTAAACAACACACCACCTGTCAAAACGGAACAGACATAAAAATAGAACACACCAATAGACATTGAAACTTCACAACAAATCAAAACCAGCGAACAAAAACCATTAAACAACAAACTACCCAAAAACAGTCGACTAATCATCTCCCACCAAAAGAAAGGAAATCTTGATAGCCTCAGAAGATGACTCTCGAAAACAGAGGGTCCAAAATAGAAAATCCCTCTAAACCACCATGCAAACGTAGATTAAGGTGGATCTCTAACAACGATCCGTCTGCACCACTCTTGCCACTACGGCTTTGTTTAGTAGTGCTTTTTAAAAGTACTTCTGAACCAAAAGAAATGCTAAACAAGCAACTGTGAAGAAAATTTTTGGCTTTTCAAAAGCACTTTTCTTCAGATGAAGAAATTAAAATTTTTAGCTTTTTCATCCCAAAAGCACTTTTGATAGCTCAATTATGTTTTCACCCCCAACACATGTTACTTTCCCTTCTTTGATTAAATTGCTTAAAAAATATTTAAAATTTATATTTATATATTAAAATATTAATAACAAAATATAATAAATTATTTTCTATATTCTTATTAAAATATCATAATATTAACTAATTTGAACATTACTTAAATGTTTATTTATTACTTTAAAACACATGTCTATAATGGACATTTTCTTTCTCAAAAGCACTTTTTAACAGTTATACTAAACACTTAAATCTTAAACCAAACTTTTCAAAAGTATTTTTCAAAATCACTTTTCCAAAGCACTTTTTAAAAGCACTTCTCAAAAGAAATGCTAAACTAGCCCTACGTCGGGAACCTCTTCCACCCAATACCGATCCTCAAAAAATCGAAAGCCCAACTGGGCCAACGCATGCGTCGCCTTGTTACCATCACGACTCAGCCACTGGCAATGACAGAGCTGGAAGCCTTTTGTTAGTTCCTTCGCTTCCCTGGTAAGTGCTCCTATTTTAGATAAATAAGCATCATCACAAAGGATTTTGGCCATTACTGACTTCAAATCTCCTTCAAGAACAACCTGTCGGAAACCCATGTCTAAAGCCAAGTGGAGACCATGAATGACCGCCAGAGCCTCAGCTGCAAATGACGAGGGCACCCACTCGGTAAGTCTCGTACACGCCCCTAGAGGATTTCCATTTTCATCACGAATAATAGCACATGTGCTTGATTTTTGTTGCACAAGGAGAAAATGAGCATCAACATTTACTTTAACCATCAGCGGATGAGAGGCAGACTACAACACTACACCAGAAGGGCAAGAACAGATAGATCGAGGATTAAAAGACAAAAGTTCCCTACAGTGCCCCTTAATAAAGGTTATAACATCCCTCACCCCCATATTCTTTCCTTCATGGTAGAGTTTATTACAAGAAAACGAGATGCCCTATAACTCACAGATGAGACAAAATGCATAATCCGTTCCACCCAAACCTTATCAAACTCCATCTTGAACATAATTGCCTTAATGAACTGCCATTCCACTCAATCATATGGCTTACTCATATCGAGTTTCAAGTCATAAGAACCCGTACGTCCCATCCTCCTGTTCTTAAGCGTGTGCAATATCTCATATGTAGAAATTATGTTGTCAAAAATTAGACGACCCAGCACAAAGACACATTGGGCGTCGTCAATGCAAACAGACAGAACCTCTTGAAAACAGATAACCAAAGCTTTCGACATAATTTTATATAGTACGTTACACAAGCTGATAGCTCGAAAGTGCACCATAGAAGTGGGATTACGAACCTTCAGAATAAGGATGAAGTGAGTATGGTTGATAGGCTGAATAGGATGACTACCCTCCAAAAGACCAATACAATAACGTGCCACCTCTTCCCCCAACTATGTTCCAAAATCATTGATAAAAAAGTGCTCTTAAACCATCCTCGCCTGAAGCCTCCAAAGGGCTCATCAACTTTATGGCTACAAACATATTCTCCACTGTAAAAGGCCTATTCAATTTAGCATTCATCTCCCTTGAAACACTACGCTCAACCCTAAACAAAGCCTTCTCCAAATCGAAAATACCTTGAGAGGTGATAATAATCTTGAAATAGCTTTGTGCCACCCTTTTAACAACCTCATCACCCTCTCTCATATTCCCCATCTCATCCTTAATACGATGTACTCTATTCAATCTCTTCCTTTAAGTTGAAAATTGGTGAAAGAAAGTCGTATTACAATCCTTGTTATTGAGCCAATTTGCTCGTGCTCTCTATTCCCAGTAAACCTCCATCCATCTCCGTGTTCATATCCAAACGAACCTCTACTAATTCTTGTAACACTCCATTCGATGGGGGTAAAGTACATAGATAATCTAATTTCGCCTCCAAATTCTTAAAATTAAGCAACTTCTTTTTCCTCAAGTCATTAAACCAACGAGTTAAATTCGTACCAACAAAATGAAGTTTATCAGGAATTGACCTAATTGCTTCACCCCATAATCGAGCCACTTCCGACTCACATGTTTCCTCTAACAACCAAGAAGCCTCGAATTTAAACTGCTAATGACGATTCAAATGATAGCTAGGAAGGGTATCAATAATCACTAGATAATTATTAGAAATGGTGTGGGACTCATGAAGCACTCAATAGTTTGGAAACCATTGAACCCATAACCCATTTGACACACCTCGATTGAGGGATTCACGGATAATATTATTGGCTAACTGGCTCCTCTCCCAAGTGTACCACACTCCTTCAAAACCCAAATCTTCGAGCTGGAAGTCCACTAAACTCGTACCGAAAGCACACATCTGACTTTCATGTGGCAACAAACCACCTTGCTTCTCATATGAAAAGAGGATTTCATTAAAACCCCCCACTACAATCCAGGGTACCCCAAGACAATCGTTGAGTTGTCGTAATAATTGCCATAAAGTAACTCTTCTTTATGCTTGAGGAGCGCCATAAAAACCCGTACACTGCCAAGTACTTCCATTAGAATCATCCTCTATAAGTACATCAATATGTTGGCCCGAAAAAGATCGTAATGTAATGGAGACATAATTTTTCCAATCCATAGAAAAACCACCACTGGCCCAATCGAACTAACATCAATACCTTTATAGAAGCCACAAGACCTTCTCACTTTATCCATTTTATTACTTTATAATTTTGTTTCAATAAGAAAAATCATAGAGGGGTTTGCTTTCTTTAGTGAATGTCGAAGTCTATGGATCATCCTGGGGTAACCCAAGCCTAAACGTTCCAACTAACGAGCCTCAGGCTCGACAGGCTCGAGTAACTGGGTCGATCGATATATCCAAGTAATAATCTCAAAATTAATCTATGTCAAACCATCCTCACGTGGCCTTTTCAATCCCTCTCATTATCCTAATCGATAATAATCAACCATCATTAAAACCCCTTCCTTTTGAACCTAACCCAATTCTTGACCCATATACGACCCCAACACACCTTTATCTTTACTACCTCTATGTGGACCCATTACACATGGACCCATTTTACCGTTACTAACATCATGATTCTCATTTTGAAACCACCAAGAAGACCTCCGTAGAATCTTGCTCATAATGTAAGATTCCAGCTTTGTAACCCCCAAACAAACGATTTGATCCTAAAAATAGACTGTTTCAATAATCAATAGGCCTTGTCCCTTCTTCTCGGAGCCAAACATTAACAGGTGGCATTGACCTCCTTCCTGTTGCACACAAGGAGATATCCCATCCAAAAATAACTTTCGAATTATCTTGTAAAACACGATTCGGGCAAATACTTTCTCCATGTCCCAATTGTCCACAAAGGAAGCAAAACAATTTCAATTTCTCATAAGCAAAATTAACATAATAAAGATTTCCATTTGGTAAAGCAAGTCATTTTTTCCGTTTCAACGGTTTCCGGACGTCCATCTTCATACGAACACGTAAAGTCCCGGCAGGCCCCAAAGTTAAAGCCTTTATATCCAATTCCACAAATTCACCAATAAAGTTGCCCATTTTAGACGTCATGTCCTCAGAGGCATAACCATGGGGTAAATTCTTAATCAACACCCAAAATAACACTATATCCAACGAAACCTCCTTTAGATTCACCCCCTCATGTAGTCGATGCAAAATTAGTAAATAGGAATTAAAATTTCAAAGACCATCCGCCTCAATCGACCAGCATCATACATTTCCTAACGTTGCCCTCATAGACTAAAAATTAGTAACACTCGACGTCAAAAACAATCCAACGAAGCAATTCGCCAGAGAGTCCCTTGAAACAGCAGTAGTATTCCCAAATTGGAAAATCTCATCTTCCTCCACAAATTCCAATGGCAAACCCACCAAATGGTCCTCTACAGCAGCCATACAAGCACCCTTTAAGCCAAACAAAAGAAGAGAATAAAGACAGAAAGGTAGAAGAAGAACAAGGTAAGAGAAGAAGAAGAAGAAGAAGAAGATAGAAGAAGAAACAAATACATGCTAAAAAGAAGAGAAAAGTATGCTAAAAAGTAGAGAAAAAATGTAAATTTCACCACCCAAGGATTCTTATTAAGTATTAATTGTGAATTATGAGATTCAACTTTTATAAGTACCTATTGTTGTGAAGAAATTGAACTAAAATGGCAAAAGGGATAAAATGATATTTTTTGCCATGAAAGATCATTTTACTCATTTTTCAAGAATTTTATGATGGAGAAATTATTTAGATGAAATATTTGTTATATGGAATAAAAGTTGGACATTTGATAATGGATTATAAAAGTGGGTCATAATCTTAAATTACAAACATTGATTTTTTGACTTGGACCTTTGGCCCACTTGGATATTTTTAAATTGGGATAATAAAGAGAAGGAACCCTATCAACCCTCTTTTTTCATGTTCTAGCCGACTTTCCTATGATAGCATGACTTTTAGTGGTATCGAAAAATACGATTTTGGAATTTCATTTTCGTAAATTGAGTTCGTAAATATAAAATAAGAATATTTACGGAGTCAATATGAATTTATATTAGTGAATGGTGGAGTAATTTAGTCGATAATATAGTTAATTAAACTTTAGAGACTAAATTGTAAAAGTTCAATCATTATAAAATTTTAATTGAAAAGAGGCTTGAGGACTTATATTGCAATTAACCAAAAGGAAAAAATGGTTATTAAACCATTTTGGATTAAGAGTTAATGGATGATGATGGCATTTCATTAAGTGTGATTAGCATCTAGTTTAAGTTAATTAAATTAAATTAACTAATGACTAATTAGAATACAAATAAATGAGATAGTGGGTTTGCTATCATCTTTTTCACTTCCTACCGTCCACCATGCAATTACTGAATATAAAATGCTAAAAATGCATGTTAAAAATGATATAATGGGAACAAATTATACTTTAAATAAGAAGAAATTAATGGTATTTTCTAATGCTATCACACCCCCAAACTTGAGTTTTTACTTGTCCTTAAGTAAACAAAAGCTAGCAAGATCATAGCAAAGTCTTGTCTAAGCAATAATCATTCTAACAACTTGAATTTTCTGATATCCTAATGTATAAATTACATTCACATGACAGAAAATTGTACTGACAATTTATAGGTATGAATAATCAAAACTGTAACTTCACCAATGCTAGCATCATGCTCTAAATCTTAAATTTCATTGACCAGCACATCATTTATTATATAAACATATTTTTTTTCTTTTCCCTTTTTATTTCTTTTTCTTTTTTTTCAACTATGGGATGTATTTGCATTACTATACCTTTGTTCCTGAGAAGTAACGATGGGGTTTAACAAACCCTCGGGGAGTATGTAATTGCGTCGACACACACTCTTGCAGTGACAGCCTTTGGCTAGATTACTTTTTCTAACACTTGCATTGGAGTGTTCCCTCTTGATTAGTCACAATGCACCCACATTGTATTACTAATGCAATTTCAACCATTCATCCAATAATAGATGGATACGATATTCAATCACATTCATCCAATTTATGTATTAGCATATCACATAATTCAAGAATTAAGCTTCAAATGAAAATTTTGTTGCCACATTTTTCATAACCTTGCATACTTTCATTAAACTAAAAAGAACAAAAATTTTTAGAAATGTGGGTGCAATTGCATTTCTAATCCATATACATTCCCTCCAACTTAAAGTTTGCATTTTCCCCAATGCACTGAGATTAATATATAAATATACATGGAAATGTAAATGCAAATGCGTCAAAAAATAAAATGCAAGGACAATTAAAATGTGATGACAATGCAATTACAACTACATAATGTGCAACTAAATTATGTACTGAATAAATTAAAGACTAGCTCAGTAATGTGCAGCCGAAGATGTGGCTTCTTTGGTCTTCTTCTTCTTCTTGTGGCGCTTCCTCTTATCCTTGCGCTTGCGTTTTCATTCTGTTGGCTCAACCGAGTCGAAGGATTGCTCCTCCACATATGGTTCTGTGTTGGCTTCATGACGGTGACATCAGAAGGGTGTATTCAGTAAGGGTGCAACATAGGGCACTATAGCTGTAAGATTGAAATCCTCATTGTTGATTGTCACTGCCTCGGCCTGATTCGCATCAGGTTGCACCAGTACTTCATCAATTGCACCCACATCTTTGGGTGCGTCGATAACTTCTTTAGGCAAATCTATCGCGACAAAAATTCTTCCTTCTCTCCTTTTTTCCTTCTTCCTTTTCCTCTTCCTCCTACTCTTCTTTCTCTTCCTCAATACCCATAGATTCTACAGTCGTATGTTCCTCATCAGCATTGGCTTCCTTTTCAGCCATATTTGCTCCTAGGATGTTGGAAAATTCATCTTCAAAAAGGTTGTCAATATTGCAAAAGCAATGTTCAACATCCTTTTAATTCATGCCTGGTTCTCATCATCAAATATATGGACCATTTGCAGAGAAGCAATAGATTGGTCCATTCCTTCCGAAGCAGCTCTTTCAGTTGATGGCGTTGCCTCCTTGATGATAGGAGGAAACACTGGGAATTTTAACAGAGGATGCTTGCTAATGTTGCGTAATGTGCTGACAATTGCACTATTCCATGCCCTAGTGTTACCATAGAATAAATTTTACGAGTGCTCCATGTCCTCAATTGTGGCGACAAGTTTGATTTTCCGCACACTGATTCTGTCAACCAACTTCTTGATCTCTGCAATTTTCCTCCATAATTGAGGATCTATGGGGCCACAAGGTTATTTTTCTTCCTTCTTTGCTTTTCCCTTTTCTTTCTTTGGGGCATCTTCTTTCACCACAGGGGTCTCCTTCCCCCTTGTCATACGCTCTACTGACACATCATTGATTGGTCCCTTATTGTCCAAGAACTCCTCTCCCTCACAAGGCACAACACCTCATTATCGACACAATTGCATTATAAGAGAGAGGAATGGCAAAATACTTGATTTGGAAGGGGTTTTTGATCCTCTCGTTTGTGCCATGATTCTATGATATAAAGAGAATAAAAGTTGCAAGACATTAGAAAGCTTAAGAAGAGAAGTTTTGCAGTAACAATGAAGATTGTGGTTGTGGAGAACACCGTTGGCACAGTGGGGTGTTCTTATAAGGAATGAAAAACGAAGATGAAAAGGCATGTTGGTAGCCACTATAGGGATAGGAAGCTGTGTCTGCATCCAATAAATGCAATGACACAGATTGTCCTTTTTCAAATCGATCCGACGATTGGGGGGAAGGGTGAATCGAATGTTATTATTCTTTCCTGAAACGTTACATTGTGATGAGTCAACAATTAATTTGCGTTGACAAGAAGGGTTTTCTGTGCGTAAACAAAAAGTGTAGCTTTTATTCTTGCAAAATAACTAAAGAAGATAATTGAAATAAAATAAAATACGAAAAGTAAATGGACTAAATTGAATGACAAATTAAGTAAATGTGACCAGATTAATGGTCTCGTTCTGCTCGTGGTCGTCTGGGCTGAGATAATGCTTCAGCTATTGCCATTTACCTTGAACTAGTGCCCATCATTTAAGTTTTTAATTGTCACTGCACCATGACTAAATGCTTCGACAACTCCAAATGGCCCTGACCATACGCAATTTTCCAGGATGAAATTTTAAGCGTGAATTAAATAAAAGTACCAACTGACCTGCAGAAAATTGTCTTCGTTTGTCGTGCCATCTCTTAGTTTTTTCTTTGTATATGGCAGCATTCTCGTATGCATTTTGTCGAATCTCTTCTAATTTAGAAATGTCCAACAGTCTTTTTTATCCAGAAGCATCATAATCCATATTTACTTGCTTAATAACCCACATGGCTTTATGTTTAAGTTCTACTGGCAAGTGACAAGATTTACCAAACACAAGTTGATATGGTGACATTCCTAATGGTATTTTATACGCTATGCATCATTGAGCCTTGAAGACCAATCTTGTCTGGATGGATTCACCACCTTTTCAAGGATATTTTTAATTTGGCGATTGGATACTTCAATTTAGCCATTCATTTGTGGATGATATGTGGTTGTCATTCGATATTTAACACCATAATGTTTTAATGCGGTCGCAACTTGATTACAATGAAAATGAGTGTCTTGGTCATTGATTAATGCTTTAGGTGTGCCAAATCGAGTGAGGATGTATGTGTGAAAGAATTTTAACACTATCCAAGCATCATCTTTAAGGACAACAATTGCTTCGACCCATTTGGAGACATAATTGACAGCGACCAGAATATAAACATTTCCAAAAGAATTGGGAAATAGTCCTATGAAATCCATACCCCATATGTCAAAAAGTTTAACACCATAATAGGCTGTTGCAGTATCTCATTGTGTCTAGATATCGATCTAGTGCACTGACACTTATTGCATTGTTGAACAAAGTTATGAGCATCTCGAAAAAATGATGGCCAATAAAATCCTAACTGAAGGATCTTTGCAGCAGTCTTAACACCACCAAAATGACCTCCATATAAAACATCATGGTAATGTTTCAGGATAGGAAGCATTTCTTCTTTAGGGACATAACAACGAATAATATTGTCGGTGCAAACCTTGAACAGGTATACCTTATTCCAATAATACTTTACAGCATCTTGAAGAAATTTTACCTTTCTATGACCAGTTGTACTCAATGGTAGTCTTCCACAGACCAAATAATTGACAACATCCACGTACCATGGGGATGCGTTGACAGAAATGAGCTTCACGTCTGGAAATGCATCGATAATTTGTAAGGTATTACCATCTTCACTCTCGAATTCCATACTAGATAAATGATCCGCTACCTGATTTTCTGATCCTTTTTTATCCTTAATTTCAATACTAAATCTTGTAATAGTAGGATCTATCGAATCAGTCTTGGTTTGGCATCTTTTTTGTCAAAGAGGTATCTCAATGTAGAGTGATCAGTATATACTGCAACTTTTGCGTCGATAAGATACGAACGAAACTTGTCGAATGCAAAAATTACTGCCAACAACTCTTTCTCTATGGTTGTATAATTGACCTGCGCTTCAATAAGAGTTTTGCTAGCATAATATACTGTATGAAATACCTTATCTTTGTGTTGACCAAGCACTGTACCTACTGCATAGTTGCTCACATCACACATAACTTCAAACGGTTGTGACTAGTCTGGTGCGACGACAATAGGTGTTTACACTAATTACTGCTTAATTTTCAAAAATGCTTCCATACAGGTAGCATCAAACATAAACTTTTTTTTTGCTCCAACAGTAAGCAGAGAGGTTTTGCAATTTTCGAGAAATCTCAGATGAATCGTCGATAGAAACCTACATGATCGAGAAAACTCCTTATTCCTTTGACATTATTAGGTAGGGGTAACTTCTCAATGGTCTCCACCTTTGCCTTGTCCACTTCGATGCCCTGACAAGAGATACGATGTCCAAGGACAATACCTTCAGTTGCCATGAAGTGGCATTTCTCCCAATTTAGTACCAGATTAGTGTCCTCACATCGCTTTAAAACTCTAGCTAAATTACCAGCGCATTTATCAAAAGTGTGATCATAAACAGAAAAATCATCCATGAATACCTCCAACGAGTCTTCAATCATATCTGAAAAAATTACCATAATGCACCTTTGAAATGTGGCTGGTGTGTTGCATAGACCAAATGACATTCGATGAAAAGAAAAGGTACGAAATGGACAAGTGAAAGTCGTTTTAGATTGGTCTTTCGATGCAATTGCAATTTGGTTGTAGCCAGAATAACAATTAAGGAAGCAGTAATAGGCTTTACCAGCAAGCCTGTCCAGCATCTGATCAATGAAGGGAAGTGGGAAGTGATCTTTTTTTGTGGCAGCATTTAAACAGCAGTAGTCCATGCAAACTTGCCAACCTGTAGCAATACGAGTAGGAATTAATTCATTCTTGTCATTACTTACTACTGTAATACCACTCTTCTTTGGAACACATTAGACTGGGCTCACCTATGTACTATCAGAAATTGGGTAAATAATGTCTGCATTCAACCATTTAATGATCTCCTTTTTAACAACTTCTTTCATTTTTTTTCATTTAACCTCCTTTGCTGCTCAATGGACTGCTTTCCCTCATCCTCCAACTTGATTTAGTGCATGCAGAAAGAGAGACTAATGCCTCTGATATTAGCAATGCTCCAGGCAATGACACGTTTGTGTTACTTCAGTATTCGGATCAATTTCTCTTCTTGACTTGCGTTGATATTTGTGGAGACAATTACTGGTAGGGTATCTTTGTCACCAAGGAAAACATACTTTAAATGTGTGGGCAATGGTTTCAACTCCAAGGTTGGAGCTTCTTCAACAGACGGCTTAAATACAAGGACCTTTCTATTAGTCAGATCTAAGGATTCCATCTGCCAACTATGTCTAAGCTCAACAATGTTTGCTTCATCCTTGTGGTTGCAATCAATCAAGAAATTGTCTTCAGTTGTCACCACAAGTTCTTCTAAAGCTATTGTACTACGCTCATGAAATTCTTCCGTGATGCAAGTATAGTTGATAGACTTAAAACTATCAGATATCAATCCCATATAGATGGTTGTTTATGCTTATAAATGTTGATTCAATTAAAGTTAAAATAAGAGAAACTGTATGAATAATGTCAGCGCAATTAAAATAAATAATGCAAAATTAAACTGTCAGAGCAAATATTGCAAGACTATAATAAAATATGTTGAAGCAAATTAATAAGAAATGCAGTGAAAGTTTGAAGATAATTTGTCGATGCAATTTAAGAAAATTAAAGAATTAAAAACAATAATAATGGAATGAGGGATCCTTGACTTGATAAGTCAGCAAACCACTAAATGTGACCGCAAGGTAAATAATAGATAAATTATCGTCGCAATTAAGCTTAATGAGATCTTACCAACTTCGACTTTCATGTTTATCAAAGACCCAAATACTCACATTAACCACACCTTCCAGTCCTGGCAATGTTTTGCATTCAAGAACAAGTGGTCAGAATTCCTTCATTCCCTAAGCAACTTCCATTGTTTTGTTTGCTAATTTAATTTGTCACTATACTTTCCAGTGTCAGTAACTGCAATAGCACTTCCGTGATCAAGCAATTAAATCCAAAGATAAACAAATAAGAGAAAATTGAGCAGAAATCAAATTAGATCTAAAATTAAAAGGTACTTCCATACACATTTAATTTCATTAGAATTTATTAGCATTTGAGAGGAAATAAAGAACAAGTTGAAGCATTCTATTCCTAGCCTACTAGAACTCTTCCCTAATGCTTCTCTTGTGTTGCACTTAGGAACACTCCTCGTCAGGAGCAAGATTTGTCTTCTTGTCACAGTCAGTTCACCCTCTAAGAAACTAAACTGCCATGGAGGCAAGCTTAAAGAAAAGATGAAAAACCGAATTGATTTTTGTCACGAGCTTCAAGATTCCTCTCCCTCCTTCTCTCTCCTTTTTTTTCATCAGTATTTATGTTTAATGCCAAATACAGGTGTACTTCTTCTTTAGATCTAACTTCCTTACAGTTGTACAATTTAGTTAATCTACCTGTACATTCACGCAGATCTGGTGCATTTAGCAAGCAGTTAAAGGTTGTCGCGACATCTCTGGACGCAAATTTAGATTTTAATTTGCTACGACAACCTTGATATTCTCAAGTACTGGTACTTTTAGATATGTTCATGCGGTGATAGGTTTGGGCGCAATTTTGGATTCTAAATTGCGGTGATAACCTTGGACACCTTCTTGTGTTGATCTTTTGGGACAAATTCCTGCATTGACATCTTTAGATTCAAAACTGAACACTAAATGTGGTGACATTAGTAGCAAAAGTAGGACAAAATTCACCAAACATCATTGACTTAGAAAATGCAATTACTGAATATAAAATGCTAAAAATGCATGCTAAACATGATATAATGGGAACAAATTATACTGTAAATAAAGATAAATCAATGGTCTTTTCTAATGCTATCACTATCTCTATGGGGAGAAGTGTTACATATTCGCGGATCATAAAAGCTTAAAGTATTTACTAACTCAGAAAGAGCTTAAATTAAGACAAGGTCGTTGGTTGGAACTTGTTAAGGACTATGACTGTGAAATTGAGTATCACCCTGGCAAGGCTAATGTGGTTGTCAACGCATTGAGTCGTAATGTTGTGACTGAGCTGAGAGCTTTGTTTGCCAGAACGAGTTTGTTTGAGGATGGCAGACTCTTAGCCAAACTTTGAGTTATTTCTACTTTACTCTCAAAGATTAAGGTAGAGTAGTCTAATGATTCGTATTTAGTGCATCGTATGAAAAATGTTGTTGACTTTCTGTCAAAGTGTTTGACTTGTCAGGAAGTCAAGGCTGAGCATCAGTGTCCTTCTGGGTTACTTCAATCGATTAAGATTCCTAAAGCATCTTACGTTTATTTCTATCTAGGCTACCATAAACAAAGAAAATAAATATGTGGTTCTGAAAAACATTACCATATACTCTGAGAAGGATAAATTGCGAGTGATTTTGGATAATTTTAATTAAAATAGAATCTTTCCATCCCACCCAAATTTCTCCTTAAAAACCAATAGCTTCAACACGATGTAAGTAATAAAAACCTAATTTATCAATAATATCATTAGCATTTTCACCGCTAACTCGTGGTTCTAACAAATATACGATGTAAGGAGCATATTCTATGTTACACTCGTGAAAAGCACGAATAAATTTATTACTAGCACAACCCTGGCAATTTCACGAGAAGATGTTTAAATTTAAATCCATAAATAAATATTTTTTATTAAAAAAATAACCTTACTGATCGAGTACTTGTACCACTTCAGTTTGCTTATCAACCGGCCTTACTTCCTCCAAGCCCAAATGTTCCATAGGCTTAGCTAAATTTCCAACTAATTGGATAATATAAACCTTTAAAGGAACCTTTGGGATTTTAGGTTCTTTGATTTTGCTTCCTTTGCCATTTTTAACTTTAGTTGGTGCTCTACTAAGCCGAATTCCACCCTCTTTCATCTTGAGTTTTTTCCCAACGTATCTATCCTTAGCACCAACAAGAGAGGACGTTGTATTCATATCATTCTATTCTAGGTGCCAGATAAATTTGGCATTGTGAAAGTGACCGCCGAATGTTTGTTGGGATCTAAACCTGACTCCGATTTTGAGGTAGTAACATCCACCACTTCTTTCGCCGCCAATTCCACCTGCAAATGCATGTTTGAATTAAAACCATTGTTTGAACTTAAAGGTTGAGAAGACATACCTGCAGAACCTCCTTCGAACTCCCCATCACCGTTCCCAAGCACCATTAGGTTTGTGTTGGGTGTTTGATTAACTTCCATAACCCGATTAGACTTTGAAATAACCTGTGCTTGCACCGACCCACTAGACATATTTGAATCATCTCTCATTTTATCCACATTCATGCCATTATTAATTCCCATTGGACCCGTGGCAATTCCAACAGTAGAAAAAGAATTCAACAAATTCTTTGGAGAGCTTGGTTTTTTACTTGACCCACCAACAACTTTAAAAACTTGGGTAGGACTAACTAAATTCTTAAAGCCCATCTCATTAGTGTGGGTTTTATGTCTATTGTGATGGTTTAAAAGACCACCCATTCCAGCCCCAATGCTATCCACAGGTATGATTTCTTTCCCTTTTCTATTCCTATTCTCTTGCTCCTTCTGATTTGTTTCTTGATTTTGTCCAACGGTACCTTCCGTTTCTGTCAATGCCCTAAAATGTGACCCTTCCTGTTTTCTTGGCTGAAATCCCATTCCTAAAGATGCAATATCCCTTTGTTTAGGCTAATTTTTTTCTTTCTACCAACATCCAAGGGCCGAAATTTTAGCTTTTACCCCCATGCCGTTAATGGTTGTTTTCTTAACCTCCGGTAAAGTTTTTGATGAGTCTTTGTTATCTCTGACTATTATTCCAGGCGAATGAGTATTACAATTTTCTTTCAAGTGTCCATATCGACTGCATTGAAAGCACACCATGGGTAAGAACTCATATTCTACCCTTTGAGTTTTCCCTTGAGAATAATCTGTGAAACTAGGGGTTTATCTAAGTTGACGTAGATAGCCAGATGAGCAAATTTACCTCTGCTCTTATCATTGGTGTTCATATCCAGTTTAACAACGTTTCCAATTACTCCCCCAATTTCTTTCAGAATTTTGTGTTTGTAAAAGTATCCTGGTAAGCCTAAAAGCCTTATCCATGCCAATGAGAAGCTCGAAAAAGCTTGTTCGGGATTAAACGACTCCGACCAAGGTTGCATTGTCAAGTACTGGCCGAAGATGATCCAAGGGCCCCCTGACAAGACTCTCTCGTAGTCCATCTTATTATGAAATTTTACCATAAAGTACCCATTTTCAATATTCATCTCGTAAATCGATGCCGAGGGTTTCCATAAGGTATAGATTTTATTCTGTAAAACACCATATCTAATATTGCGTCCTAGCAATTTTAGGATTATAGTATTTTCCATGCCACGGAGCAAAATTTGACGAATCCTTTCAGAGAATTCAATTCAAGGAGTACCGTTAATAAACAATTTCAATACATATCCCTCTAAAATGTCAAAATCTTCCTCATCACAGTCCTTGTCCACCGAACGAGAGGGTGAACCAACTAGTTTATCTCTCCATGAGACTGGTGTCTCGACAATTTCATCCATCACCAAATCTCCATTCATAATGCCATCATTCTCCCTAAACTAGACTTTCTTTGGGATAAGATCTTCCATCAATCCGTCTTCAAAAGCCGGATTATCACAGAGAGTTTTTTTGCAGAGAGAATCCATAATGATATTTCAATGAGGATGAGAATTATTACCATTACAACCATTTGAGATTGGCTCTTTATAGCCACATTTACAATCACGCAATTTTGTTTTTTGTTATTAAACTCTACTGACATTTCTTCTATGTAGGTGCGAATTCGGTAGTGGCAGTGGTGGCAGTGATAGCAGTTAGTGGCAAACAACTTGATTGTGGGAGACGATAGATTAGGGATTAGGGTTTCAAAACGTTTAGGTTTTGGTTTTGGGCCAATTAGGTCCTTGGGTGTAAATTTGTTGGGTCATGTAATATGAACAATTTAAAATAAATTTATTTCTTATTTTTGGTTTATATATTTTTGGATTTGGGTTTAAAGTCGGGCCCGGACAAATTGGGCTCCAACAATTATAATATATAAGTATTTTTTATATGTTTTTTACTTGTTTTAACCTAAAATCGGTTGATTAATTCAATTAATTTTTTTATATTTTTATACTTGTTTTAACTAAAAATTAAAAAAAAAAATATAAATTTCGGTTAATTCGATTAACCTACAGAATTAATCGAAAAAGTTCGATTCAATTAATTTTTTGAAAAAATTTGATTCAGTTAACGGTTAAGGATTTAAAAGGATTGAATGTTAACAGCTAAGCTTTTTAGTGATATATTCTTGCTAGAGGTGCTCATGGGCTGTGTCGAGTCGAGTCGGGTTTGGGTTGGGCTATGTTGGGCCTAAGCATGATATGAACATACTTTATGCTTGTCCAAGTTGGTTCGACCCAAATTTTGGGCTTAAAATTTTGCCAAAACCTGCCCATATTTGCAAAAGACTAACACAAGCTCATTTTGGTATGCCCATATTATTTTTTAAAATTTTTAAAAATAATTTATTTTATTTTAATATTTAATAATATTTATTTATTTTTTATTTATTGAAATTTTTATATAGTCATCTTAACATTATTTTAATGTTTACATTAAAGTATAGAGAGTATAGGTTTATTTTTTTTAATGTGTTCTAAATTACAAAATATATAAAATAACATAACATAAAATATTATAAATTTAAAACGGGTTGGGCCGAGCTTAGGCCTTGATTGCTAAAGCCCAAGCCCAACCCATTTTTTGCTAAGCTCATTTTTTTAGCCTAATATTTTTGTCCAAATCATCTTAAATTTCGAGTGAACTTTTGGGTTGGACGAGTAACTCAATCTATAAACAGATCTAATTTTCGCACAGCTTTCTAATTTATCTGTTTCTGTAGTAATCTTAAAATGATAGATTGAGCTTCATATTCGAATAATTTAAGATTTATTAAATTTTTCATGAAAATATATGTTTAATGTAAATAATTTTAGAAGAAATCTGTTTGTTGAGCTTCAATTTTTTTATATTTATGGTGTCATTCATCATTAAACTGTTGTGTTTGGTCAATTTTTATTTATTTATTTTGGACTGTTTGTATTAAACTAGGTAAAAGAAACAATAAAAATAGATAAATCGAATTGAATTGAACTGAATCGATCGAATTTAGTTCAATTATTTCGATTATACCCTTAATTTTGGTTTGGTTAATATAAAATTTTTTATTTATTCAATTATTGTCATAAAAAAACTAAACCGACCGATTGTAGACCCTTGGAAAGAATTTTTGTTTTTGAATACATACGTTAGCTTTTATTAAGTATAAATGGTGGATAATAGGTAAACAACACACCACCTATCAAAACGGAATAGGCATAAAAATAAAACAAACCAATAGACATTGAAACTTCACAACAAATCAAAACCAGCGAACAAAAACCATTAAACAGCAAACTACCTACAAAACAGCCAAATAATCATCTCCCACCAAAAGAAAGGAAATCTTGATAGCCCCAGAAGATGACTCTCGAAAACAGAGGGTCCAAAATAGAAAATCCCTCTAAACCACCATGCAAACGCAGATTAAGGTGGATCTCTAACGACGAATCGTCTCCACCACTCTTGCCACTACAGCTTTATTTAGTAGTGTTTTTTAAAAGTACTTTTGAACCAAAAGAAATGTTAAACAAGCAACTTTTGAAGAAAATTTTTGGCTTTTCAAAAGCACTTTTCTTCAGATGGAGAAGTTAAAATTTTTAGCTTTTTCATCCCAAAAGCACTTTTGACAGCTCAATTATGTTTTCACCCCCAACACATGGTACTTTACCTTTTTGATTAAATTGCTTAAAAAATATTTAAAATTTATATTTTATATATTAAAATATTAATAACAAAATATAATAAATTATTTTCTATATTCTTATTAAAATATCATAATATTAACTAATTTGAACATTACTTAAATGTTTATTTATTACTTTAAAACACATGTCTAAAATGGACATTTTCTTTCTCAAAAGCACTTTTTAACAGCTATACTAAACACTTAAGTAAGCCTTAGACAACGCCTTAGACGCTTGGAGCGTGCGGCCTTAGACGCTTTTCTCGATCAAACAACGCCTAAGTAAGCCTGATTCTCTCGATTTAGAATTCACCAAGAGAATTCCTCTAAGGCACCAAATTTGTATAGCGGAAGCGATTTGCCAAAAGAAGGCTCAAAAGACAACAGAAAGCCAAAGTAAATAAGAACAAAGGAGAAGAGTTTGAGTAAATGCTCTCTATTGTATTCACAAAGAAACAATACAAAGAATGGAGTATGGAGTGTGTTTTACAAATGAGGGGAGGCTCCCTATTTATAGTTGAACTCCCCCACAATAGACGGTCAAGATCGAATTGCATCGACGGATGATATTGGCCTATCCCTTAAATGATGGGATTTACAAGGATTATATTCAAATCAAATCCTATCTAATCCTAAAAATATGATCCTTCCTTATTTTCTAGGATTAGTTCCCATATTTGTCATGATGCCTTAAGTTGCCAAAACTTCATCATTGGGCCACCCAGGCTTCAATTTGATAGGCTTGATCAAAAGCTCTCTGAATCGGGCCAGCTCATGTGGGCTAAATGATCCCAATGTCAATGACAAACCTCCATGGGACTCATCGTGTGCGATGGTCACGGGTTTTGAACTTTGGCCCGTGACATTCTCCCCCACCCATTCTCGCAACGCCCTCGTTGTGGTTCCAGAATGGTACTGACTTGATTCACTTTGATCTCGTCTTGTTGCCTTAGCGTTATCCCGATTAGTCTCATTATCGGGTCGTTCCCTCTTTCGGAACTTTTGCCTCGGCTTTCGTCGCCTCTTAACTCGAACCGTCTCACCTGTTGGTACACCAAGTTGGCAAGAAGTCTCTGTACTCACTTGCCCACATTCTGACTTGCTTTGATCGGAATCCTCTTGATTCACATCACTTGGTCTTGAATTGCCCGCAGTCCCTCGGCCTCCTTGCTTAAGAACTCTGAAAGGGCCTTTACATTCTTGCCAAGCAATCAAGTTAGAATGCAAAACACTATCAAAGTGTTTCGAATGTACCTTACTCGGTGCATTTACTCTGGTCAACTGTCTAGCTTGCATCGTCATTCTTGCAAACTTTGATGCACCACCCACTTTTCCCATAAGTGGAAGCTCCTCCGATGTGTCAACAGAAATGAGCCTCATTGAATCTAGCTTCCAAGTTTGCATCGCAACTTCTTCCTCTGAGTTCGATGCCAAACTCACCCCTTCAATGGGTTGAAGCCTTGCCGATGACTCGGTCAACTTTGTCGCTTTTCTCGAATTGAGCCTCATTGGTTCTAGCTTCACTGTTTTCATCGCGGCTTTCTCCATTAAGTCCGATGACAAACTCACCTCTTCTTTAGGTGGAAGCCCCTTTGATGACTCATCAAGCTCCGCTGTTGCCTTTTCATTGACCTTCACGGATTGCTGCTTTGGACAGTTCCGCAACTCATGCGGACCACGGCATAAGAAGCAATTGACTCGCTTCTTTTTGCTCCTCTTTGCCCCCTTGGCTTTGCTCGAACCAAGCTTCATGGGCACCTTGTCTGTCTCATCAATGACAGACTTTTTCGGACATTTCCGCAACCTATGCGGACCATGACACAAGAAGCACTCGATTGGCTTCTTCTCGCTTTCGGCCTTCTTGGCTTCGACACCTTTTGCGCTCGAACCAAGTCTCACGGCCTTACCTTCTGGCTTGCCCCTTTTAGACAACTCGGATTTCCTTGGACATTTTTTTTTTTTTTTTTTTTTTTTTTTAACTTTTCAAAAGTACTTTTCAAAATCACTTTTCCAAAGCACTTTTTTAAAAGCACTTCTCAAAAGCAATGCTAAACTAGCCCTACGTCGGGAACCTCTTCCACCCAGTACCGATCCTTAAAAAATCAAAAGCCCAACTGGGCCAATGCATGCGTCGCCTTGTTACCATCACGACTCACCCACTGGCAATGACAGAGCTGGAAGCCTTTTGTTAGTTCCTTCACTTCCCTGGTAAGTGGTCCTATTTCAGATAAATAAGCATCATCACAAAGGATTTTGGCCATTACTGACTTCGAATCTCCTTCAAAAACCACCTGCCGGAAACCCATGTCTAAAGCCAAGTAGAGACCATGAATGACTGCCAGAGCCTCAGCTGCAAATAACGAGGGCACCCACTCTGTAAGTCTCGTACACGCCCCTAGAGGATTTCCATTTTCATCACGGTTAATAACACATGTGCTCGATTTTTGTTTGTGCAAGGAGAAAATGAGTATCAACATTTACTTTAACCATCAGCGGATGAGAGGGAGACCACAACACTACACCGAAAGGGCAAGAACAGACAGATCGAGGATTTAAAGACAAAAGTTCCCCACAGTGCCCCTTAATAAAAGTTATAACATCCTCCACCCCCATATTCTTTCCTTCATGGTAGAGTTTATTACAAGCAAACCAGATGCCCTAAATTGTATTTACAATTTTTGCATGTTTTGTAACTACGTGATTGTCAAGTAACCATGAACCGAAACACATCTAGAACAATAGGGATTTTGCGTAATTCTTTTGTTAAACAAACAGGCCTTAGTGGGTACAAATTGTCTGATAAAATGCCATATAGTAATGAGAATTTTAAGAGGGCACTAAACCAACCAATTCTATTTAAATAATTTCCTCTCAGACACATGCACAGACTGGGGTTCTAACAAAAACTTATAACCACTTCTCACATTGTAAATTCCAAAACGTTCCCCCTTAAACCAATCTATCAACCATCGAAAATTTAGAAAGGGGAATACCTTTATTAATTTTGGCCTCCTTGTCAGAAAAAATAGAATCCACCAAGTCCACATTCCAAGTCATTTCCTCTAGAAGAATAAGATCCGCCACATAACGGACCAATGGTGTACGCATGGATTGAATCTTCCTAGGCTCGGTACCCATTAACCAACAATCATCCCAAATCTCAATATTTTGATTTTAACACACTTGCCACTTTAAACCCATTTCAAGCACTCACCGAGAGCTCCAAATACTCTGCCAGACTAAAAAAAGGATTTGCCCCCAAGTTTGCATGAAAAAAGTCTGTACATGGGAAATACTTAGACTTAAGGATCCTACCCATAATTGATGTCAGGTTCATAAGTAAGTGTCATCCTTGTTTCACAAGAAGTAGGATGTTGAATTTTTCCAAATCGCGAAAACCAAAGCCCTCATTCTCCTTTAGCTCACATAAGAACTCCCAATTGCACCAATGTATTCCTCGTTTCTCATGAGATTTTTGCCACTAAAAAAAAGCAAGCAATGATTGCCTCAACCTCCTTACAGAACGTCTTGGGTGATAAGAAACACATCATAGCATAGGTAGGTATTGCTTGAAGAATAGACTTGGTAAAAACCTCACGACCCCCAATTGAAAGAGATCGAGAACTCTAGGAATTAATACAACTGCGCACCCTATCCTTTAAATAAGCAAAAGCTCGCATCTTTCCTCTACGCACAGCACATGGTAGACCCAAATACCGCTCAAGGTTATCAGCAAGAGGGACGCCCAATAAATTGCTAATTTGAGACAGAACAACATAGTCCGTATTAAAACTAAAAAAGACACTGGACTTATTAAAATTAATCAACTGACCAAAGCTTTTTGCATAAGAATCCAACACCTTTAAAAGATTTGTAGCCTCCTATATAGAGGCCTTTCCAAAGATTAAACAGTTGTCTGCGAATAGCAAGTATGTCACTCTAGGTTCACTATGGCTAACCCTTATACCAACCACCTTCCCTGTAGTAGAAGCCACTCGAAGTAGAGCCGATAAACCTTCCACACATACTAAAAACAAATAGGGACTCAAAGGGTCCCTTGTCATAACCTCCGAGAAGGAAAAAATGTATCGCCCACCTCACCATTAACCACCACCCTATAACTCACAGATGAGACAAAATGCATAATCCGTCCCACCCAAACCTTATTGAACCCCATCTTGAACATAATTGCCTCAATGAACCACCATTCCACTCGATCGTATGCCTTACTCATATCGAGTTTCAAGTCATAAGAACACGTACGTCCCATCCTCCTGTTCTTAAGCGTGTCCAATATCTCATATGCAGCAATTATGTTGTCAAAAATTAGGCGACCCAGCACAAAGGCACTTTTGGGCGTCGTCAATGCAAACAGATAGAACCACTTAAAAATAGATAACCAAAGCTTTCGACGTAATTTTATATAGTACGTTACACAAGCTAATAGGTCAAAAGTGCATCATAGAAGTGGGATTACGAACCTTCAAAATAAGGATGATGTGAGTATGATTGATAGGCTGAAAAGGATGACTGCCCTCCAAAAGACCAATACAATTACATGCCACCTCTTCCCCAACTATGTTCCAAAATAGTTGATAAAAAAGTGCTCTTAAACCATCCTCGCCTGAAGCTTTCAAAGGGCTCATCGACTTTACGACTAGAAACATATTCTCCACTGTAAAAAGCCTATTCAATTTAGCATTCATCTCTCTTGAAACACTACACTCAACCCCAAACAAAGCCTCCTCCAAATCAAAAATACCTTGAGAGGTGATAATAATCTTGAAAGCTTTGCGCCACCCTTTTAACAGCCTCATCACCCTCTCTCATATTCCCCATCTCATCCTTAATACGATGTACTCTATTCAATCTCTTCCTTTGAGTTAAAAATCGGTGAAAGAAAGCAGTATTACAATCCCTATTTTTGAGCCAATTTGCTCGTGCTCTCTATTCTCAGTAAACCTCCTCTTTATCTATCTCCATGTTCATATCCAAACGAACCTCCATCAATTCTTGTAACACTCCATTCGATGGGGGTAAAGTACACAGATAATCCAATTTCGCCTTCAAATTCTTAAAATTAAGTCCTCAAGCCATTAAACCAGCGAGTTAAATTCGTACCAACAAAATGAAGTTTATCAGGAATCGACCCAATTGCTTCACCCTATAACTGAGCCACTTCCGACTCACATGTTTCTCTAACAACCAAGAAGCCTCGAATTTAAGTTACTAATGACAATTCGAATGATAGCTAGGAAGGGTATCAATAATCACTGGATAATGATTAGAAATGGTGTGGGACTCATGAAGCACTTGATAGTTTGGAAACCATTGAACTCATAACTCATTTTCCACACCCCGATCGAGGCGTTCACGGATAATATTATTAGCTAATCGACTCCTCTCTCAAGTGTACCACACTCCTTCAAAACCCAAATCTTCGAGCTGGCAGTTCGCTAAACTCGTACCAAAAGCACACATTTGACTTTTATGTGGCAATAAACCACTTTGCTTCTCATATGAAAAGAGGATTTCATTAAAATCACCCACTACCATCCAGGGTACCCCAAGACAATCGTTAAGTTGTCGTAATAATTGCCATAAAGTAACTCTTCTTTATGCTTGAGAAGTGCCATAAAAACCCATACACCGCCAAGTACTTCCATTAGAATCATCCTCTATAAGTACATAATATGTTGGCCCGGAAAAGATCGTAATGTAATGGAGACATAATTTTTCCAATCCATTAAAAGACCACCACTAGCCCCCACCCAACTAACATCAATACCTTTATAAAAGCCACAAGACCTTCTCACTTTATCCATTTTATTACTCTGTAATTTTGTTTCAATAAGAAAAATCACAGAGGGGTTTGCTTTCTTTAGTGAATGCCAAAGTCTACGGATCATCCCGAGGTAACCCAAGCCTTGAACGTTCCAACTAACGAGCCTCAAGCTCGAGTAACTGGGTCGATCGATATATCCAAGTAATAATTTCCAAATTACTCTATGTCAAACCATCCTCATGTGACCATTTCAATCCCTCTCCTTATCCTAATCGATAATAATCAACCATCATTAAAACTCTTTCCTTTTGAACCTGACCCAATTCTTGACCCATATACGGCCGGCCCCAACACACCTTTATCTTTACTAACCCTATATGGACCCATTTTACCGTTACTAACATCATGATTCTCATTTTGAAACCACCAAGAAGACCGATCCCTAGAATATTGCTCATAATGTGATAATCTAGCTTTGTAACCCCCAAACAAATGATTTGATCCCGAAAATTGATTGTTTCAATAATCAATAGGCCTTGTCCCTTCTTCTCGAAGCCAAACATTAACAGGTGGCATTGACCTCCTTCCCGTTGCACGCAAGGAGATATCCCATCCAAAAATAACTTTCGAATTATCTTGTAAAACATGATTCGGGCAAAGACTTTCTCCATGGCCTAATCGTCCACAAAGGAAGCAAAACAATTTCAATTTCTCATAAGCAAAATTAACATAATAAAGATTGTCATTTGGTAAAGCTAGTCATTTTTTTCGTTTCAACGGTTTTCGGACGTCCATCTTCATACGAACACATAAAGTCCCAACAGGCCCCAAAGTTAAAGCCTTTGTATTCAATTCCACAAATTCACTAATAAAGTTGCCCATTTTAGATGCAACGTCCTTAGAGGCATAACCATGGGGTAAATTCTTAATCAACACCCAAAATAACACTATATCCAACGGAACCTCCTTCGGATTCACCCCCTCATGAAGTCGATGCAAAATCAATAAATAGGAATTAAAATTCCAAGGACCATCCGCCTCAATCCGATCAGCATCCACAACATGATATAATTTAAACAAATATTACCCATCTGCTAGGTTTGTAATGGTGATGCCACGTATTGGGTCCTCTACAGCAGCCATACAAGCACCCCTTAAGCCAAACAAAAGAAGAGAATAAAGACAGAAAGGTAGAAGAAGAACAAGGTAAGAGAAGAAGAAGAAGAAGATCGAAGAAGAAACAAATACATGCTAAAAAGAAGAGAAAAGCATGCTAAAAAGCAGAGAAAAAATGTAAATTTCACCACCTAATGACTCTTATTAAGTATTAATTGTGAATTATGAGATTCAGGTTTTATAAGTACCTATTGTTGTGAAGAAATTGAAGTAAAATAGCAAAAGGAATAAAATGATATTTTTGCCGTGAAAGATCATTTTAGTCATTTTTCAATAATTTTATGATGGAGAAATTATTTAGATGAAATATTTGTTATATGGTATAAAAGTTGGACATTTGATAATGGATTATACAAGTGGGTCATAATCTTAAACTACAAACATTGATTTTTTAAATTGGACCTTTGGCCCACTTGGATATTTTTAAATTGGGATAATAAAGAGAAGGAACGCTATCAACCCTCTTTTTTCATGTTCTAGCCGACTTTCCAATGATAGCATGACTTTTAGTGGTATCGAAAAATACAATTTTGGAATTTCATTTTCGTAAATTGAGTTCGTAAATATAAAATAGGAATATTTGAGGAGTCAATATGAATTTTTATTGGAGAATGGTGGAGTAATTTAGTCGATAATATAGTTAATTAAACTTTAGAGACTAAATTGTAAAAGTTCAATCGTTATAAAATTTTAATTAAAAAAAGGATTGAGGACTTATATTGCAATTAACCAAAAGGAAAAAATGGTTATTAAACCATTTTGGATTAAGAGTTAATGGATGATGATGGCATTTCATTAAGTGTGATTAGCATCTAGTTTAAGTTAATTAAATTAAATTAACTAATGACTAATTAGAATACAAATAGATGAGATAGTGGGTTTGCTATCATCTTTTTCACTTCCTACCGTCCACCATGCAATTACTGAATATAAAATGCTAAAAATGCATGTTAAACATTATATAATGGGAACAAATTATACTTTAAATAAGAAGAAATTAATGATATTTTCTAAATAAGAAGAAATTAATGGTATTTTCTAATGCTATCACACCCCCAAACTTGAGTTTTTACTTGTCGTCAAGTAAACAAAAGCTAGAAAGATCATAGCAAAGTCTTGTCTAAGCAATAATCATTCTAACAACTTGAATTTTCTGATATCCTAATGTATAAATTACATTCACATGACAAAAAATTGCACCGACAAGTTATAGGTATGAATAATCAAAACTGTAACTTCACTAATGCTAGCATCATGCTCTAAATCTTAAATTCTATTAACCAACACATCATTTATTATATAAACATAATTTTTTTCTTTTCCCTTTTTCTTTCTTTTTCTTTTTTTTCGACTGTGGGATGTCGTTGCGTTACTATACATTTGTTCTTGAGAAGTAACGATGGGGTTTAACAAACCCCCGGGGAGTACGTAATTGCGTCGACACACACTCTTGCAGTGACAATCTTTGGCTAGATTACTTTTTCTAACACTTGCATTGGAGTGTTCCCTCTTGATTAGTCACAATGCACACACATTGTATTACTAATTCAATTTCAACCATTCATCCAATAATAGACGGATACGACATTCAATCACATTCATCCAATTTATGTATTAGCATCTCAAATAATTCAAGAATTAAGCTTCAAATGAAAATTTTGTTGCCACATTTTTCATAACCTTGCATACTTTCATTAAACTAAAAAGGACAAAAATTTTTAGAAATGTTGGTGCAATTGCATTTCTAATCCATATACATTCCCTCCAACTTAAAGTTTGCTTTATCCCCAATGCACTGAGATTAATATACAAATATACATGGAAATGTAAATGCAAATACGTCAACAAATAAAATGCAGGGACAATTAAAATGTGAAGACAATGCAATTACAACTACATAATGTGCAACTAAATTATGTACTGAATAAATTAAAGACTAACTTAGTGATGTGCTACCGAATATGTGGCTTCTTTGGTCTTCTTCTTCTTCTTGTGATGCTTCTTCTTATCCTTACACTTGCATTTTCATTCTGTTGGCTCAACCGGGTCGACGGATTGCTCCTCCACATATGGTTGTATGCTGGCTTCATGACGGTGACATCAGAAGGGTGTATTCAGTAAGGGGTGCCACATAGGGTACTATAGCCAGAGGATTGAAATCCTTATTGTTAACTGTCACTAACTCGACCTGATTCGCATCAGGTTGCGCCAGTACTTCATCAATTGCACCCATATCTTTGGGTGCGTCGATAAATTCTTTGGGCAAATCTATCGCGACAAAAATTTCTTCCTTCTCTCCTTTTTTCCTTCTTCCTTTTCCTCCTCCTCCTCCTCTTCTTTCTCTTCCTCAATACCCATAGATTTCGCAGTCGTATGTTCCTCATCAGCATTGGCTTCCTTTTCAGCCATATTTGCTCCTAAGATGTTAGAAAATTCATCTTCAAAAGGTTGTCAATATTGCAGAAGCAATGTTCAACATCCTTTGAATTCACGTCCTGGTTCTCATCATCAAATATATGGACCATTTGCAGAGAAGCAACAGATTGGTCCTTCCCTTCCGAAGCAGCTCTTTCAGTTGATGGCGTTGCCTCCCTGATGTTAGGTGGAAACACTGGGAATTCTGGCAGAGGATGCTTGCTAATGTTGCGTAATGTGCTGACAATTGCACTATTCCATGCCCTGGTGTAGCCATAAAATAAATTTTGTTAGTTCTCCATGTCCTCAACTGTGATGACAAGTTTGATTTTTCGCACACTGATTTTGTCAACCAACTGCTCGATCTCTGCAATTTTCCTTCATAATTGAGGATTTGTGGGGCCACAAGGTTATTTTTCTTCCTTCTTTGCTTTTCCCTTTCCTTTCTTTGGGGCAGCTTCTTTCACCATAGGGGTCTCCTTCCCCCTTGTCATACGCTTTACCGACACATCATTGATTGGTCCCTTTTTGTCCAAGAACTCCTCTCTCTCACGAGGCACAACACCTCATTATCGACACAATTACATTATAAGAGAGAGGAATGGCAAAATACTTGTTTGTTTGATTGCACATTCTGTAATCTCCCGATGTAGGATTGCACCGACATCTATTTTGCTACCTTTAATAATCGAATGGATGAGACACATTCGATCTAATGTCACCGTGGTGCTGTGAGTTAAGGCAATAATTGGCACCATCAACGCATAAATCACTCATTAACATGTCAGCGCCCTCTTCAATTAGTTGCTCTAGGAAGGCGATATGTTAATCTTCCCCAGCATCAATGTTATACAAGGCATTGATGTGTGCAGCACCCTAGGGCACCAGTCCCTCTCAAACAAAAACAAAATCTTGATCCTTATCAATCAAGTTAGCATAAAATTCACTAACGAGGGATGGAGGGTATCCTTTAGGATGGGTACAAAATGTTTCCTACCTTAGTCGCGAGATGGTCTGGCAAACTTGTTTACCCAGAGTGAGAAGTGGTGATAGTTGGAACCTCTATTTTGGATGGCAGTTTCGCTATAACATGATATCATGAGAGCGATCCTTAGCAGCCTTAGTAAGTAACAAGACTGGTTCTTTGATCGACGGCTGCTCATTATCGCGAACAATTGCAACAAAAGATTTGACAGTTGATTTGGAAGGGGTTTTTGATCCTCTAATTTGTGCCATGACTCTATGATATAAAGAGAATAAAAGTTGTAGGATATTGGAAAGCTTAAGAAGAGAAGTTTTGCAGTAATAATGAAGATTGTGGTTGTGGAGAACACCGTTGGCACAGTGGGGTGTTCTTATAAGGAATGAAAAACGAATATGAAAAGGCATGTTGGTAGCCACTATAGGGTAGGAAGTTATGTCTGCATCTAATAAATGCAATGAAACAAATTGTCCTTTTTCAAATCGATCCAAAGATTGGAGGGAAGGGTGAATCGAATGTTATTATTCTTTCTTGAAATGCTGCACTATGATGAGTCAGCAATTAATTTGCGTTGACAAGAAGGGTTTTCTGTGCGTCTACAAAAAGAATAGCTTTTATTCTTGCAAAATAACTAAAGAAGATAATTGAAATAAAATACAATACGAAAAGTAAATGGACTAAATTGAATGACAAATTAAGTAAATGTGACAAGATTAATGGTCTCATTCTGCTCATGGTCGTCTAGGTTCAGATAATGCTTCAGTCGTTGTCAATTACCTTGAACTGGTACCCATCATTTAAGTTTTTAATTTTCACTGCACCATGAGTAAATGCTTCGACAACTTCGAATGGCCTTGACCATCTGGAACGCAATTTTCCAAGATGCAATTTTAAGCGCGAATTAAATAAAAGTACCAACTGACCTGCAGAAAATTGTCGTCGTAAGATGATGTTGTCATGCCATCTCTTAGTTTTTCCTTTGTATATGGCAGCATTCATAAATGTCCAATAGTCTTTTTTATCTAGTAGCATCATAATCCATATTTACTTGCTTAATAACCCACATGGCTTTATGTTTAAGTTCTACTGGCAAGTGACAGGATTTACCAAACACAAGTTGATACGTTGACATTCCTAATGGTATTTTATACGCTATGCGAAGCGCCCACAATTCATCATTGAGCCCTGAAGACCAATCTCGTCTGGATGGATTCACCACCTTTTCAAGGATATTTTTAATTTGGCGATTGGATGCTTCAATTTAGCCATTCATTTGTGGATGATATATGGTGGTCATTCGATATTTAACACCATAACGTTTTAATGCAGTCACAACTTGATTGCAATGAAAATGAGTGTTTTGGTCATTGATTAATGCTTTAGGTGTGTCGAATCGAGTGAGGATGTATGTGTGAAAGAATTTTAACACTACCCGAGCATCATCTTTAAGGACAGTAATTGCTTCGACCCATTTGGAGACATAATCGACAACTACCAAAATATAAACATTTCCAAAAGAATTGGGAAACGGTCCCATGAAATCCATACCCCATATGTCAAAAAGCTTAACACCATAATAGGCTATTATAGCATCTCATTGCGTCGAGATATCGATCCAGTGCGCTGACACTTATTGCATTGTTGAACAAAGTTGTGAGCGTCTCGAAACAATGATGGCCAGTGAAATCCTAACTGAAGGATCTTTGTAGCAGTCTTAACACCACCAAAATGACCTCCATATAGAGCATCATGGCAATGTTACAGGATAGGAAGCATTTCTTCTTCAGGGACACAGCAACGAATAATATTGTCGGTGCATGCTTTGAACAGGTATAGCTTGTTCCAGTAATACTTTACAACATCTCGAAGAAATCTTACTTTTCTGTGACCAGTTGCACTCAGTGGTAGTCTTCCACAGACCAAATAATTAACAACATTCGCGTACCATGGGGATGCGTTGACAGAAATGAGCTTCTCGTCTAGAAATGCATCGAGAATTTGTAACGTATTACCATCTTCACTTTCGAATTCCAGACTAGATAAATGATCCGCTACTTGATTTTTTGATCCTTTTTATCCTTAATTTCAATACTGAATTCTTGTAATAGTAGGATCTATCGAATTAGTCTTGGTTTGGTATCTTTTTTGGCAAAGAGGTATCTCAATGCAGAGTGATCAGTATATACTGTAACTTTTGCGCCGATAAGATACGAACGAAACTTGCCGAATGCAAAAACTACTGCCAACAACTCTTTCTCTATGGTTGTATAATTGACTTGCGCTTCAGTAAGAGTTTGCTAGCATAATATAATGTATGAAATACCTTATCTTTGTGTTGACCAAGCACTGCACCTACTGCATAGTTTCTAGCATCACACATAACTTCAAACAGTTGTGACTAGTCTGGTGCAACGACAATAGGTGTCTACACTAATTACTGCTTAATTTTCAAAAATGCTTCCATACAAGCAGCATCAAACATAAAATTTTTATTTTGCTCCAACAGTGAGCAGAGAGGTTTTGCAATTTTCAAGAAATCTCAGACGAATCGTTGATAGAAACCTGCATGATCGAGAAAACTCCTTATTCCTTTAACATTATTAGGTGGGGGTAACTTCTCAATGGTCTCCACCTTTGCCTTGTCCACTTCGATGCCCTGACAAGAGTTACGATGTCCAAGGACAATACCTTCAGTTGCCATGAAGTGACATTTCTCCCAATTTAGTACCAGATTAGTGTCCTCGCATCACTTTAAAACTCTTGCTAAATTACCAGCGCATTTATCAAAAGTATGATCATAAACAGAAAAATCTTCCATGAATACCTCTAACGAGTCTTCAATCATATCTGAAAAAATTGCCATCATGCACCTTTGAAATGTGGTTGGTGCATTGCATAGACCAAATGGCATTCGACGAAAAGCAAAGGTGCAAAACGGACAAGTGAAAGTCGTTTTAGATTGGTCTTTCGATGCAATTGCAATTTGGTTATAGCCAGAATAACAATCAAGGAAGTAGTAATAGGCTTTACCAGCAAGCCTGTCCAGCATCTGATCAATGAAGGGTAGTAGAAAGTGATCTTTTTTTGTGGCAACATTCAAACAGCGGTAGTCCATGCAAACTTGCCAACCTGTAGCAATACGAGTAGGAATTAATTCATTCTTGTCATTACTTACTACTGTAATACCACTCTTCTTTGGAACACATTAGACTGGGCTCACCTATGTACTATCAGAAATTGGGTAAATAATGTCTGCATTCAACCATTTAATGATCTCCTTTTTAACAACTTCTTTCATTTTTTTTCATTTAACCTCCTTTGCTGCTCAATGGACTGCTTTCCCTCATCCTCCAACTTGATTTAGTGCATGCAGAAAGAGAGACTAATGCCTCTGATATTAGCAATGCTCCAGGCAATGACACGTTTGTGTTACTTCAGTATTCGGATCAATTTCTCTTCTTGACTTGCGTTGATATTTGTGGAGACAATTACTGGTAGGGTATCTTTGTCACCAAGGAAAACATACTTTAAATGTGTGGGCAATGGTTTCAACTCCAAGGTTGGAGCTTCTTCAACAGACGGCTTAAATACAAGGACCTTTCTATTAGTCAGATCTAAGGATTCCATCTGCCAACTATGTCTAAGCTCAACAATGTTTGCTTCATCCTTGTGGTTGCAATCAATCAAGAAATTGTCTTCAGTTGTCACCACAAGTTCTTCTAAAGCTATTGTACTACGCTCATGAAATTCTTCCGTGATGCAAGTATAGTTGATAGACTTAAAACTATCAGATATCAATCCCATATAGATGGTTGTTTATGCTTATAAATGTTGATTCAATTAAAGTTAAAATAAGAGAAACTGTATGAATAATGTCAGCGCAATTAAAATAAATAATGCAAAATTAAACTGTCAGAGCAAATATTGCAAGACTATAATAAAATATGTTGAAGCAAATTAATAAGAAATGCAGTGAAAGTTTGAAGATAATTTGTCGATGCAATTTAAGAAAATTAAAGAATTAAAAACAATAATAATGGAATGAGGGATCCTTGACTTGATAAGTCAGCAAACCACTAAATGTGACCGCAAGGTAAATAATAGATAAATTATCGTCGCAATTAAGCTTAATGAGATCTTACCAACTTCGACTTTCATGTTTATCAAAGACCCAAATACTCACATTAACCACACCTTCCAGTCCTGGCAATGTTTTGCATTCAAGAACAAGTGGTCAGAATTCCTTCATTCCCTAAGCAACTTCCATTGTTTTGTTTGCTAATTTAATTTGTCACTACACTTTCAAGTGTCAGTAACTATAATAGCACTTCCGTGATCAAGCATTTAAATCCAAAGATAAACAGATAAGAGAAAATTGAGCAGAAATCAAATTAGATCTAAAATTAAAAAGTACTTCCATACACATTTAACTTTATCAAAATTTATCAGCATTTGAGAGGAAATAAAGAACAAGTTCAAGCATTCTATTCCTAGCCTAATAGAACTCTTCCTTAATGCTTCTCTTGTGTTTCACTTAGGAACACTCCTCGTTGGAGCAAGATTTTCCTTCTTGTCACAGTCAATTCACCCTCTAAGAAACTAAGCTGCCATGGAGGCAAGCTTAAAGAAAAGATGAAAAACTGAATTGATTTTTGTTACGAGCTTCAAGATTTCTTTCCCTCCTTCTCTCTCCTTTTTTTCATTAGTATTTTATGTTTAATGCCAAATACAGGTGTCCTTCTTCTTCAGATCTAACTTCCTTATAGTTGTACAACTTAGTTAATCTAGCTGTACATTCACGCAGATCTGGTGCATTTAGCAAGCAGTTAAAGGTTGTCGCGACATCTCTGGACGCAAATTTAGATTTTAATTCGCTGCGACAACCTTGATATTCTTAAGTACTGGTACTTCTGGATATGTTCATGCGGCGTTAGGTTTGGGTGCAATTTTGGATTCAAAATTACGGTGATAACCTTGGACACCTTCTTGCGTTGATCTTTTGGGACAAATTCTTGCATTGACATCTTTAGATTCAAAACTGAACACTAAATGTGATGACATTGGACAAAATTAACCAAATATCTCTGACTTAGAAAATGCAATTACTGAATATAAAATGCTAAAAATGCATGCTAAACATGATATAATGGGAACAAATTATACTTTAAATAAAGAGAAATTAATGGTCTTTTCTAATGCTATCACTATCTCTATGGGGAGAAGTGTTACATCTTCACGGATCATAAAAGTTTAAAGTATTTACTAACTCAGAAAGACTTTAATTTAAGACAACGTCGTTAGTTGGAACTTCTTAAGGACTACAACTGTTAAATTGAGTATAACCCTGGCAAGGCTAATGTGGTTGTCGACGCCTTGAGTCGTAATGTTGTGACTAAGCTGAGAGCTTTGTTTGCCAGAATAAGTTTGTTTGAGGATGGAAGACTCTTAGCCGAACTTTGAGTTATTCCCACTTTACTCTCTGAGATTAAGGCAGAGCAGTCTAATGACTCGTATTTAGTGGATCATATGAAAGATGTTGTTGACTTTTTGTCGAAGTGTTTGACTTGTCAGGAAGTCAAGGCTGAGCATCAGTGTCCTTCTGGGTTACTTCAATCGATTAAGATTCCACAGTGGAAGTGGGAGCATGTGACTATGGATTTTGTTAGTGGTCATCCTTTAACGTCATCCAAGAAAGATTCTATTTGGGTGATTGTGGATCAGCTCACTAAGTTCGCACACTTCATTCTAGTTAGGGTCGACTATCCTTTGAGCAAGTTAGCACGACTCTAATTTTTGAGATAGTTCGTCTTCATGGAGTGCCTTTGTCAATCATTTTTTACCAGGATCCAAGGTTTACTTCAAGGTTTTAGGAATCTTTGCACCGTGCTTTGGGTACTTGGTTGAACTTCAGTACTGCTTACATCCGCAGACTGATGGTCAATCTGAGCGTGTGATTCAGGTTTTGAAAGACATGTTGAGGGGATGTGTAATCGAGTACCAAGGTAGTTGGGAGGACTTTCTACCACTGGCAGAGTTTGCCTACAATAATAGTTATCAAGCTAGTCGTAAGATGGCTCCTTACGAGGCTTTTGTTTGGGCGTAAGTGTCGCACTCTTATCGGATAGACTGAGTTGACTGAGCATCGGTTGTTGGGACTAGATATTGTTCAAGAGTTTGAGGAGACTGTTAGATTGATTCGTGAGAGACTTAAGGTTGCTTTTGACAGGCAAAAATCTTATGCCGATCTGAAGCATTGAGATATTGAGTTTAATGTGGATAATGAGGTCTTCTTAAAAGTATCTCCATGAAAGAAGTTGCTCAGATTTTGGTGAAAAGGCAAGTTGAGTCCTCATTTTATCAGTCCTTATCCGGTACCTCATCGAGTGGGACCAGTTTCCTATCAGCTTGAGTTACCACTAAAGCTTGAACAGATTCATGATGTATTTCATGTCTTCATGTTGAGACGTTATCAATCGGACCTGTCTAATATTATGCCTATTGAGGAGATCGAGGTTCATCTTGACTTGAGTTTTGAGGAAGAATGGATTGAAATCATTGCTCAAGATGAGAAAGTTCTTAAGAGGAAGACCATTAAGATGGTTAAGGTCTTGTGGCATAACCATTGTTATGAGGAGGCTACTTGGGAGCCCAAAGTTATCATCAAGGCCCAGTATCCGCATCTTTTTGATCCAGGTAAATTTTGAGGTTGAAATTTTCTTTTAAGGGGAGAATTGTAACACCCTAATCTTTATTAAGGGACAAAAATGGTAAATTTTAAGAATTTGAGGGCTTATTGGTGTAAATTCAAAGGACCTAATTAAACTGGAGTAACATCTATGGGGTTGAATTGGGAATGTTAGGACTTGATTATGAGTGTGTGTAAAGTTCCGGGTCATTTTGTAAACCCTATAAAATTTTCCATTTTCCTTGAGTATTTAAACTCTTTGTGACTCTTCTTCTCCCATTCTCCTCTTTCTCTTCAGCTGAAACTCTCTCATTCCCTCTCCCTTTTTCCGTTCAAGCTCCGACAAACCCCTTGCCATCGTCCGTTCGTTGCACCGTTACCATCAAATCACTCCCCTTTGTTTTGCGATTAAAACCCCTTACCTACAAACCTTTCTTTGCCGTCGTCATTGGAGAGAACAGACTTGACTGTTTGGTTAGCTTATGCTCGTCATTTCTCCGTCGTATTTCTTGCGCTTTGTTCGTCATTTTGGTCATGGTAAGTTGTTGTATGAGCCTTTGAGATGTTTATTTGGGTGCTTTGGACATCATGGTCGATGTTTTGGGTGTTGTTTCGAGGTGTAGTCATCGGGTATGATGGTCATGCTTAAGACTCATTGACGAGAGGGTGAAAACCCTAACTTTGGTGTGATAAGTTTGAGAATTGGGCCCTAGGTTAACCCAATCCAATACAAGCCCAAGTTTTAACCCAAGTTAAAGCCCAAACCCTTTAACCCTTTAAACCCAAACCACCAAACCCAAACTTGAAAACCCATTTGACCCAAAACCTTAAGCCCAAAATCGATTTAACCCGACCTGACCAATTGACCATTGACCCGACTTGTTAACCATTGACCATTGACCCGACTTGTTAACCATTGACCATTGACCAATTGACTTTTTTTAGGAAACCTTACCCTATTTTTTCAATGTTCTGAGTCCATTTCCACTATCCGTTTTGTTAAATTCAAACCTGAAAGCCTCTTTTTGACTGTTTTATTCTTAATTTTGTACTTAGAGTTATTTAGAGACTTAATTTGGGAAATCTAATGTGAGATATTTGTGTTTAGGTGATCACGACTCTGAGGCTAACGATTTACCTCCTCCACCACCTATGCAACCTATTCCTGCACCAGTTCCGAGAGTTACACATGAGTTATTTTGGTTTAGTTTTGTGTTTAGTTGGTGGCATAGAAATAGTATTAATATTTAGTTTGTGTTTGTAGGATCTAATCTGGTCAAACCGGGTACTCGACCAGTGCGTGGTGGATGACCTCCTCGTCGTTAGAGTTTCTGCTTCTTAGAGTTGTGTTTCTAACTGTAACAAACCCTATTGTATGAAATGTTGTGTCATATGTTATTATATGTTGTTGTTGAGATATGTTGTTATTGTGATGAATTATATTATGATGTGAAGATGGTATGATTGAGGTTGAGTAATGTAAAGCATGTTGATATTGTCATGCATATATATACAGGATATGTCGCTAATTTAATTTGTTGTGATTATACTACTATGCACTGTGATATGATTAATACCATGAGATTTAGACTAAGACTAAAACTGAGATATTCATGTTATCATACCATTATGTGTTCATGGGTTGAGATTGTATGGTGGAAGACATGGTTATCACCTATTCAAACGGCTGATAGCAAAACCACACTACGATTGGTGACGATTGGTTGGGAAGGGGTTCTGGGGAACCTCTTCACTGTGTTGGTGTGTTGGAGTATGGGTGCACTGCATTATGCTTGTGATTGTATCATGATTTCTGGTTACCTTTTATGTTATAATTTGTTGTGAAAATATATTAGGTTGTATGTTCTTTAGAGCCACACTGGGCTTTTTAGCTCATTTCCCTACAGTTTCCTTTACAGATACCCGAGACATAGGTGACTTGGTACCTGGAGGCATATTTATAGACTTATTTTATTTTATTATTTTATTTTGAAATTTCATTATATTTTGTCGAATATTAATTTATTGGGATTATAGTTGATTTTAATTTGGGGATTCTGGTATTTATTTTAGAAGTTTTATTATTTATTTTAAATTATAAACTATAAATGTAAATATGTATGTATGCGAATGGTTGCAGTTTATCAAATTGTGAGAGGGTATAACTATAGAAATAACCTTCTGGATCCGGTCATATCTTCTGAGCTAGGTAAAGGGGGTTACAGTCCATCTTTCCTTGACATTTTTCTACTAAAATTCATAACCATATAGAAATGTAATTTGAAAAAATTAAGCAGTTACGAACATAATAAGACAATAGTTTACTAATTTAATTTTCTCTCCCATTCATTTCATACATCAAAAAGGTCCAATTAGTTATAAGATCATCAGACAGAAAATGCATCAATATACGAACTTACCTCGACTAAAACGGTTGCAAAACAACATCGACGATTTGTCCGAAACTTGAACTTTTTCTCGGTTTAAATCTAATTCTAGCACTTCTTGATCTAAATAATATAAATTCATTCAATTGAATAATTTAAAAAGCTTAAAATAATTAATTCAAACCTATAACTCCTTTTAATGAAAATTTACAAAATTACCCCAACATCTTTTCTTTTATTCAATTTAGACCTTAGACCCACAACTTGTAAATTTTACCATTTTTAAAAGAACACCATGTTAGTCATTTTTTAGGGGTCTAAACAGCCCACATCTTTCACCAATTCACAGTATTTCTCTTTGAATTTTACTATTTTAACAATTTAATCTCTAACATTCAAAATCATTAAAAATAATTTAACATAATACTTATATTTGACCATCAAACGCAAGGATCTAGCAAATAAATTCACAAATACAACTATCCCAATCATGGTAACTCCCCAAATTTTTAATGATTTCACAAATCAACCGCCGGGTTAGCTTGACAAAGCTAATACAGCCTCAAATACGTAAAAATCATTGAAAACAAACTCAAAAACTCACCAAGTCAAAGGGGGAAGCTCAGTCGAATGCTCCTTTGCTCAACAATTGGATGTTTTTCACGTTTTGGAAGAAAGGAAATATAAAAGAATTTTTTTACGATTTCTTTTTCCTTTAAACACCTAATATTCATCATTTAGAAAAATTAGTCCTATTATTATTGTTATTATTTTAACTCTCCCCGTGAAAATATCTAAAAGTGGTTCAACCACCGTCACTACCATACATTATGGTATATTTTCCCTTTAAGTCCTTTACTTTCCTTTCCTTTTTATGGCTATTTGTTTTATTTAACTAATAGAATTCGATTTTTATAGCTTTTACAATTTTACCCTTTTTAATTAATTAACATTTAAATCATTAAAATTTTTGGACCGAATTTCAATATGAAAATATAATAACTCCATAAATATTTAATAAAAATATTTACGAGCTCGGTCTACAAAAACGAGATCTTGAAACCTCATTTTCCAAAACCACCTGAACTTAATCATTAATTCAAATAAGATAAATTATCAAATTAATATTTATTATAATACTATATTTGACTCGTAAATATCAAATAATAATATTTACGAACTCACTCATCGAGTTTGTGGCCTTGAAATTATTGTTTCTAACTCCACTAAAAAACTGGTTGTTACAACTCTCCCTTAAGAAAATTTAGTCCTCGAAATAGTTTCGATTATCTTATTCTAAAGAACTCTTTGATTAACCAAATTAAAACTATTTGCACTAACTTGTTCTTGCTCCATTCCCATTCATAATTCATAACAAACTATAATAATTCAAGATAATTTGAGTGAAACATTACGATAAACAATGAATTTTTATATGGGCTTAAGCTGAAATGGTTACTTGACTCAACTAAACAAATTTGACATTTTCCTATATTAGTTTCATCATCAGCAACACAAATATTTGAGAAATTCCTAATGAATCATTCGTCAAAACATGACAGAAAAACTTGAATCTTCATATTTATAGATGCTACAGGAGTACTAGTTGATTCGTAGAGTTTTGCTAAAATTAATAATACCCATAACAGATTCTAAACATTGTTTTTCGACATATCCTAATCTGCAATTTTGCAAATGATAATAACTAGATCGGTAATATGTCCTCTAGAACATTGAAACACTTTTCAATTATTCGAAAGATCTTCCATATAAAGCAACAGACGTTTATTTTTCTCTCTTGACTTTATTCGACTATTGGAATCTAACTACAACTCATCAACTCTTATTTTTTTCACAATACAGTACAATTGTGTTCTATAGTGATACAGTCAGTAGAATAAAACCTCTGTAGACTCAAAAACTGATAATTCCATATCAACTTTCATTTATGGTACTCTGGAATCTAGGACATATGCATAGAAAATACAACGTAACCTTTTCAGATTAAATTTTATATAGATATCGTTAAAATCATATTCTTCACTCTAGCATTTCTAATCAATTCGTTTTTAAGATTGTGTCAAATTTATTATAGAGACAACAACATCAAATCAGCATAAAAATCGCAAACCTTGAATTCTCAGTGAATATTGTTGGCCGACCAAATCAACTATGACGTTTTAGCCTAAAGGTTTCATTCTTTTAATAACATACTCATGTAACACACCTGACAAAATCTTTTCTATTACTAACTCAATGCATATAAAAGTGTCTTAAATTTCTGGTAATCTACTTCTAATAAAAGTAGCAACAAATTTGCATTCAGATCTCAGTTCAAATTAGCTAAAATTTTAGAAAATTTACTTTTCTTATCTCAACCATAAATTTCTCATGTTTTCCAATTTCATAACTTTTCAACATATATAATCTATATGATTCAATAATAATTAAAATGGTTTTGTACCTTTTTCAGAGGCCTAGTAGACTTAGCAGAACACACAAGAAATACGGAACATAATAAAACACCATCCAAGTAGATAATAGAACACCCCCGAAGCGAATAAACAGAGAGCACAAATGTGCATATCAGATAGCACTGACAAGCTAATAATTAGAGAGCACTAATGTGCTAATAATTTGGGAGCACACTAAGGTTCATTAATGTCGTGCCACTAATATCCCAATAACTATTATCTAGTCTAGTTGGGTAGGTCATAACATACACACATTACTTTTACACTTTTTACCATTTAATCCTTATAATAATACTTCGTATAATTATATCTTCCTCCTTCGTTAACACATATAACTTGTCTCAACATTTAATAATCTCCCATAATTTCACTAATAATTCTTATTATACATTTCACCTATCACTTTTGCTTAACAATTTAGACCTCATCTTGACATTTCATGTAATAATGACTTTCACTTTTAAAAACATATATATAACATATTTAATTTCTTAGTTTAATATTCATATTTCACAACTTAGTCATATCTTATCTACTTTACGCTACTTTACATTTTTGACAATTTTATTCCTTATAAGTATAGTTTGTTTAACAATTATAATATGTCAACTAATATTTCTCATAATACATTGTTCATAGTTTTTTTATATTCATTGTGTGAAAAATATACTGATTCAAAGAAAACTTCCATATTAACTCTAACTAGTTCATCAACATTCTGTTCACATACTCGATTATTACTTATTTCCAAGGGCATCAAATATGCAAGACAGAGGTACCAAAGTGCAATCAAGGGTACCTCTTCATTTCCGTATACACATCTAAATTCATTTCATTCACATATAAATTTAATACACTTCTAAGAAACACTACTAATACTCTCTTTGCAATTTCATATATATATAAACAAAAATCATTTAACTAGGAGGCAGAAATATCAATTACCATTCAATTACATTTAATAAAAAATCACCATGAACTTTCTCTAAGCCCTTAAAACTCAGGCACATTATACAAGTCCCTTAATCGATGGCTGAAGCATAAATATGTACTCCATCGAAATCTGATCGATTAGATTCAGTTGACATCTTTAATAAAAAAATGGAACAAGTCAAACTGATTGGGAGTCATCACACTATCACATGTTATAAAGTGACATGTATTTTTAGACTCAATACATGCTATGTTCAGTCTTAGAATCGATTAAATCGTAGCTCTGATACCATTAAATGTAACTCGATCTAGTCACCAGACCCGAGCAAGTGGTCGTTGCAACATTCATTATACATTTCGAAAACAATTTAATGATCTTTAAAATCCCTTTTTATTTTTTTGAAAATGTTGGGCAAAATCAAACTTCAAAAATACTTTGAATTTTCTCTATTTAAAAATGAGTTACTAAAGTTTAAGGGACTTCTACCGATACCCTATTGGTTTCTACCAAAACAGCCCTAGGTAGTAGCCAAAATTACTTAAGAAATACATCAATGCGCAAATCTCAAGTACCAATTGACATAGAACATATTCATAAGGCTTATAACACATGTAGATAATATCCTAATTACATGCCACTTATAACCGGACTAACATAAATGATTAATTACTAGATAGTGTGAACTCCAGAGTAATCCAATTGACAGCTTGTATCCAATAGTCTGCAAGGGATAAAAATCAAGAGTGGTAATCTTGCTTAAAGCTTAGTAAATTCGTAATAAACTTCAACTTACCATAAATGATGTAATTTTAAACGTTTTACAAGATAATTCAATATTTTGATCATAAGTTTGTTAAATCACCTATACGTCACAAATCTCACAACGTTAATGAGTTCGTATGTAATACATATAATTTTACCTTGATATCAACTTATTCATGAAAAACATATACGGCATATTAACCATCATATTTGCACTTAACAATCACTTTTCATTTCAATTATCTAGATCTAATGTCTCCATTCATATATATATATATATTCACATAACCATTACGTGAAATCATTCCCTATAACCATATCTTATAATCATTTCATATACCATTTCATTTATCTATGTAGCACATAATCACTTTGTATCACACATTTTGTTTCAACAATTCTTCCATCAAATACTCAACATACATACTTTCCTATTTCAAACATTTTTATCAACGTATTCCAACTCACCTATCTTGACCATATAACATTTCAAATATACATAAAAAAAATTTAAGTCTTTATCACCCATTGAATCAAATGAATGACATCGGATACTCAAGAAGATGCTCACACGAGCTGTGACTGTAATCATGTATGCTCACATGAGTTGTGATATGGGTCTGCTCACATGAGCTATGAAATAGGCCTACTTACAAGAGCTGTGGGTCAAGATGTTGCTTACATGAGCTATGGAGGATCTACAAAAATGCAGGACCTCAGCCATCGGTAGGACATCCAAGACCAATACCCGTATCTTGTAATGCTCACACGAGCTGTGAAATGAGCCTGCTCACATGATCTGTGGGTTAGGATGTTAGCTACACGATGCTGCTCACATGAGCTATGGAGAATCTACAATAAATGTAAGACCTCAACCATCGGTAGGACATCCAAGACCAGCACTCATATCCCATAATGCTCTCATGAGCTGTGAAATGGGCCTTTTTCCATATCCTTATTCGTGACCTTCATTTTCGCATTAACATTTCAATAATTTTCCATAAAATTCCCATTGCTTTCTACTTAACTTTATTTCCCTTTTCGATATAATATCTTGTATAACTCTAGCATAGGCAAAGTGAGAACTCAAAAGGATCGGATCATCTAAAGAGAACTTCCAAAGATGTTCTTGTTTAGCCAATTTCCCTTAATTTACAACTGCTTACAGGACACAAACTAATAATCCATAGCAAAGTTATTTTTATGTTATATATGTCTCTGCCTAAGAACATGTTGGTTTTGATAATGATTATTTTAATTAGACAACTTTTATCAAATCATACAAGCTTCTTACAAAGCATGTGGCTTTTTGGATATAGATGATGAAATGTACTGATTAAAAGAAAAGTCATAAGAGACACGATATTTGAACTCCATTGCCTAATTTGTAACATACGCATGTTAATCTCTAAGATACCATCCAGCCATTCCTCAAATTTACTTTAAACAACTATAATTTAGGTGATTAATTTAATTAGACTATGCATAAAAGTACAGTCTTGATTATTCCCAAAAGAAACCTAAGTGGACAGCATCTTGAAAATATATAAGCAGTGTTTATCAACTTAGATGAATGCTGAAGTAAAAAAAAAAAAAAATCATAATAATAAAGGTAAAGTGCAACAGCCCGGTTTTTAGTGGTGTCAAAAATAGTGATTTCGGGATCACAACTCCGACAAGTTCAGTCATAAATTTTAGTTATTTAATATTTGTGATGTCATGAATGTCGTATTAAATTTTGGTTAAGAAATTTTACCGTTTAGATAGTTAATCAAGTAAAAAGGGATTAAATCGTAAAGGAGATAAAAGTTGGCTTCCATTGGTTAAATGTATTAAATGCTAATTGGAAGATAAGAAAAAGGCCTTAAAGGGTAATTAGACCATTCATTAGGGAAGTGGATGGTTATGGGCATTAAAGAGTATATTTTGGCTAAAAATCACTAAGGGTAAAATAGTAATTTTGTAAATAAGTGAATTAAAGAAAGGATGTGATGAAATAAACCATAATTTCTTCTTCTTCTTCAACCTTTGAAAGCTAAAAACCCTAAAAGAAAGAGGAGCATGCTTAGTTCCTTGATTTGGTGAGTGAAATCTCACCCGTTTTTAGTAATTTTTATGTTTTTTAGTCTGTATTAGCTTAATCTAGCTAACTTAAGGACTAATTTGTGAATCTGTCAAATGTTGTAAAACTTTCCATTATTGAATAAGCTTATTTTTTAAAGCTTTTGATGGATTTGTATGTTTGATGGTTTGATTTCATGATTTTGTAAAATGATTTTTGATAACTTTAGGATTTGAGGAATAAATTTCTAAAATGGTAGAATACATGTACTTAATGTGAAATAAATTATATGTATGAGTTAAGAATGTGTCTTAATATATTTGGCTAGCATAGGCTAGGTTTGGAAATGGACATTTTGCTTGTTTGAGGTTAAAGGACTAAATTGAATAAAAATGAAAGTATAGGGGTAATTATGTAAATTTACCTAAAAGGGTATGAATGCAATAAATGATCTAAATTCCATGATTTACATGTGTAAATTAATGATTTGTTGATTTAGATCACGAGTGAGCAGCGGATCGCGGAAAAGGGAAAATTATAGAGTAATGCCTGGAGTTTTCTTTTTGCTACAAATTTGTTCGGTAAGTTTGTACTATATTCTACTTGTTAAATACTAATCTTACTTGTTGGTTTATTTCTCGATGATGGATCGTGATGGAAGACGTAGAGGGAATAGTATAATGGCTCGTTGAGCAATACTAGCTCGTAAGAGCAATATTGGCTCGTTGAGCAATACTGGCTCATAAGAGAAATATTGGATAGCAAGGAGTTATTTCAATAGAAGGCCCGGAAGGGATTTTGAATACTGAAGACGGAAGGAACGAAAATGACAGAAAAAATTCACTTTCTCGTTTTTGTGGTTATTCATAAAGACAACTGTACAACGAACTTACTAAGCTCTGTAAGCTTTTCTGTGTATTGTCTTTGTCTTGTAGATTTGTTTTGCTGTTAGAGATCGGATCCCCGAGAAGAATCACACTATCCCAGGAGTTCATTTGGTAGTCTTTCATATCACTTGGCTTATATGGCATGTAGTAGGATCTGTGAACTTGATATGATTTGTTGTAAAAACTCGTTAAAATGTTTACTAATGTTTGGCTAGATTGTAGTGAGTTGTATGACTTGGGATGATTTGATGTAGCCTTGTATGAGTTATTTTGGAATGAATATCATGTTGTATGCATGTTTTGAATTGTTCTGTTATAATAGTCCCAACACTTAGAAGAAGTATATGCATTTTTATGAAATTTGCTTACTTGTTTCGGTAGTTCACTTTCATCTACCGGTAGAAGTACAGGGTAGAGAGAGGTTATTTACTGACTTGGGTTATATCAGTAATTGAATTGCAAGTATCGATAGTTATGTGTTTAGAAGTATCGGTAGTTTGTGTACTTGTATCGGTAGAAGCTACAGGCTGAGACTTTTAGCTCTCTAGAATTTTTAGTATCGGTAGAAGTAAGACTTGTTTCGGTAGAAGAGTCACTTGTATCGGTAGAAGTAAGACTTGTTTCGGTAGAAGAGTCACTTGTATCGGTAGAACTGTCACTTGTATCGGTAGAAATTTGTACTATTCTTGAATTGTTTATTAACTTGTCAACTACCGGTATTTGTCCAACAAGTACCAGTAAAAGTCTCCAAAAATATCTGAAATAACCTTCTTGCCCTTGTTGAATAGTGTTTATGATTAAATGACGATATATGACATATGAAGTTCAAATTCTTGAAATAAGATTGTATGACATGTTATTTAAAAGATGAACAGTAATAGATGAATAGTGAGACACCAGGACCCTAATCGACGACGGTTTCGGGTTTTGGGTGTTACATAAAGCATGCTTGGTACCAACATACAAGCTTGATAATAAGTGGTGTGCCACATATGGAGAAACAAAACAGTTTCACTCCATCTTTCCTTGACATTTTTCTACTAAAATTCATAACCATGTAGAAATGTATTTTGAAAAGTAAAGAAGTTATAGACATAATAAGACAGTAGTTTACTAATTTAATTTTCTCTCCCATTCATTTCATACATCAAAAAGGTCCAATTAGTTATGAGATCATCAGAAAGAAAATGCACCAATATACGAACTTACCTCGACTAAAATGGTTGCAAAACAACGTTGACGATTTGTCCGAAACTTTTAACTTTTTCTCGGTTTAAATCCAATTCTAGTACTTCTTGATCTAAATAATATAAATTCATTCAATTGAATAATTTAAAAATCTTAAAATAATTAATTCAAACCAATAACTCCTTTTAATGAAAACTTACAAAATTGTCCCAACATCTTTTCTTTTATTCAATTTAGACATTAGACCCACAACTTGTAAATTTATCCATTTTTAAAACAACACCACATTAGCCATTTTTTTAGGGGTCTAAACAAACAACCCACATCTTTCACCAATTCACAGTATTTCTCTTGAATTTTACTGTTTTAACAATTTAATCTCTAACATTCAAAATCATTAAAAATCATTTAACAAAATATTTATATTTGACCATCAAAAACAAGGATCTAGCAAATAAGTTCACAAATACAACTATTCCAATCATGGTAAATCCCTAAACTTTTAATGATTTCACAAATCAACCCCCAGGTTAGGTTGACTAAGCTAAAACAACCTAAAATACGTAAAAATCATTGAAAACAAACTCAAAAACTCACCAAGTCAAAGGGGGAAGCTCAGCCAAATGCTTTTTTGCTAAAAGAAAATGTGGGGTTTTTCACGTTTTGGACGAAAGGAAATATAAAAGAATTTTTTTTATGATTTCTTTTTCCTTTAAACACCTAATATTCAACATTTAGAAAAATTACTCATATTATTATTGTTATTATTTTAACTCTCCCCATGAAAATATCTAAAAGTGGTTCAACCACCGTCACTATAGTACATTATGGTATATTTTCCCTTTAAGTCCCTTACTTTTCTTTTTATGGCTATTAGTTTTATTTAACTAATAGAATTCAACTTTTGTAGCTTTTACAATTTCACCCTTTTTAATTAATTAACATTCAAAGCATTAAAATTTTCAGATTGAATTTCAATATGCAAATATAGTAACTCCATAAATATTTAATAAAAAAATTTACGAGCTTGGTTTACAGAAATAAGATCCTGAAACCTCGTTTTCCAAAACCACTTGAACTTAATCATTAATTCAAATAACATAAATTATCAAATAATATTTATTATAATACTATATTTGACTCGTAAATATTAAATAATAATATTTACGGACTCACTCATTGGGTTTGTGGCCCCGAAATTATTGTTTCCGACTCCACTAAAAAATGGACTGTTACATTTTCATTAATTCTCATTTTTAAAATCACTTTATTTTCATAATAACTCCTTTATCTTAAAAATTTTCCAATTTCTAAAATATTCACTATATTTGCTACTGAAATAGTGTCACGTATTTAATCAAAAATTTTGGGGGTGTTACATCGAGCTTAACACATTAGTGGTTTAAACAAATAGGTAGAAGACCCTCCCAAGAGGCTAAAGATAATGTCTTTGAAGGGTCACATCATCGTGTGAGATTGGGATGGCATAGTGATTTAAGTTTATAATACATAGTATTAGAAGAATTTGTAATGGCATGTACATAGGCTATGTGTGTTTACTCTTAAATTGTCAAGTTAATGTTATTTCGTAATGTTTTTGAAACTTTCAGCTGGTTCTAATTTAAGTTTTGGCCTTTAATATGGTTTAAACATGTTTTTTAGATGAATTTGAGTTGAAATGTGTTTTGATAATATTTTTAAGTGATTTGGAACTCGATGGTATTATTTGATGATGTTTAGGGTTATTTTTAGTGTTCTAGGGCTGCTCTGCTACAATGTCGTGACATCCTCTCTTGCAATGTCGCGACATTGAGCTTATAGAGAATGACGTTGCGACATCATCCTTTGCAATGTCATGAAATTATCATAAGGAGAGTGACGTCGTGACGTCAAGTAAAGCAATGTCACTACATTATACAATGTCATGCACCATATTGTCTCCCACTACATTGTTTTGAATCGTTTTGACTTTCAGTGACTCATAACCTTGAACATCTCCAATTGCCTACAAAATGTTTCTAAATGATTTTAAAAAGTTACGTAAGGATTCAAATTGATTTTACCAAAATTTCAAGATTTTATTAGATTGTTTTTAACTTTGATTTCTTAAATGATTTTAAGACTTTCACTATGAAATGTGCATGGGACTTGTCCCCATCAATATTTGATGGCTAAAAGAATATTTTAAATTATCTATAAACCTTCTAAATGTGTTCAATTTATTTTAGAGAACATTAATATGTGATGGAATGGTTATTTTCATAATAGTCAATTTTTGTATAAGCTTGAAAGTGTCACTATAACATCTCATATTCATATTAGGACAGTTAAGGGGTGTTACAATGACTCAATTGAAAAGAGGCTATGGTGGCAAACTTTCAACTACAATGGGGCATGCTTTTTGTAGCAATCTTGTGGAGTTTATGGAAAACCCGTAATGAAAAGTATTCTAAGGAAATCAGTATTAGCAACTCAAACTCTAAAGTATGCTAGGAAGCTGGCAAAAGATATCAGTAAAGCTATACATCGATGACTTCAAGGATTGTAAGAGGTCTGCAATGGGTTTAATGGAATAAACCTCCAACAGGTGCGTTGATTTTAAATACAGATGGAGCCATTAAAAATCAATCATGACTAGTGATGCAATTGGAACAAATTAAAATTATGACTAAGGCAAGTGCACCTATCAATTAATAGTATAGTTACGATGAGCACAGATTTCGTTCCCACGAGAACTAAAAGTACTAGTAACAGTTGTCTTCCTATTATTTAATCGATCGAATAAAGTGATTGTTTAAAACTAAATTAATAAACTAAAAGTGCGACAAACAATAAATCAAGAGATAACAAATGTTTTAATACCAAGAAGTGAGACAATACCCAAGAAAGAATCCACCTAGATGTCATTCTGAATTAAGAAGTTTATTTACTTAGTATTTTGATCCGTAGAAATCCCTAAATTATGCTAATACCTCTATTCAAGCATAAAAGCAACTGACTCTAGGTTGATTAATTGAAATTTCTTTCTAATTAAAACCCCTATTGTCGCATTAATTCGATCTATGGATTCCCCTAATAGATTTGACTCTAATCTGGTAGATTTATGTCATCCTATTTCTAGGATTGCATGCAACTCTACTTAATTATGCTAGATTTACTCTTAAATAGGGTCTAATCCTCCTCTGATTTAAGCACATCAAACAATAATTAATATCCCGAAAATACTAAAGCAAGAATTAAGCTCACACAATTGAGAACAAAATCTAAGTATTTATTGCTTAAAAATAGAAATCAAATGAAAAATTCATCATAGGGTTCATCTCCTCTAGATATTTAGAAAATTAGTTCATGATAACGAATAAAAACATCTCAAAGACAATATAACCGCAAGATGAAGAAAAACTCACAATAAAATCAAAAGAAATTAAAAAGAGGTCTTCAATCTTCATGGAAATTTGCTTCAAAGACGGCTTCAATGGTGTTTCTTCAGTTGTTTTCTTGAATAATCTCTAACGGCTAGGTTTTGAGGAATGGAGGATTTTACAGAAAATTGGAATTGCCTAATTCATATCACTCCATCCCCTATTTATAATACATGAAAATCTTTAGTTGAATCCAAATTAAATTCTAAAAAGATAATTAGAATTAAATCTAAACAATAATTCCCTAATTGAATCCAAATTAAACTCTAAATTATAAAGCCTAAAAAATAAATTAAAATTAAATATAAATAATATAATAATAATAATTCTAAATATTAATCCTAAAAAATAGAGTTTAAATTTAAATAAAGTTTTATGTCTAATAAATCTTTTCCTAACTCTTCTACATTCACACTATTTGCCCCAAATTTTCATTTTTGTCTTCGATTTAGTCCATGGTCATGTCTAACCCGTGTGGCTCCTAAAATCTGCTTTTTTTTGTCTTGTTTTCTCTTGTTTTTCAGTTCTTTCGCTCCCAAATGTTTTCCTAAGTATAGAAACATGAATTTAAAGGATTACGAACATAAAATTCATTATTTTAAATCAACTAATCATCCAAAAACGCATTAAGAATTATGCTAAAACATGTTACTTTTGGCACTTATCAAATATCCGCACATTTAAGCATTTGCTTGCCTTCAAGCAAAATTCTCAACCCACATTCAAGTTAACTTTCTTAATTCTTCATTTTCATCAATAATATTTCAAGATAAATTGCAAACAATCATGCATTGGAAATTCATCTAAAATAACACTAAAGATTCAAGCAACGTAAGCTACAAAATTTTTAGCACAAAAATATAGGTGTCTCTCATTATCTAAATAATTACCTTAAATTCAAAATCAACAAGACCTAACATCCTTCCTAAAGTTTCACTCAAAGCACTCAAAGTGTTTAAGGTTCATGAAATAAGCACTCAATAGTCAAATATGAAATGTTATTACAATAGGCTTGCTTGAAAATCAAATATACATCACTGTAAAATGACATGACACACCAATCAAGAGGTCTTTACAAGGTTGTAATGAGGCTGAGGTTAGGGGTATGGAAAAGGCTAGAAGAAATGGTTAAAATCGAGATATAATTGATAAGTTACCAAACTAGAAAAAAAATCAGTTGCTGAAATTGAAAGAAAGTGCATCAACATGAATAATAAAGAATAAACACGAGCTTTTCAATAGTATATGGAACTAATGATTCTAGCTCAAATACATTTTTTCTTTTTCTTTTTCTCAATTTTCTCTTCTTTTTTTTTTCTTTTCGACTTTTGTTTTTTCTTTTTTTCTTTTTCTAAACAATAAAATTCAACAATGCAGATAGTGAAACATAGTTAGGCAACTTAACCAAATCAAATCTCGACAAAAAGGGAGTCAATAAAGGGGTAAATATACCACATATATATGGATCATGGGTTAATATTATGGGTTTAATGAATAAAACAATGGTTAGGCTCAAGCGAGTTTACTAATGGTTAATTTATTAGGTAAGCTTTTTAAAGGCAAAAAGGGTTAAATCCAAAATGCATCTATCATCTCAGCATATCAAATCAATAATGTGGTCTCAACATGCATAATCAAAGCAAGTTCTAGAATAACAAATCAAGTTGACATACACACAACCAAAAATAAAATGAGCACGAAATAAAATATATGCTCTATATGTTCAAAAGCTCACAAAAATTATGGTTTTGATGTCAAACTTGCAATTTCAAATTTTGAATATAATAATTCAATCCAAGGAGACAACCTAAAATATTTAATTCTGAAAACAACTTATCATGTTTGACTCTCTCATATCTTAAAGATTAAATCACCCAATACATAAAAGATTCACAAATCAATCTCAAAATAAAATCAATAAAAATTTCAAATAGCAAAAATTCATTCTAATAGGGTTGAGAAAATTATTTAAACACAATAAATAATTCAGGGATTTTATCACAATTTTACACAATCAACCTCCCCACACTTAAGATGTACATTGTCCTCAATGTACAAACGCAGATAATCACATATTAATCAAAACATCATAAGAGAGGAAGAGAACTGAAACTTCTCTGAATTAGGATGATTTCATCGGAATTGGGAAAACTAGGAATGTAACAAGTCTAAAGGAAGTGTAATTTTTCGAGCAAACACAAAAGGATCGGACCCTCTTGACTTGAATTCTAAAGGAAACATTTGTGGATCTGATTTGTCTAATAACACTTTGTCTCCCACTTTAAATATGTTCATCCTCTTCACATGCACTTCATGGTTTTGCGTTGATTCTTCGTTGGGTTTCCTTGGTTTCTCGTCGGACTTCGTTCGCCATTCATCTAATTTCTCAAGTTGCAACATTCGATCTTCATTTACCACTCGAGTTCTATCACTTTGAATCAAAATTGGCTCCATCATGTTTTCATTAGTGAATTCCTGCAAAGAGCGTTGAGTCACATGATTATTAACATTAACAGAACAATTATCATCACTATACTCATTCAAGACTCTAACAAAATCATGTGCTTTAAGAATAATCTTTTCATCACCTACACGAAGCACAAGTTTACCATTACTCATATCAATGATAGTCCTAGCAGTGGCTAAAAAAGGTCGACCTAAGATCATAGGTACCTCAATATCCTCATCCATGTCTAATACAACAAAATCAATAAGGAATATAAATTTATTCACTTTTACCAGTACATCCTCAATAATAACCCTAGGATATCTAATTGATCTATCAGCTAACTGAATACTCATCCTAGTGGGTTTAGGTTCCTTAAGACCAAGTTGATTGAACATTTTATAAGGCATAACATTTATACTAGAACCCAAATCAACCAAAGTTTTATCAACATGGAAACTACCAATGAGACAAGGAATAGTAAAACTCCCTAGATCTTTAACTTTGTTGGGTAGTTTGTTTTGGAGAATGGCTGAGCAAACTGCATTAAGCTCAATAGTCGACAAGTCGTCTAACTTCCTCTTATTGGTCATTAGCTCCTTTAAGAATCTCATATATTTCGGCATCTACGAAAGAGCTTCAACAAAAGGTAAGTTAATATCCAATTTTTTTAAGAGCTCAAGAAATTTACTGTATTTTTCTTTTTTGTGGTCCCTCTTCAATGCTTCTGGATATGAAATTTGAGGATTGTATTCTCTAAGAATCGGCTTATGCTCTTTCTTTCTTTCCTTAACCTCATTAGTTTTTACAACAACTTATAGCTTCAGCTTCTGTTCAGGCTTGACTAACCCTTCCACGTTTTGAACAATGATTGCATGGATTTGCTCTTTTGAGTTAGTTTCAATGTTACTAGGTAAGCTACCTTATGGTCTTTTTGAAACTAGTTTAGCAAGCTCTTTGATTTGATTTTCGAGACCATGAATTGAAGCTTGCTAATTTTTTTAAGCTATCTCATTGCTTTGAAATCTCGCTTCAAAAATAAAAATAAATTTAGCAAGCATTTCTTCAAGGTTTGATTTTTTTTCTTGTTGATAAGGTTGGGATTTGTGATCTTTGGTTTCCTTGACCACCCCATGAAAAATTTGGGTGATTTCTCCAACCTGCATTATAAGTATTACTATAGGGATTATTTTGAAGTCTAGAATTTTTACCCAAAAAGTCTGCTTGCTCATGGAAATATTCCGAACTTATCATTCCCACTCGATTTTCATTACACTGCATTATCGGATGTACCTATTTAGAAAAATTAAAACCATCAATTTTTTTATTAAGAGTTTCAACCTGATGAGCCAACATAGAAACGACATCAATATCATAAATCCTTACTGCCTTCAAAGGTTTTACTCTTGTAACTTGCCATTGATAATTATTTAGTGCCACCTCCTCAATAAATTCTTGGGTTTCTTTCGGTGTTTTGTTATTCAAAGTTCCCCCAACTGCTGAATCAATCATCTGTCTAATCGAGGGATTCAAACCATTGTAGAAAGTTTGAACTTGGAGTCACAAAGGTAATCCATGATGAGGACACATTCTCAACAAATCTTTGAACCTCTCCCATGCTTCATAAAGTGTCTCAATATCAAACTGAGCAAAAGAAGAGATGTCATTCCTCAACTTAGCTGTCTTAGCCGGCGAAAAATATTTTAACAACTTCTCACTCATTTGATCCCAAGTAGTGATAGACCTTGTGGTAAAGCATTTAACCACAATTTTGCCTTACTCCTCAATGAAAACAAGAACATCTATAAGCGTATGACGTCATCAGAACCTTGTGGTAAAGCATTTAACCATAATTTTGCCTTGCTCCTCAACGAAAACAGGAACATCCATAAGCGTTTGGCGTCATCAGTAACACCATTAATTTTGAAAGTGTCGTAAATCTCGAGAAAATTAGCCAAATGAGCATTCCGATCTTCATCTTGCAGACCATCAAACTGCTGTACCATCTGAATTATGTTCGCCTTGATTTCAAAATTGTTCGCATTAACATTCGGCCTGACAATACTGATTTCAGCCCCAATTAGAGTAGGCTTAGCATAATCAGACAAGGTTTGATGAGTAGGAGGATCAGGAAGAGCAGGAGAAACCTAGTTATTTCGATTTTCACCCATCTCCAAAGTAATATCCTTTTCCTTTTTATCGTCTACCAAAGTTTTTTGACTTTGCCTAGCTTCTCTACCTCTTTACGATTTTTGCGAGCAATCTTTTCAAGCTCAAAGTCATGAAGAAGTGGTCCTGATGGGTTTCCTCTAGTCATAAACCAAAAGAACTTACCATAAGCAAATAAATGGGAAAAAATTAAAATATAAAAATTAAATTAAAAATATAAATAATAAAACAAAAATAAAAAATGACTAAAGTAATAGAAATAAAGTTTTCCTAATATTTTAGTTCCCGACAATGGTGCCAAAAACTTGATGTAGTCGGAACTAATTAAAAATATGATTAAGGCAAGTGCACCTATCAATTAATAGTATAGTTACAGTGAGCTGAAATATCGTTCCCACAAGGATTAAAAATTACTAGTAATAGTTTTCCTATTATTTAACCGATCGAATAAAATAATTGTTAAAAACTAAATTTAACTAAATTAATAAATTAAAAGTGCGACAAAGAATAAAATCAAGAGATAACAAATGTTTTAATACCAAGAAGCGAGACAATACCAAGAAAAGAATCCGCCTAGATTTTATCTGTCATTATCATTCTGAATTAAGCAATTTATTCACTTAGTATTTTGATCCGTAGAAATCCCTAAATTATGCTGATACCTCTATTCAAGCATAAAAGTAACTAACTCTAAGTTGATTAATTGAAATTTCTTTCTAATTAAAACCCCTATTGTCTCATTAATTCGATCTATGGATTCCATTATTAGATTTGACTCCAATCTGGTAGATTTATGTCGTCCTATTTCTAGAATTGCATGCAACTCCACTCAATTATGATAGATCTACTCTTAATCTGGGTTTATTCCTCCTTTAATTTAAGCACGTCAAACAATAATTAATATCTCGGAAATACTAAATCAAGAATTAAGCCCACACAATTGAGAACAAAATCTAAGTATTTAAACAGAAATCAAATGACAAAATTTATCATAGGGTTAATCTCCCCTAGATATTTAGAAAATTAGTTCATGCTAATGAATAAAAACATCTCAAAGGCAATATAACCGCAAGATGAAGAAAAACTCATAATAAAATCAAAAGAAATTAAAAACAGGTCTTCAATCATCGTGGAAATATGCTTCAAAGACTGCTTCAATGGTGTTTCTTCAGTTGTTTTCTTGAATAATCTCTGACGGCTAGGGTTTGGGGAATGGAGGATTTTATAGAAAATTGGAAGTGCCTAATTCATATCACTCCATCCCCTATTTATAATACATGGAAATCTCTAGTTGAATTCAAAGTAAATTCTAAAAAAAAATTAGAATTAAATCTAAACAATAATTCTCTAATTGGATCCAAATTAAACTCTAAATTATAAAGTCTAAAGGATAAATTAAAATTAAATATAAACAATATAATAATAATAATTCTAAATATTAATCCTAAAAAATAGAATTTAAATTTAAATAAAGTTTTATGTCCAATAAATCTCTTCCTAACTCTTCCACATTCACGCTTTTTGTCTCAAATTTTCATTTTTGTCTTTGATTTAGTCCATGGCCATGTGTCCAACCCGTGTGGCTCCTAAAATCTGCTCTTTTTGTCCTGTTTTCGCTTGTTTTTCGCTTATTTCGCTTTCAAATGCTTTCCTAAATATAGAAACATGAATTTAAAGGATTATGAATATAAAATTCATTATTTTAAATCGACTAATCATCTAAAAACGAATTAAGAATGAGGCTAAGACATATTACTTTTGGCACTTATCAATTAGCTTTTGCAAGAGTTCTAGTGCGCAACGAATATGAAAATTGGATCGGGGGCTTCATGCTTAAGATTGATTCTTCGGATAGCATTCAAGTGGAACTTTGGGGTGTTCACAAGAGCTTATGGTTAGCAAATATTATGGGTATCCCAAGGTTGATAGTTGAGTTAGCTGTTATGTTGGTGGTACACTTCTTGACCAAACTGCCTAAAAGTTGTCACCTATTTGGCACCTTGATTAGAAAGTGCCTAGCTTTAATTGCATAAGGTTGAATCATTGAGATAAGGCATATTCTTAGGGGAGGAAATAAATGTCCAAACCATTTAGTGAATTTGGCGCAAAGGATTTACGTTGGTTTGATCCATCTTGATGCTCCACCATATAATCTCTTCCCCTTTCTACACGTTGATACTTGTGGGCAGAGACTACTTAGAGTTTAATTCTTTCCCTTTTTTTTTCATCTTAGAATAAATTATATAAAATTATATTTTTAATGAACTTAATATCAAACCTTTTACAACTATATATATATTTTGGGAATCATATTTAAGGTTGTAAATGAACATAACGTTTGATGAACTGTTTGTGAACCATTAATATAATGTTCGTTTATTAAGTTAAATAAACGAGTATGAAAAAACTTTTTATGTTTGTTTAATAAACGAACTAACACGAACAAAGGTGTGTTCGATTCGTTTATATTCACGAACAAGCTCGTTTATTGATTCGTTTATGACTCGTTTATTTATTAATGATAATTTCTTATAAGAATATTAAAATAATATCTGTGTGTATGTATTTATTTATTGTTTATTTGTTTATTATTCATTAACATTGTTCATGAACATGTTCAATTATATGTTCATGAACATGTTCGTTTAATGTTCGTGAACATGTTCGATTAAGTTAAATGAATATGTTTGTGAATATTAAACAAACGAACATGATCACACATAATTTTAAATAAATGAATATATACAAAAATTTGAAATTCTTAACGAACACGAACATAGACCGAACATAAACAATTTCAAAAATAAACAAACGAACATGAACAGAGATTTGTTCATTCAATCTCGGTTCATTTACAACCCTAATCATATTTTAAGGCTTAATGCTTAGTTTGGCCCCCGAATTTTACAAGTTCTCTCATTTTGATACCTAACATTTTTTTATCTCACTTTTGCACTTAAACTATTCTCAGTTGTTTGGTTTACCCCCATTTTTTGTAATGTCAATAAAAAATCAGTTTACATGTGGCACCAATCATAACATGCCATGTGACACATCCAACCAATTAGAATGTGCCGTATGACAATAGGTTTATTAAAATTAAAATTAAAATAGAAAAAGTAATATTTAATAACTAAATTTTTTAAAAAATACTTCAACTTTAATCAACCATTGACTGTCATTGATCGTTATTTGATCGAATATTGACCTATGTTTAAATTATAAATTAAACTTTTTCAATTTCTAGACATTAAGGTTTTTTTAAGTTAAACTTTTCTTTCTTTTTTTTTTTTTTGAATTTTTATTCATTGTTTTGAGAATTTACAACTTGAAACAAATTAAATTTTATTCTTGAATATATATTTTTGAAAAATGTAATTTTTTTTTAATTTTCTAAAATTTAAATCATTTTTCATTTTTATAAAATTTTCAATTTTTATATATTATCATGAATTTTAAAATTTATATTTATATATTTTAGATTTTTAAAATATTTTTTTGAATTATTTATATGTTATATGATTTTTTTTTATTTTTTAATCAATAGAATATAAATAGTATTAAAAATGTAAAAAAATTTGATGTGATGCATCCTAATAGCCTCACGTGTCAATCATATTTTTTTAATTCCTTAAATTAATTTGGATAATAAAAAATAATTTAAATGGAAAAAAAAATTGAAGTATTAAAATTGAAAAAACAGGTATAATTCGGGCCAGAAGCCTATTTTCGACAGCAGGTCAAATAGAGGAGTCAAGAGTCCAGTCCATTCACAGCCAACAAAAAGGGAAAGAAGGGCATAATAATAATTTGAGTAAGGAGCCAAAACCAAACTGAGGTCGACATTTCCAAAGCTCCCATCGTTGCTTTCCCAACTGTTGCAAACCAAAACTCCATCAGCCACTTCGGTTTCATCGAAACCACCAAAACATAACCCCACTCCCTCCTCTCTTCTTTATATTCTCATCACTCTTTCTGTACGATCCCCACGTTCATAAACCAGTCTTCCTCCTCCTTTGCTTCGGTGAGTTTTCAGATCTTTCCCATGTTATTTATTGCTCAATGTTATTCAAAATGCCTTCATTCCATTTACATGTTTGTTTGACACTAAGGGAAATCTTCTGCTTCTAATTTGGTCCGTTAGAAATCTGATGAAAATAATCCATCATTTGTTACATGTCAGAGCATTGCACCACACAATGGCCAAGCCATTATCTGAGAATCCAAACCAGAGATTTGGGTGTTGGAGACAAGTTTTTTGACTTGTCATCTTATTACATTCCCAGAGAGGGGATGTTGGTGTCTCTTAATTTATAAAGTTAACACTGTTGCTAATGATATTGCTTAAAAATGTTGCCTTTCTGTTAACCATAATGCCTACTGTTCCTCTTGATCTTGTAGAACTTTATTGACTTTGGGTGATTCAAGTAAGATAAAAGAAGAAAATATGGGAACTGCAGCAGCTCCTGGCCCTTACATGACCAACATTAAGTCTTGTATTTCTTCTTCTCGTAAACTTCTTGTCTCGACCGTGGTGAACATGATCGCTCAGCATAAAGAGGCATCATGGACAGGGCTTGCGAGTGCCTCTCACATCTCATCAAGGCAGCCGTTCCTCCATAGGATCACTTCAAAGCCTGTCAAGTTTGAAAAGTTTGTTTCAAGAGCCATGTCTGAACCAAGTGACAACAAGCCTTTGTCTGGACTTCCTATTGATTTGAGAGGTAACCTATCCTTATTTCCCCCTCTCTTATAACTTCTATCGTTAATTCAAATAATGTTGAATGCAGATTAGAATACATGATGATGTTGTATCAGCTAACCATGTTTATTGAATCTTGACATGACTGAAAAGCTCTTTAGACATGAAATTTGTCTGTGCAGTGTATGGACGTAAATCACTTGAACATTTAATATGATGTGTCGGTTTGCAGGTAAAAGAGCATTTATAGCTGGTGTCGCTGATGACAATGGATATGGTTGGGCAATAGCAAAGTCGCTTGCTGCTGCTGGAGCTGAAATTCTTGTTGGAACATGGGTGCCTGTATGTATCTTTATTTAACATATGTGTCATTTAGAAGCAAAGAGTCTCATTTTAAAGTCAAAGTTGTACTTTTTTACAGTTTTTCTTACAACTGCAAACATTTCTTTGTGCAGGCACTCAACATATTCGAGAGCAGTCTAAGACGTGGGAAATTTGATGAATCACGCATGTAAGAACAAAAATGTTCTTTCTTGTTGATTGTGTAGATTTTGGTATTTGCCGATTTCTCACTTACTATATGCTGATTGGAATTTTCTTTTCTAGATTGCCAGATGGGTCATTAATGGAGATCACCAAAGTTTATCCCATGGATGCTGTTTATGACTCTCCTGAGGATGTACCTGAAGATGTAAGCTTTTTTCTCCATATGGTTTTAGAAGAAGACAAATATGTTATTATTTTTTTGGAATATCCTAATTTTTGGTTTCTTTCAGGTGAAAACAAACAAACGGTACGCCGGGTCTTCAAACTGGACAGTTCAGGTGAAAAACTGCTCTGTTAAATCAAACCTCATAATATGTAACTATTTAAGTTGCCTTCACATTTCATAGGGAAGATAAAATCATTCTTTTTAGTTAGGTACATATTTTCATTGTTTCAGTACCTGAGTTACTACAATATCCATCTCAGCTGCATGGCATGCTTGATTTTTGACATCTAAGATGCCTTTTGCATGTTTTAATGAACTGCATTGTTTTTTTTTTCCTTAAATAGCTCGAGGCTTAGAGCTGTGTAAATCATAAACCACAATTTCAAATTATGTTGCTTACCATTTTCCTAATGTTATATTTTATTTGCCAGAAAATGGATGGATCATGTATTTGTAGTGATCCATGGCTTCACCTGTTAATTAGGTGTAAAAATCATTTGCATTTCACAAAAACAGAGTGCCCTACTTGGCCATAATCATAGTCTAATAATATTTTTATGGGCTTGATAAGCTGCAAACTTTGCATTCTAGATATTTGTGTTAAAAAAACTTGGGTGTTTAACTTTAACCATTTGGTAATATCAAGTTCATATTAGTTCCCCAGTGCTGTGATTAAAATGACTTTTCTTTGTGTTTCATATGGTTAAGACTGACCACTTTGTATTAATGTCTCACAGGAGCTTGTTGAATGTGTGAAAAAGGATTTTGGCAGCATTGACATTCTTGTTCACTCCCTTGCAAATGGACCAGAGGTGTGGTGTTCTCCATATTAATATTTTTTTTCTCAAATATTATCAAGTTGCTTATCTATTATGAACATTCATTGGCAGGTAAGCAAACCTCTTTTAGAGACATCAAGAAACGGATATCTCGCTGCCCTATCTGCATCAAGTTACTCCTATATTTCTCTACTCCAGCATTTCCTTCCAATAATGAACCCAGGTATGTTGTCTCTTGTCCAATCCCACCATAATTTTTCTTCTTAACAACCCATGGAAATGAACATGCAATTGTTACTTGAACTTAGACTTTGTTTATTGATGCTGCAGGAGGTGCTTCTATTTCTCTAACATACATTGCTTCTGAAAGAATAATACCAGGGTACCTTGCCATTTAAAATTTTCCTATTTAGGACACCATTCTTAATTTTTTTTTTGTTTACATTTGATTGTCTTTCTATGGGCAGATATGGTGGAGGCATGAGTTCAGCAAAGGCTGCTTTGGAGAGTGATACTCGTGTGAGTTTTCCTATATTCTTTTTGTGTTATCTTTGGATTGCTTTCTGTTTTTGTCTCTCTTGTTTGCATTATTTTGGAGCATCTCTTTCAATTTTGTCCGACTATTGGTAACTTAATGTTTGCTTGATACAGGTTCTGGCTTTTGAAGCTGGAAGAAAACACAAAGTCAGAGTCAACACGATTTCTGCAGGTCAGTAACTTATTAATAAGAAAATATCATCCCTCTTCCCCGTGGAACAGACACGCACGAAAAAGGATAAATTTTTTCTATAATAAACATTTCCGGAGATAATTATATCCCATTAGTTCGCCTGCTGTGCCTAATTGCATGCATGGTGGAACTATGAAAAGAATTACAGGTGGAATGTGTACGGAAATTGCAAAGTTTAGCCAAATGAGGATAAAAGTGAAAGTTTAGGTAAATGAGGAAGCAATTTCCCTTCAATGTGACAATGTTACAGCTTGATATCCTATCTAGCCATAGAGCTGGAATGTCCTTTGTCCACGCTAAAAGCGGTGTGCTATTCATTTGACAAGTCTAGGCACTGACATGAGGTATAGAGCTAAAGCTTTAATTCTGTTGCTACCACCAAAATTTACCCATAAAGATGACAATCTTATAAGGTCACTGGCTATTAGTGTCCTAGTGCTCGAAACGTGGGCTAGTGTTAAAACGAGGCTTTCTTGAAAAGCAGCGAATAAGTGGTAGTCACATTCAGTTTTGTACTGAACTACATTGCCCCGACTATTCATTTTTCTTGATGTATCCATGTTTTACATCTGTCCTAGACATTCTCGAACATGGGTATAGAGAACTGCCCATCTAACAATCACACTCAAGTTCAAGTAACATAGATACAAATAGTACCTTTTGAGCCTCCAATTTGTCTAGCTAGGGTTTTTATGTTAGAAAAGAATGCTTATTGAAGGTATATCTGGTTTCAATTACTGTTTTCACTTCTTGTGATTTGGTGTGTGTAGAGTACTACTACAACACAGCTTTATCGTTGTTAAGAATACGTAGTGCTACATATATCACATTGTCTCACATTTTTGCACCCGAAAATATATCAGGCCCATTGAGGAGTAGAGCTGCAAAGGCAATTGGATTTATTGACATGATGATCGATTACTCCCTGGCTAACGCACCCCTACAGAAAGAACTTTCAGCAGGTAAGTACAACTTGTATCTGCATTTCATGGTACCAAAAATGAAGAATCACCATTCAAACACTCTTAAACAAGAATGTACATTTAGAACTGAATTTTTTATACTATAATTTCCAAGGGAAATAGATCAAGTTTCGAGATTGTATTAAAAACTAATTACCATTTATATTTTATGAATGGACAGAGGAGGTGGGAAATGCTGCCGCCTTTCTGGCGTCGCCGTTGTCGTCAGCTATCACGGGGGCTGTTGTGTATGTAGACAATGGCCTAAATGCAATGGGAGTCGGAGTTGACAGTCCAATATTTGAGAACCTTGACATTCCAAAAGACAACTGAATCTGCAGATGGTCTTGAAAATTTTATGTTTAGCTTAAAATAAATGTTGTTTCGGTCAATGCATTTACAGTTTCCACATTCTGGAATACAAACAGATACTGTAATAACATTTATAGTTTAACGATTCATGGTTTTGTACGATATTATGAATTTTAGTTTATTCTATCATCCAACTCAATGAACTTGGCATCCTCGTGAAGACTGTTAAGGCAGTAGAAACAAGCTCATGAATTCTTGTACGACACAATTACCTAGATAACAACATTATTCAGGACCTCCTTGCCGTCATTACAAAGAACCTACTTCACACCAACATTGGATACTATCCCCTATCTTCTCTTTTAAGCTTACTAACAACTCTACGCCTATTCACCCACTCAATACAATTCCTCTTGGTCCCAATTAAATCTATAATCACTTTGTGCTGATGTATCCACGTATTAGTGCTAAAAAAGTAACAAGCTTTTATCAATATTAACTAGAGCAGGCAAAAAAAGTGACTTCGAACAATCTGAATTTGAGAAAGTTCGAGCCAATAACAAATCCGAACTCGAAAAAGCTCGAGATAGAGAAAATCTAAGTTTGATGAGCTTGAAAAGCTTGAGTGTGTAAGAATTTGAGTTCGAGACTAATATGATCGGGACCTTAAGATAAATCTAACTAAAAACTCGAATTTATAACTCAACAATCATAATAGACATTGATAATTAATATAATTTTATGATATTACTTAAAATAAAACTAAAAACAAAAATAAATGATAATTATTTATTTTATAAAAATGTGTTCATAGGCATTATATATTTATATTAAAACTTTATTAATAGCAAAAGTAATTAATAATAGTTTTTTCTTATTTTGACTAAAATTTATTCTCACTTTTCTTCTCTTAGTTAAACTCTATCCTATCTTCTCTTTTAAGCTTACTAACAACTCTACGCCTATTCACCCACTCAATACAATTCCTCTTGGTCCCAATTAAATCTATAATCACTTTGTGCTGATGTATCCACGTATTAGTGCTAAAAAAGTAACAAGCTTTTATCAATATTAACTAGAGCAGGCAAAAAAAGTTCGACTCCGAACAATCTGAATTTGAGAAAGTTCGAGCCAATAACAAATCCGAACTCGAAAAAGTTCGAGATAGAGAAAATCTAAGATTGATGAGCTTGAAAAGCCTGAGTGTGTAAGAATTTGAGTTCAAGACTAATATGATCGGGACCTTAAGATAAATCTAACTAAAAACTCGAATTTATAACTCAACAATCATAATAGACATTGATAATTAATATAATTTTATGATATTACTTAAAATAAAACTAAGAACAAAAATAAATGATAATTATTTATTTTATAAAAATGTGTTCATAGGCATTATATATTTATATTAAAACTTTATTAATAGCAAAAGTAATTAATAATAGTTTTTTCTTATTTTGACTAAAGTTTATTCTCACTTTTCTTCTCTTAGTTAAACTCTATTTTTTAGTTTCCCACTTAAAACTCTAATTAACCTAGAGTTGTTGTATATGCTACGAATTTCATCCTATAAATTGGCCTTAGTTACTCTAGGTTTTACACAAGAAAAAATATATTTAGATTGAGAGAATTTTGTTCTTTGTTTCAAAGGGTTTTTCTTGTGGGGTTTCGGGTTTTTCTTTTAATTTTCTCCATCTTTTGTACTCTTTTTTATTATAGTGAAATCTTGTTTTACCCGTGATTTTTTATCCTCTTTTGAGAAGTTTTTCCACGTAAAATTTGCGTGTTCGAGCTTTTCAATTCTTATTTTCTTCACTTTGTTCGTTGTTTAATCGGATTTATCCCCTACAAATTGGTATCAAAGCTAGTTCAATTTTTGCAATCAACCCATTCGGAGATTGCAACGTTAAGGTTCAATATTGAGAAGTTTAACGGAATTGTAAATTTTAGTTTGTGACAAGTTCGGGTGATAGTAATATTAGTTCAGAACAGTTTGAAAAAGGTCGTTACAGGGAAGAAGCCCTCAGATATGGATCAGTCAAAATGGGAAGAGCTCGATTAAAATGTTTTATCTGCTATTCAATTATGCCTCACGAATAATGTGTAACAGAAGATTCTGATGGAGAAAACAACGTTTGTATTATGGAGGAAACTGAAAGCCTTATATATGAAAATATCTAGCCAACAGGTTAGCATTAAAACAACATCTCTACACGTTCAGAATGGACGAATGTGAGTCCATTAGAACTCATATTAGTGAGTTCGTTACCCTTCTTAATACTTAAAAAATCTCGAAGCAGAGATTAGTGATGAGGATCAAGGCTATGTTGTTGTTATGCTATTTGTCCTCTTCTTATAAAACTTTTAGGGAAACTCTGATTTATGGGGGAAATCATCTCTCAATCGAGGATGTGAAAGGGAATCTTTAAAGTAAGGATAAACTTGACAATGAGTTAGGACCAAACAAAAAATAGGATGAGCAAGCCTCAGTTCTAGTAGCAAGAGGCAAACAACAAACCAAAAAGACGGATCGAATAGGTCTAAAGCAAGGTCCAAATCTAGAAATTGTGACAAATATTGTGACTATTATTAAAATGTGGACCACATTAAGGCAAAATTTTGGAAACTTCAAATAAAATCAAGAGGAATGCCGAAAACGACGAGAAAGATAAGCAGAAAGTTGAAGTTGCTGATGCTAATATAGCTGAGGACAAATGTGATGATTTCTTATTGATGTCAAAGAGAAAAAGCTTTCATCTTACTTCTGAATGAATTTTAGATTTAGGGTGCTCCTATCACATTTGTCCCAATAAGGACTGGTTCTCCATGTACAGTTTAGTTGAAGGTGGAGTTGTGCTGATGGGCAGAACGATGGAAATGTGCGAGTGTACACAATCGTATTCAAGTAGTAAAGTGACAAGTAAATATCGAGTATCGTACCCATAGGGATTATGTTAGGAAAAATACTTGTGAAATAATTATTCAACAATTTGGTTAAAGAAAGATAATAATTGTGAAGGGTATTAATCTAAACTAAATTAATCAAAGTTAAAAATAACAATAAAATTTAATTTTAATGCACGATTTTTAAACTTTAATCAATATGACATAAATGTGTTAGGTTAATTGCTTCAATTACTTAATTAAATCTAAATCATGTTCATGCTTGTTACGAAATAAATTCATAACAACCCGATTTCTTGCTAACTTATGAACAACATTACTTACAAAAATCAATTTATCTCTTGACGATATTCCTATGTCAATTCAACCGACTAAACTAATTTTTAATAAGTAAATTTGTTATTGCACATACATACTTTATGAACTACAATAATCTCTTGAACATATACCTATGTTAATTCAAATTCAAACGGTTAAGTTAAAATTCACAAGTAAGTAAAAGATCAAGTGAAGTAACAACATACACCTATATTGAAACAATTTAACCACACAATCCTGGAAGTTATGCAAGGCTATTATATCATTCAATATCGTTTCTAATTTAACCCTCAACTTCATTAGAAGATTAAACATGCAAAAATTAAATAGTGTGTCCATTAATCAAAATTTCAACCCGCTTAAATGATTAATTCATTAGTTATATCACAAGGATAATGCAAATATAACTTAGGCGTGATAATATTTAGTTAAACAAAACATTCAAGGCCTATAACAACATAAACATGATTCATAATAAATCAAGCAATCAACACAATCAACCCAATACTTAAGAAAATTTAAGCAATTTCAATTAAATAAACAATAGCAATCATAATAGTATTCATCATCATAATAATAAGAATTTAAAAGAGAGAAAAGGAATGGGATTAAATCTGACAATTTCTCAAGAATTGCTGTCGTGTTCTTCCTTGTTCTTGCTCGATTCTTCCCAGATCGAGGTCTCTGATGAACACCCAATGAAGTTATTTCCAAGGCTGAAGACCACTCTTTCCCAAGAGGGGGAAATCGACAGGGGAATGGAAGGGAACGCTAAGGAGCAAATGAGAGAAAGAAGAGAATTGTTTGTGAATTGATGTGTTGAAATGAGAAGCTTAAGGGGGTTTTTATAGGTGAGAGTTGAGAGCTATATTTAGTAAATAAATATCAGCCACTCAACTCCTTTGGTCGGCCACACATGAAGCAAGTTTGACTAGTTCAAACTTTGCTTAAATTGGCTTGGGGCATATCTATAAAATCACCAAAAGTGAGGGTTTGAATGAGATTTAGAGAGACTTTGGGGGCTGATTTGCAAGGATGAGAAAAAAAACTAAATTAGCTGATTGGGTCAGTCATTTGGACAGCACTTGGGCTTGCCTAATTCGTAGTAGTTCGGTCCTCGGTTGCATGCACATTGAGCCACTTTGCTTCAAGCTTTATAATTTATTTTTAACCCAAATTAATTGAATTGAAAATATAATTATAAAGTATAATTATGCTTCATATTGGACCGACATTTGCTGGAAAATTAATTTTCTTAGCTCTTAATTCACTTGATGTAAAAATTCCCTCAATGGTTCAGGTCTTCTGTAGTGTCTGCTAAGCCGATTTTCACCAATTGTGCAAAACTGTCAAAAAATCATCAAATTCATGGTCAATATTTACAAAAAATAATTAAAAATCAATATGTTGGAAAATTTAGCACAAATTAATTATTTTATAATTAAATTGTATTTTTCGACATTAGTTACTAAGAATTTGCATGAATTGAGTTAAAAAGGGCATAAAAAAGTCAATATATTTTAATCGTTCCACACCCCCAAACTTAATTCATTGCTCATCCCAAGTAATGCACAAATCACAAAAGAATTGATCATTTCTCCTCATTCTTATGAATTTAACATAATTAAGCACAAAAACAAGAATTCAGAAATTATGTAGCTCAAGTATTTATTTTATTCAAATTATCTTCAATTATCATCATGCTTAACAAAACTAGAATAATTTCTTTCTCAATAAGGACATGTCAAAATCTTACCACTCAATTTTTATTCCTTAGTTAAGATCAAACAACAATCATTAAGTTAAACTTATGCCTTCATATGTTGAACATAACTATTTCTCTTCACTAATGTAGGTAATATTGAAATCTTGAATCAAATAGGTCTTTTACATAGGTTGTAATAGGGCTAGGCTAGGGGTAAGTAAAAGATAGATAAATTTAAGCTAAAACCCCAAACTCAGCTTGCAATAGACCTTCAATTTCACCAACTCTTTTGAACTTTGAATGCTCTTACTCTTTTCTTTTTCTTTTGAGTACATATGCTTTAATTTTTTTCTTCTTTTTCATTCATTTTTTCTGAGCATCATTTTTTGTATGTACTACACTTTGTTGAGCATTTTGGTACTTCTTCTCAACTCCCTTAAACTTATTTTCAAAGATAAATTGAGTCTAGTTGTTGGACAACTTAGAGATAAGTACGAGAGATAGGATGGCTTATAATTGTAAGGTACAAAGAAAATCAGGCCATATAGTCTAGAAGTTGGCTACAAGGGGGAACATTCATCAAGGTCAGCTTTGAAAGGCTCAAACGGTCCAAACAAATGTTGCCTAAATCATTTTCAAAATTTCATTCTTCCTAGGATTTCGCCTCAAGAAATTACTAAGTTAATTCTAGAGACTTAAACTTTCATGCATATCTAGCTTTTACAAGGAATTGAAAATTTTATGATATAATTTACATATTTTATTAAGAGTAGCATTCATATCATGGTTTAGCTTAACATCACAACCATTGAGATAATTGAATTTTATTTATACTAAAGCTTAACATAATTAACATAAATTCAAATTTTTGAGCAAAATTATAATTAAATTCATAAAATAAGAAGAAATAATACTTATTAAGAAGTTTTCGATTTTCGATCCCCCTACTTAAGATGAACAATGTCCCCATTGTTAAAAATAACAGAGAATGTAAAAATAAAAGTGAATAAATACTGTACACCAGATAGGATCAAGGAAGAGGAGGTGAGTCAAACTTGACTGCTTAAGTACCAAGCTCTTTCCATATCCAATCCTAGACATGTACATATATATTACCACACTCTTATTTTTCTAATTTGTTCAATTATTGCCTTCAACCTCTTAATTTATTATGTAAGAATTGAAACTAACCTAATGACCTAATCCTAAAATCATTAAAAACTTAAAATAACCTAAGAAAATAAAATAATAGAAATTAAAGAAAGACAAGCTCCCCCCTTTTATTTATATTCAGACTCCCTAGCTTTGAATCTTCTTTTGCTTTGTAGTCCCTATTGTTGCTCGAGTCACCTTGCTCCTTCTTCGCCATTGGAGTCCATGGTTCAAATATGTAATTTGGAAATTTAGGCACAAAAATAAATGGGTCACAAAATAATTTTTCAAGTGCACATTTAAATGCATCATCTCATATCTTCGTGTATCTCCAATAAGATTGTTGCTACCATTGCATGTGTTGCATGCAATCCATCATCTTTGACACCTCATTTCAAATTTTTGATTGAGGTGATTGAGGTCTCGGTATGGATATGTCAGGTTCGAATATTCGATCAGTAGACTCTGCCTCATCATGAATTCCAATTGGTTCTGTCACCGAAAGATCTCCCTCTTCTTCTTCAAGATCTTCTTTGTAACAGCCCGTTTTTTAGTGGTATCAAAAACAGTGATTTCGAGATCATAAACCCAACGAGAAATTTTTTTATAATGAGTGTTTAAATTAAATAAGTCAATAATAATTTTTATATGTAATTTGAATTGAAGAATTTTAGTTATTGAATTAAAAGTTAGTATAAGTTGTTTGGTTCAAAAGTTAAGTGGTTTTAGAAAATGAGGTATTGGGACCTCGTTTCTGAAATTAGGGGCTGAAAATATTTCTATTAAATATTTACAGAGTCTTATTATATGTGAGTTGAATTTTGGTTGGGTAATTTTGATGATTAATTACTTAATTAAGGAAAAAGGAGTAAATTGTAAAAGAGCAAAAAGTTAATTGCTATAGATTAAAAATAGTAAAGGGACCAAAATGGTAATTGAAACATGGTCAAAAAGTCCAAGCGGTGGTGACATGATTACCATCCACTAACTTTTGGGTCTTTAATTCATTTAATCCTAATTAGTTTAGGATTAAATTAAAAACAAGTTTGTTTGATCAAAATTTAATATAATTGAAGGACCAATTATGAAATTGGACCCTCCTTAAATGGCATAATAATAGAAATGATGTGGAACTCTTTAGATTTTGGTAAATTACAATTAAACCCTAATTAAAGGAGGATTTACTAATTAGTTTATTTTTAGTATGATCGAGGATGGTGACTTCGAGGCCACAAATTCGATGTGTTAGATAGTAAATATTAAAAATATTAATTATTTAATATTTACAAGGTCATTAGTATCGTATTAAAATTTGGTTACGAAATTTTATTGTTTAGATAGTTAATTAAGTAAAAAGGATTGAATTGTAGAAGGGACAATACTTGAATATCACTAATTAAAAGTATTATATGTCAATTTGAAGACTAGATAAGGCACCTAATGGTAATTAGACCATTTAAAGATTTAGTGGACGGTTTTGACTAAATTAGAAGGAACATCATGTAATTTATCAAAGGGTAAAAGGGTAAATTACATAAAAACTTAAGTAATTAAACAAAAGGTTAGAAAATCATTTTTATATTTTTCTTTCATCTTCTTCCTCTAGCCAAAACCCTAGGAGAAACACCAAGCTACATTTGACCAAGCTTTGAGTTTAATTTGGTGAGTGAAATATCGTCTGTTTTTAGTAATTTTTATGTTTTTGAGTCCGTATTAGCTTAATCTAGCTAACTCAAGGACTAATTTGTGATTTTTTTCAAATGTTATAAAATTTTCCATTGATGAATAATTTTTTTATTGAAAGTTTATGGAAGATTTAAAAGCTTGGTTGTTAGATTTGATTATTTTGTAAAGTAATTTTTGATGATTTTAATGTTTAAGGACTAAAATGTTAAAGTGATAAAGTTGCAAGGACTTAAGGTGAAATAATTAAAAGGTGGGCTGTAAGAAGGAATTTAAACATTTGGCAAAGCTAAAAATTTAAATAAAATGGTTAATTTGCAAGTTTTAAGCTAAGGGACTAAATTGAATAAAAGTGAAACTAAGGGAAATTGTGTAAAAATGTCAAAAAATAATTGTATAAAATAAGTTTAACTTATTATTAGAATTAGTTAATTGAATGAAATTATTATTTTAGATCAAGAATGGGTTGAAAATCGAGGAAAGGAAAATTACGGATTAGTCCTTAGAGTTCACTTTAACTGCAATTTTATTCGATAAGTTAGTAACATTAAATTTACATTTAAATAGTATATTATTGTATTTTTTTTATAATTGTTGCAAAACAGATTATGGTACGTGAAATTGAGAAAGATGAAATAAAAATGAATGAAAGAGATATCAGGCTTTGAGCCGATAATTTGAAACCGACGCGATAGCTGAGGTACCGCATATGTTGCGAGTCCTTGACAACTCGTGTGAGCAGCATCATGAGTCGAGAAATGAGAAATGAATCCAAGAATGGATTACAGGCCCTACGATGGCTGGGATTTATGCGTAAGTACATATTCTCGACAACTCGTGTGAGCAACATCATTAGGGAATAGTTATATGCATAGATACCGTATCGATGGCTAGGGTACCGCATATGTTATGAGTCTCCGACAGCTCATGTGAGCAACATTGTATACTATTAACAATAATTTAGTTGGCAAATGATGAAAGTTGTGTGTTGAAACACAGGGTCGTGTGACCCTGGTTAGGAAAATTTTCAGTTGTGATCCTAAGATTTAGTATGGTTTGAATTGATCCTTGATTGGGTGGAATGATTGCGAATGAATGTGTAAGATTAAACGAAGCTACTATTCTGGATTGCTAGTTTGTAATTGTATAGATTATGATTGAATTGTTTATAAGAAAAGAAACTCGTAAAGTTTTGTAAACCTTGAGACCCTAGATCGGAGATGGTTACGATTTTTGCGTGTTACATTCTTCTTCTTCTTCTTCTTCTTCTTTAGGATCTTCTTCTTCTTCAGCTTGCTGTTAAAGAATAGAATTTCCTGCTATTGGAATGAGGTCCCAATCAGTGATTGCTCCTTGGCTATATCTAGTTTTCTTCACATTCCCAAGAATTTTAGCTTTTAAGCACAAAACTGTAATCATGAATGGGAGATAGGCTTAAATAGAACATCTTGCGGCACAGTTTCTAATTTCTCTTATGATGATCTTTCCTACGCCTATGGTCTTTGCCTTCAGGATAGAATAAAGCAACACCATTCGTTCCACTGAAATAGTAGTTACTTATGAGATAGGCATGAGACTGAATCGAACAAAGTAAAACCACACTTTTGCTAACGGTGTAAAGTATTCTCTACAACAAGTACGAACTCCACTCTTTGACACTGTCCATTCAGAACACGAAACTATAAGTTCTCGAAGGATCTCTTGTAATTTTTCAGCCTCTACATTTTTCATCAGCATAGAGTGCTTGTCTTCTTCAAAATAATATAGGTCAAAGTACTCATTGATTGTCCTTGACTTTAACGGTACCTTGATTCCTCGGATAAGAACTTCTGTAAGTTCACTCGAGGTCAAGTTTGTGTAAAACCGTCGAAACAATTCCTCATCTGCACTCGGTCACTTTTCACAATACACTCTCCAGTTCAGCTTCATCAACTTGTCGAATGCTCGCCATCAATTTTTATTAATTGCTTTCTTTCCAAGTAAACCCTTTCTCTGGCAGCATTTGTAGATTTTTGAACATAGTGTCGTATCTTGCCTTAGCTTCTGCACTGTAGAATTTGTTTTGTGCTTCTTCAATTGCTGCACGAGTTCTCTTGCAAGGCATGATTTTAACCTGATCATAAATAAGATGGACACAAGTAATATTTTTCTAAAAATTAATTAGTCTAAAATATTAACAATTTAAAATAAATTAAAAAGTTAATAAATTAAATAAATAGGGTATTAAACTAAAAGGTTTTCGGTCTAGGGTTGGTTGGAAGGTGATTTAGGTGTATAGGGTAATGGTGCGCACGACCTAGGCTCGAGGGCGTGTTGGTACGCAAGGGCAAGGGGTACAGATGTTGGCATGTGAACGTTCCAGCAGCAAGCATGGGCAACAGCTAGGGGTGAGCAAAATTCGATTCGAATAAAAAATTCGAAAAATTTTTCGAATTTCAAATTATTCGAAACGAGTTATTCGAGTTGAACGAATCAAATTGAATTTTTTTTTTAATTTCGAGTTCGAATCGAGTTGAATTTTCGAATTCGAATAAACCTCATAAAACTATATTATTTTTAATTTTAAATTTATATTACCCAGACTCAATTTATTTTACCCCATTTTATTTTACCCAAGGTTAAAACTCATCCATAAACTAAACCCAATTATTTTTAATTTTTTACCTTTTACTTTACTCAAATATAATTTCATTCTTACAAAAAACTCATAAACTAAATTCAAAATCAATTTTCCCTTCTTAAAAAAACCCTAAATTAAATAAAAATATTTTTAAAAAATTATATAAAATTGAACAACACCAAATTAAATTTTTTTAATTTAACTCGAACAAATATATTCGATTTGATTTGATTCGAATTCTATCTCACTCAACTTGATTTGTAAAAATTTCAAATCGAGTTAGGATGATGAAATAGGATTTGAAAACTCGATTAACTCGAAAATTTTTCATTTGATTCGATTTGATTCAATCGAATGCTTACCTTTAGCAGCAGTAGGTGTGGCTCGATAGCAGTACCTTTCAGCAGTAGTGATGTGCGCAGGCTGGAATGGGACAATGTGTGTGGGCGCGGGGTCGCGTGGGAGCTTGTGCCTGAGTGCAGTGAAGGTAGCAACAAACTTGGGCGAGTGTTGTTGGCTGCTTGCGAGAGCTGACGCTAGGCATCGGCTGGTTGCAGCAATGGCATCCAATGGTGCTCGATGGCTATCAATGATCTCCGATAGTTGTTCTATCGGCACTTGCTACTAAGGGTGTGAGATAGTTTGAATGATGGAATAAAGGTGAGGGCTGTATTTATAATGCATGGAATGAAAATTTCATTCAAACTCTCACACAAATTAAATTATAAAATATTCTAAGCCCTACTTTAAGTTAATAACAATTAACATAATAATATATTAGCTGTTATTACTTAATTTATTGAAATTAAAACTCTAAATAATCCTAATTAAACATTGATAATAATTAATATAAATTATAAAGATGAATTTATAATTTTATATTGAGTATTATCTATTTATTAAAAATAAAATAAATAACATAAAATAAAAAAAAAATATTTTTAGCTGTTTTAAAATATTAACAAAAAAAGATAGCTAATTTCAGTATTTATAAAAAGAACAACTAAATTTTACAAAAAAATTCAATTAAGTCATTGAACTTAAAATAATTTGAAAATTAGGTTGCACTTAAAACTTGGATAAAAAATTAACCCTTTTTATTTGAAAAATTAAAAATTAAAAATTTATTTTCTAACTTAGAAAATAATTTCTTGGAAAATTATGTTAAAATTAATTCCCAAGAAGGATTGAAGGGGTCACAAACGGCCTCGCTTAAGTTCCAAACTCCTAAACAGAATTCATTTCAACATACTAATCTAGAAAATATATCCTAAGTTCTTTATTAAAATGAAAAATTTATGTATTTGGTAAAATAAGTGATGCTTCATTCCGCTCAATTTTATTCCCCTAATAATGTTTCAATCTCTGGGCATTAACTCGAAAAATACCTTGCTTACCATGGAGTTCAACCACTCCATATGGAATAGCATGATGGATAGTGAATGGACCGAACCAACGTGATTTCAATTTACTTGGAAAAAAATTCAATCTATAGTTAAACAGTAAGGCTTGCTAACCTGCTTTGAACTCTCTGACTTGAATGTACTTGTCATGCCATCTTTTTAATCTTTCTTTGCATAGCTTGACATTGTCATAAGAGAATGTTCGAAATTCTTATAACTCATTGAGTTGAAGAATTCATTTCTCTTTAGCAAGCTTGGGATGAGTTGCTGAAGAGCCTAGTAAGCTCTATGTTCTAACTCCAAAAGTAAATGACATGCTTTTCCTAATACTAACCTATAGGGAGACATCCTTAAAGGTGTCTTGAATGCTGTTCTGTAGGCCCATAAAGCATTGTCCAGTCTTTTGGACCAATCTCATCGGTTCAGACACACTACCTTCTCTAGTATGCCTTTTATTTCTTTATTCACCTGCTCAACTTGCCTATTCATTTGCGAATAGTAAGGTTGAGTCTAAAATAACAAAGTCAGTAGGAAAAATGAACTTATCTACATTCACCACTACATCCTCAATTTTTCCTTCAGGATGTGCTATAGATCAATCTACTAACTAAAGTGTAACTATAGTTGGTCTAACTTCACCTATCTCCAACTTTCTGAATATGGACATGGACATTAAGTTAATGCTCGCACCCAAATCGCATAATTCTTTTACCACAATAAGTTGCTCCAATGTTGCATGGTATGGTAAAACATCCATTATCCTTCAACTTTGGGGGTAATTTATCTTGAAGATATGCACTGTATTCCTTCGTTAGGGCTACTGTCTCACATTCTCCAAGTCTTTGTTTCTTGGACAAGATATCCTTCATGAACTTGACATAATTCAACACCTGTTCGAGTTCTTCTATCAATGGAATGTTGATATGAAGTTGCTTGAGTACGTTTAGGAATTTCTTGAACTGGACTTCTTGCTTCTACTTTTGAAGTCATTGAGGGCAGGGTGGTGAAAGATTTCTAACTTGGACTGGTTGCTTCGTTTTCTGTGGCACTTCTGCATTTAACAAAGTTATTAGATTATCAGACTTGATTGGTTTAGAAGTCTCTTTCTCAACATTCATTGGTTCTGGTTCTGGTGAAACTAGAGTTTCAATACTTGGTTGAACTTCCACTGCATCTTGAGTATCGACTTGCTCTTCTTATATTTCAACAGCATTGGGCTGAAACATCTTTCCACTCCTCAATGTTAACGCTTCACAATACTCCTTCCCTGGATTTCTCAAATTCTCCGTATCACTTGGCAAAGCACCTTGTGGACGGTTTTTCAGTTCAGTGGCAAGTTGACCCACTTAATTCTCCAAATTCCTTAGAGTGGCATCATTCTTTGCCATATATGCCTTCAATAAATTGTCTAAGCTGTTAGAAGGTTCAGCTTGTTGTGGTTTCTAAACTTGCTGGGTAAATCCGTATGGCTGGGTCTGTCTAGGTTAAGCATAAATGTTACTAGGTCCAGCCTCTTGATTAATCCATGAGAAATTACGGTGATTTCTCCAAGATGGGTTATAAAAATTTGACTATAGTCCCTTCCTATCTCGATTTTGGTTCTAATTTCCCATGTAATACATAAATTCTGGGTTTGATGGGCATTCTTCGAACAAGTGTCGTTATCCATAATAGACACATGCTGCATTTTTTGAATTGATTAGGTGGCTGAGCTACAACATTATTAAACCCATTAGTGGTAAAATTCTTAAGCATTGAGGAAATCAATGATACCTGAGCTGCAAGTGAAGTGAGGGGACCCACTTCATGAATTCCTGCAACTCGTCTTCCTGAATTTGCTCGATTAGTCGACCATTGGTAATTATTTCTTGCGATCCTCTCTATAATTTCATAAGCCTCATTGTAAGACTTAGAAAGAATAGCTCCATTTGCGGAAGTGTCTACTACCATCCTCGTGTGAGAATTAAGACTGTTATAAAACGTCTCTATTTGGATGCAATGCAGGATTCCATAATGAAGGCATTTCCTTAACAACTATTTGAATCTTTCCCATTCCTCATACAAGGATTCGTCATCTATCTGTTAGAAGGTAGTAATTTCACTCCTTAGCTTAGCATTCTTGCTAGGAGGGAAATACTTCCTAAGGAATCGTTCTGTTAACTTTTTCCATGTTTTAACATAATTTGGTGGAAATAAGTTCAATCAAGCTCGAGCTCTATCCCTTAGAGAAAATGGGAACAGTGTCAATCGAAGTGCATCTTTTGGCACTCTAGCTAACTTGAAAGAGTCGCTCACCTCCGTGAACAATCTCAAATGAATATGAGGATCTTCGGTAGGCATTTCACTGAATTGGCCCATTGTCTAAAGCATCTAAAACATCACTAGCTTCAGTTCAAAATGTTGTGCCTCGGGTCTCTTAATCCCTGAATTAAGCTCGTGGAACAATTGCACCGCATATTGTCTCAAGGCTCTATCCTTGTCATTAGCAATAAGGATAGGATTTCGAGCACAATTAGCTTCGTTTCCTTGATTCTGATTCTTGAAGTTCATCTCTTCGGCTCCTTATTGAGATGCTTGTCTTCTTCTTTCTTGAAAAGTTCGTTCAATTTCAGGGTCCACTAGGAGTAAGTCCATAATTCAGTCAATACTCATAAACACCTTAAATATTCAAGAAAAAAATTAAGTTAAAAATTTAATAGAAAAATAAATAAATCAAAATGTAAAAAAAAAAAATTTTAACAATCCCCGACAACAGTGCTAAAAACTTGAAACGATGAAAATGTGCAAGTGTACACAATCGTATTCAAGTAATAAAGTGACAAGTAAATGTCGAATATCATACCCACAGGGATTATGTTAGGAAAAATATTTATGAAATAATTATTAAACAATTTGGTTAATGAAAGATAATAATTGTGAAGGATATTAATCTAAACTAAATTAACCTAAGTTAAAGATAAAAATAAAAATAAAATTTAATTTCAATGCACGATTTCTAAACTTTAATCAATATGACATAAATTTGTTTTAATTACTTCAATTACTTAATTAAATCTAAATCATGTTCTTGCTTGTTACAAAATAAATTCACGGCAACCCGATATCTTGATAATTTATGAACAACATTACTTACAAAAATCAATTTATCTCTTGACGATATTCCTATGTCAATTCAACTGACTAAACTAATTTTTAATAAGTAAATTTGTTATTGCATATACATACTTTATGAACTAAAGTAATCTGTTGAACATATATGCCAATTCAAACGATTAAATTAAAATTCACAAGTAAAGGATCAAGTGAAGTAACAACATACACCTATATTGAAACAATTTAATCACACAATCCTGCAAGTTATGCAAGGCTATTATATCATTCAATATGGTCTCTAATTTAACCCCCAGATTCCTTAGAAGATTAAACATGCACAAATTAAATAGTGTTTCCATTAATCAAAATTTCAACCCGCTTAAATAATTAATTCATTAGTTATATCACAAGGGTAATGCAAATATAACTTAGGTATGATAATATTTAATTAAACAAAACATTCAGGGACTATAATAACATAAACATGATTCATAATAAATCAAGTAATCAACACAATCAACCCAACACTTAAAAAAAATTTAAGCCATTTAAATTAAATAAACAATAGCAATCATAAAAGTATTCATCTTAATAACAACAAGAATTTAAAATAGGGAAAAGGAATAGGATTAAATTCGGCAATTTCTCAAGAACTGTTACCGCGTTCTTTGTCGTTCTTGCTCGATTCTTCCCAGATCGAGGTATTTGATGAACACCTAATGAAGCTATTTCCAAGGCTGAAGACCACTCTTTCTCAAGAGGAGGAAATCAGCAGAGGAATGGAAGGGAAAGCCAAAGAACAAATGAGAGAAAGAAGAGAATTGTTTGTGCATTGGTGTCTTGAAACGAGAAGCTTAGGGGGTTTTTATAGGTGAGAGTTGAGAGCTATATTTAGTAAATAAATATCAGCCACTCAACTCCGTTGGCCGGCCACACATGGAGCAAGTTTGACTAGTTCAAACTTTGCTTAATTTGGCTTGGGGCATATCTATAAAATCACCAAAAGTAAAGGGGTTTGAATGGGATTTAGATAGACTTTGGGGGCTGCTTTGCAAGGATGAAAAATCAACTAAATTAGCTGATTGGGTGAGTCATTTGGACGGCACTTGGGCTTGCCTAATTCGTAGTGGTTCGGTCCTCGGTTGCATGCACATCGAGGCACTTTGCTTCAGGCTTTATAATTTATTTTTAACCCAAATTAATTAAAGTAAAAATATAGTTATAAAGTATAATTATGCTTCATATTGGACCGAAATTTTCTAGAAAATTAATTTTCTTAGCTCTTAATTCACTCGATGTAAAAATTCCCTCAACGGTTGAGGCCTTCTACAGTGTCTACTGACCCGATTTTCACCAATTGTGCAAAACTGTCAAAAAATAATCAAATTCATGTTCAATATTTATAAAAATAATTAAAAATCAATATGTTGGAAAATTTAGCACAAATTAATTATTTTATAATTAATTTTATTTTTCGACATTAATTACTAAGAATTTGCATGAATTTGAGTTAAAAAGGGTTTGAAAAAATCTATATATTTTCATCGTTCCAATGGGGAATAACTCTCTATGTAAAATATTCGGTATCGGAACAGGACAAATTAGGATGCATGACAAAATTATTTGGACACTTTAAGATGTTAGGTATGTTCTTGATTTAAAGAAAAATCTTATCTCATAGGGAATTTTGAATTCTAATGGTTGTAGGATAATCGTTAAGTCAAATGGGTTAAAAGTTTCTTGTGGGGCTTTTGTTATGGTGAGAGGACAGGAAAAGGGTAGCCTATATGTTCTTGAAGGGTCAACGGTTACTGGTGCGACTACGATTACCGAAGAAAAGTTGAAGTTGCCACCACATCTCGATGAGAATCAACCTGATGTCGTGATGACACAATGTGACTCTTTCTCACCGATTTCATTTCAACCAAACTTTGGCACATACGATTAGGTCATATGAGTGAGAAAATTATAAAAAATCTTGTGTAATAGGGATCTTCTCAAAGGCATTAGAGTTGGTAAGTTAGGTTTTTATGACTATTGCATTTTCGAGAAACAAACCCGAGTTAGTTTTGATTTAACAGTGCAAAGAACAATAGGGACTCTATATTACATTCATTTCGATTTATGGGTCCAACTTCCAACATCTCAAACGGAGGTAATAAATATTTCTTAACTTTTATTGATGATCACTCAAAAAAAGTTTGGGTTTATTTCTTGAAACAAAAAAGTGAAGTCTTCGAAATCTTCAAATAGTAGAAGACGCTGTTAGAAAAACAAATCGGAAAATTCGTGAAGTGGTTGAGAATAGATAATGATCTTGAGTTATATTTTTCAAAGTTTAATGATTTTAGCAAATGAGAAGGAATTGAAAGATATCGAACCATTGTTGAAACTCTGTAACAAAATGGAGTTGTAGAAAGAATGAACAAAACCTTTCTGGAAAAGGTTCGATGCATCCTTTATAATGCAAGTTTAGGGAAGGAATTTTAAGTTGAAGCCGTAAACCTGGCAAGTTATTTGATAAATTGATCTCCTCATCGGGCATTGAACGGTAAAGTTCCAGAGGAGATATGGTCAGGTAAGTCTCCCAATTATTATAGTCTTAGAATTTTTGATTGTCCTTCTTATACTAAAGTTAGCCAAGGAAAGCTTGAACCAAAGGCCGATAAATGCATCTTTTTGGGATACTTTGCTGGTACAAAAGGTTTTAAGTTGTGGTGTTCGAAATCCGAAAAAATAATTGTTAGTAGAGATGTTAAATTCGATGAATCTGTCATGTATCGATCAAAAATGAGACTTTTACTTTTAAAGACACAACAAATCAGAGTGTCTCGAGCAAGCTGGAGGCAAAAGTTGAAACAAGGGGTGACGTTCCGACAAGCAAATGCCCAAAGCCGTAAAGATGCGACAAATAGAGGTCTCGTCTTGACAAAGAGTCACACCACGTCGCAATGACACGATAAAATTTTGATCCTTTCAAGTTTGAAGCTATTTTGGATCTGTTTGAGGCTCCATCCAACCCTCAGTGTAACCTCTCAAATTCGACGTGAACGTTATGCCCGAATCGTGAAGTTCACATGGAACACCTAAATGACGAAACTACCCTATTGTTGTTTGAAAACCTTAATACACTCTCCTTTATTTTAGGAAAACATTCATTAATAAGTTCAACCTTCATTATGTCAAGTTGGAAACATTGGCGTGGTTTTAAGAAAAACGCATTGCTTTTCATTGCTTTAGAAAACCTTAATTAATTTATTTGCAAGCGAAATATTGTTTAAAAATCCAATTATTATTTAAGCCAAATAACATGCTCCTTCCAATTTTAGTATAATCTTATAAACCAATCTCAAGTATGAAAACTATGCATGCATGAAAATCCCCAAATAAAAATAAATCCCGAACCACAATTCAAACGATTTTACAGTTCAAAAATCAAATAAATTTAAGGAACTGTAAATAAATAAATAATAATTAAATTTGAGTCCGAAGTTCGTTGTACTTCCGCATGCCAAGTCTGATCCTAGTTTCGTACATTACTCGAGAAATTTGAAGTAATGGGGTGAACTAACTAGCTTAATGTGAGTCTAAACAATATAAGCATTTAGCATACATTTTTCTTAATCATTTTCACAAGAATCCATGTATTATATTCAAATCAACAATAACAACAATATAATGAGTCATGATCACATCATAATGCAAGATGAATTCCTACGCCAAACATCCGCTATACACCACGAGTTCTCCAGAACTTGTTTGCCAAACTCCAACATTGTGAGCAAAGCTCGATATGGTAAAACCACCATATAAACATAGTTACAGAAATTCTGCCATTTAACATTAAATGCGATAAAATTGCCAATCTCCACAGTACTTTCGGTGCAGTTCGCTGACTACAAATAAATGCGAACTTAATATGTCACCATTACTCCACAAAATTTCTCCATCATCCACAATAGCAAACCCATTCCAATGCACTTGAAAAATGTCATACAATCTCATATTTAGTCATGAATTCAATACTTTCACATTTCAGTGGTAGGATCAACATGCCCTCATACCATCATATACTTTCTATCAATGGAATCATTTATCAATCATTCAATTCACCATTAAAATGGTGTCATTCATACATATCGATAATTTCATATTCAATTACAATACTTTTCTTAGTGCATATAGCAGACTTTCAAACTCTTCATAACAAATCAGTCATCACAATAATTTCATATACCCACACCTTATTTTACGCTCTACTGCAGCACACTTGTGAATCTCGTGCTTTCTCTATAAGACTTTAAAACGAGCCTAAATTAAAACCATAATTTAATCAAATTAATATACCTCTTAAACAACCTCAAATACCCTCTTATTGGTTCAATTTAATCATCACAACTTCAATGATTTTTCAAATTCAAACTAGTTAGATTCCTTACATTGGTTTGATGTGAAATGCATGCGCGAACGTCTAACGGCTTCATTGTTAATTTGGGGCGTTTAAGTTAGAACCTAACACAATTTAATACTGAAAAATCAGTAGCTATTCCATCATTAAAGTCTTTAATATGAACAATTAACAATTTTTCCCAACATTTAAATTGAAACTACACACTAGCCCATAATCAACCACACTTACACTTCTCGAATTATCAGATCTGAGTCGCCGAACAATCAAGATTGATTTTTCCTGAATTACACATGATTAAAGGCTGATTAAAAAGGGTTCAAGAAACCAAGTTATTGCTAGAAATAGGTGGGAAAAATTAAAGAAACAATAATTCCCTTTTGGTGACTCTAGGCACAATGCACCCCCACCAACAGTAGCCAATTGGGGCTGATTTAAAACCACAATTGAAATCACTTTGAAGGCTAGAAAATACTCATTAAATATTTAAAAATCACCCTAATTCTAGATCTGGAAATTTGGGTATCAAACTTGAAAGATCCATCAAGAAATTGGAAGAAAATAAACACTTATGTTATGGGTTGCTCATGGGAGCCTGCAACCATGGCACACTTGTGTGATCCATCAAGTTCAAGGGAGGTCATTTGGGCCAATCGGACTGACCCATTGTTTGGAGAGATTGAATGTCCATCTACAAAGCTTGGAAAATACGGAATGTAATCTTCAAGATATGTAATCTTAGATATGATACGTAAATCTTAGAGATTTTATTTGTAGATAGCTTTTAAACTTAGCCATTGATGTACTTTGATATGAATAATTGATTTTAGGGAGACTCAACTATAAATAGAGGCTTATCCCCCTTATTGTAAATCACTTCATTCTTGAGTAATAAGATTCTTAAGATCATTCACTCAAAACTTTATCTCTTGTGTTCTTAGCTTTTCAATGGCTTTCTTCTTATTTTGTTCTTCTTTCATCTTTGTTCATCTTGAGTAGCTTTTGCTTTATGTTGGTGCCTTAGAGGAATTCTATTGAATCCTTAATTGTTCGGAGTTAGGTTGACTTAGGCCTTTTTGGAGCGAAAAAATTGCCTCAGGCCGTACGAATCGCAAGGTAAAAATTCTCTGTTTATAACAGTTGGTATCAGAGCTAGTGTTACGAAGACACAATTCAATATATTGAAAGAGACCACCAAACATATCGAGCTAATGGAGACGCGTGAAAGGGTTAGAAAGCTTAGTCGATCGAGGGACATGCTGTCAATCTTGGAAAATCGGGTGGTCAATCTCGATGAGTTTGTTGGGACATGATGGATACACTCGAGATAGTCATGAGTTGTATCGAGGATCTAAGGGAGGATAGTAAAGAGTTTGTGTTTGAAACTCTTAGATCCACTTTTGACAAATTGATGATAAGAGATGATACTCTTGAGGCCTTGGTGATGGTCATGAAGGAAGAGATTGCTAAGTTAAGGGGTGCTCACTATCTACAAGGTTGGCTTGGGAAGTGGGATGATAGCTTCGAGACCAAAGAAATGCAAGGTAGATGTTCCAAAACCCAAGAAGTTCAAGGGGGCTAGATTCACAATAGAAATGGATGACTTCCTGTGAGAATTGGAGCAATACTTCTGAAAGATGAGCAAATACAAGAGAAGTGTTACAGTAATCTTGATTATTATAAAATCAAAGTAGGAATTGATCTAATGACCAAAGCGAAATATTTACTATAACAAAGATTGTATTCCTTTTAGACTGACGATCGAAAAATATATGAAATCGAAATTTACAAAGATTGTTAGAATTCATGGACCTACTTGTAGTTTCATTATAATCTTATCCACCATCCTCTCTCTATAATTGGTATCAGAGTGTCAGTGTAACGTTTTTGTAGCATTAGAAAGAACCATTGATTTTTTCCTACTTATTGTATAATTTGTTCTCATTTGGTCATCTTTAACATATATTTTTAGTATTTTTAATTTAGTTATTGCATTTTCTAACTTAATGAAGTTCAGGCTAATTTCCTTTGAATTTATGATATATTTATTACTGATGTCATTGCATTAGTCTGTTTAGCATTACACCCAGAGATGTCATTGCAGGAACATGTCCAGAAATATCGATGCATGAATGTGTCCAGAGTTGTCGCTACATAAGAGGATCCAGAATTACGCCCAAAACTGTAGTAGTACTTGACAGCTATCTAGCTAACACACTAAAAATGTGTGAATTGTACAATTGGTATAACCAACTAGTACGGCCAAAGAATGCTAGATCTAAAAGGAAGGACACCTGTATTGTGAAGTTGCTGTTAAATAATGAAGAGAAGGAGAGAGAAGGGATCTTATTGTTCAGCCAGATTTGATTTTTTTCTTCAATCCATATTTTCTTAAAGCTTGCATCCATGGCATCTTAACTTCCCAAGGGCGACCTGACGCAAAAGAGAAGGCTGAACTGCTCCTGACGAAGAGCATCATAAGTGCACTACAAGAGGAGAGAAAGGGAGCAATTTGAGTAGGCTAGGAATAGAATACCCTAATTGTTCTGTTATTTCTCTTTCTTAAACGCTAGTAATTCTTATTATTTCAAGTTGTATGGAAGTACATTTGAAATTTAAAACTGAATGATATCTATTTCAATCTTACCTTTATTGTTAATCTTTGGATTTAATTGTTTGACCACAGAAGTGTGATTGCAGTCATTGTCACTGGAAGGTGAAGCGACAAATTAAGTTAACAAGCAAGACAACGGAAGTTGCTTGGGGATTGAAGGAATTTAATCCACTTGTTCTTGAATATGTTGCATTGCCAACACTGGAAGGTGTGGTTATCGTGCATGTTTGAGTCTTAGATCTAATAGGAGAGTCAAGTTTGGTAAGATTTTCATTGTGCTTATTTACAGCGACAAATTACTTGATATTTTAAATCTTGTGAGTCATACTTAGTTTTTTGCCAACTTTTCACGTCAGGAACCCCATTCCATTACCATTGCTTTACTTCTTAAATTTTTCATTATTGCTTCGGCAAATGAATCTCATACTTTTACTGCATTTACCTATTCATTGCTCCAACAACTTTACCACAATTTATATATTTTTATTTGTTTATTGCATCAACAATTATAAACACAAACATCTGTCCTTGTGGGATCGATATCCGATAAGCTTACATCTATCTACTATACTTGCATCGACAGTGCATGCTTGCATATATTTTTTGTGACATTCATAGCACGATCAAGTATTGACGCCGTTATCGGGGATGGCGTTAGTTTGATGTTTATTCTTGTTTTTGCATTCATTCTTTATTTTCTAGTCTTTATTTATTACTAACTTGTTTTCTTTTTTGTTGACTACATTTATATTTTTCTTTTAGGTATTTTATGACCCGAAGAAAACCTAAATTTATTGTTGGTTTAGATCATGAAATCGAACACACCATTCGAAGGAGATGACAACAACAGCGGAATATGGCTTTGCTAGGAAACGATGTAGTCATACCACCATAATCGCTATAGAATCCTGTTATATCTCCTATACAACCACAAACCATTAATAATCCACCACTGCCGCAAGATGATCAGATTCAGAATAGAACTATTCGAGACTTTGTTGTCCTTGTGTTAGATAATTTGCAGCCAGGGGTTGTTAGGCCAAGCTGGAAATTTTGAATTAAAGCCGGTCATGTTCCAAATGCTGAATTCTAATAGGCAGTATGTTGGTCTGCCACATGAAGATGCGAGAGAGCACCTTAAATCCTTTCTAATGATTTGTGCTTCTTTAAGTCAACATGGCGTTCCTGATGACGCCTTGAAAATGTAACTATTCCCTTATTCATTACAAGGATGGGCTCGTACCTGGTTCCTTGGACTATCTGCTAGATCAATCACTTCATGGAATGCGCTTGCAACTCAATTCATTTTGCAATTTAATCCACCAACAATGAATGCTCGTATTAGGAACGACATCACTGCGTATCATCAACTGGATGATGAAAATTTGCATACTACGTGGGAGCATTAAAAAACTCTTCTTCAATGCTGTCCCATGCATGGAATTCAATAGGAGACATAGATTGAAATCTTTTACAACAGGATGAATGCACAGATAAGAAATCTTGTCGACGCATCTACTAATGGTCCTTTGTTGGACTGTACATACAAGGAAGCTATCAGAATTCTAGAGCGAATTTCTCAAAATGATTACCAATATCTGATCCCTAGAGCTGTACAAGTCAAAGCAAATCTCAGAGTTATTGAATTAGATGCTATATCCGCTTTGAGTGCATAAGTTTCTTCGTTAGCAAACATGATAAAGAACTTGAAGGGGATTAGTGAAGTTGCGCCCATTCAAGTTGCTCAACAAATTGATGTTTGATAGCATTGCAAATTACATATATTTTCTCTCTAAATTGGTGTGTTAATTGTCTCTTTTGTATCTCATTTAGCATACATCATAAGCATTTCATACTTAGTTTTTATAATTTCCAACTCATTGCTAGTTAGTTTAAATTCTTACTATTTTTATATCTTTTTGTACTAATGTCGATGCAAGTAGCTGATGTATTGCGCTTTAGAATTGTTAGCGCAGGAACTCAGTCCAGAAGATTAATATTGGAAGAAGAATGTAGCCATAAGATCAGCTTGGAATTGCGACCAGCGATGTTGTCGCATAGAACGTAAACCTCAAATGAGTAAACTCATGCTGAATTTACATATGAAAGAACCAACGTAGGAACATCACAAGTGTCACCCTAATTACGATCTTAGATTGCGCCCAACAATGTAGCGACAACCTGCAGATCTCTGAAGAAAACATTAAATCTGCGTGAGTGCACAGCTGTATCGTAACTAACTTTGATAGCTGCAAAATCTAGATATGGATCTGAGATTGGGAGGCTGAAAACTGCAAATTTTGAAGGCTATAAATAGAAGAATGAAGAATGAAGAAATCATCAAGAGGTAGAGGATTAAATTCTGCAATTTTTGTGTGATTTAGAGACTTTAGCTGGAAAGATGAATTGACGGAGCAAGGGAGCAACCACTTCTGATGAGAGGTGCTTGATGCAATGTAAGAGGAACGATTAAGGAATAGTCCTAGTAGTCTAGAGATAGTAAGCTTTGATTGTATTATTTCATCCTTCTTTTACGCTGGTGGATTCTAATGACAATTGAATGAATAAAAGAGTATCTTTCATTGTTAGATCAGTTTGACTCTTATTTAATGCTTTTTATCTGTTTATTCTTGGATCTAATCGCATCAAACACGAGAGTGGCTTTACAATCTGTTGACATCGAGAGATGCGGTGACAGATTAGGTTAACAAGTAAGACAACGAGAGTTGCTTGGGACTAGAAGTGATTCTAGTTACTTGTTCTTGATTGCACAACGTTGCTCGCACCGAGAGGTGGAGTGATTGTGGGTACTTAAGTCTCGAGTAAATGGAAGATTGTTATTGGTAAGAGTTCATTGGTGCGTTATTGTTGTGACATTTCATCTAAACAATACTTTGTCGGTGCATCCAGCGTTGCGACTTAGCGAAATCAGTGATTCACTCCAATCCTTTTCACTTGATCATATTTACATTTTATGCATTTAAATATTCAACACTCAACACATTTGATTTACCTTCAGTACATTGACATTTAACCTCTGACATTTAACTTTGATTGCGTTGACAATATTGACTATTTTAGTGTGCAGATCTGACGTAATTACATTGACATCATTACTCACATTTTTCTTAATTTTAGTATTAGTTGCTTCGACATTTAAACATCAAGAACCCATTTCCTCGTGGGATCGATATCCGATAGAATTTTCTATCAACTATACTTGCATCAACGTGTGTTCACTTGCACAATCGCTGTGACGTTACAACGCAATCAAGTTTTGGCATCGTTGCTGGGGAAATGACATTTGTTTGATGTTTACTTTTGTTGTTGCAATTAATTCTACTTACTTAACTCCTAACCTTTACAAATTTGTTTACTTTTCTATTGTTTTCTTTTTCAGTTTTGTAGGCGTTGCATGTCCACAAGGAGAAATCCTAACAACCTTGTTAGTTTTGATCCGGAGCTTGAAAGGACATGAAGGAGGAGAAGGAAAGAATAAAGAAGAATGGCTGGAAACAATAATGATTTATCACCATTGCTGCCACAAAATGATATTCCTCCAGTGTTGCCACAAGCAGTTAATAGTATACCACCACTACCTCCACAAGAAGAACAAGAGAAAAATAGAATGATAAAAGACTTTGTTGTTCCTATACTTGATTATTTACAATCAGCGGTTGTGAGACTAGTTATTCAAGCTGGTAATTTCAAGCTAAAATCGGTGATGTTTCAAATGCTCAACTCAAATGGGTAATATTCTAGTTTTCCTCATGAAGACACAAGAGAACACTTAAAATCATTTATGCTTATTTGTGCATCCTTTAGTCAACATGGTGTCCCTGATGATGCCTTGAAAATGCAATTATTTCCTTATTCATTGCAGGGTAAAGCGAGAACATGGTTCTTGGGATTGTCGGCTAGATCTATTACATCTTGGAATGTGTTAGCAACACAGTTAGATGATAAGAACTTACATACAACATGAAAGCGTTACAAAACATTGCTTCGACGCTACCCAATACATGGAATTCAGCAAGAGACCCAAATAGAGATTTTTTACAATGGTTTGAATGCTCAAACAAGAAATCTTGTCAACGCATCGGCTAATGGTCCTTTGTTGGATTGTACCTACAATGAAGCTGTAAGAATTCTAGAGAGGATTGCTCAAAACGATTATCAATATCCAATCTCTCGTTCTGCACAGGTAAAGAATAACCTTGGAGTTATTGAGTTAGATGTTATTTTTGCTTTGTCACCGCAGGTATCCTCATTGGCCAATATCATAAAGAATATGAAGGGAACAAATGACATTGCCCCTATTCAAGTGACCTAACAATTAGATGCACCGATATTTTCTTATGAAATTTGCAGCGACGATCATAGTTATGAGGACTACCCACAACATGCAAAAAGTGCTTCTATGTCAACAACATCAAAAGGGGTTCATTTGGTAACTCATACAACAACCGATCTCAACAACCTTGAGGGAATCAAAATGCTTCCACATTTAGATATGAAAATTCCTCAAATGAAAGAGGTTATCGTCAAAGGAGTTAAAATACCAACCCATAGCAAAATTATAATCAGAATTCGCAAGTGAATTCTCACATAGCCAGATGAACCCACAATCTTGATTACAGCCATAATAGTCTGTGCTGCCACATATCCAAGGACAGCATTATCAACATCAATAGCAGTAATTTTCTTAACCAAAGTCAGATCCTATGGTTGCTCTTGAAGCATTAATGCGCAAGCATATCACGAGAACTACAAGGCAACTCTTCCATTCGAGCATTGGAAGCCCAGCTAGGACAGTTAGCTTCTAATCTCAGCACAAGGTCACCGGCCACTCTGCCTAGTGATACTGAGAATCTTACGCAAAGGGGGAAAGAGCATTGCAAAGTAATCACGTTGAGAAGTGGGAAGCAGATAGTTGAACCAAGCAGTTCTGGCCAAGACCATTTCGATGCATCTAAACCACAGCAACAAGAAGAGGATGCGGTTGAAGGATGTCAAGCAGAAGTAAATGAAGAGGAACCAACTATAGTAACATCTATGCCTACAGTTTGCCTAACAAAGTTATCGGCACAACTACCAACGTCGAGACCACCGAGTTTTCCACAACAACCCACTGCTATAATACCTTTGTCATTTTCGCAAAGATTTAAAGAGAAAGTCCATGATAAAGTGTATCAAAAGTTTGTTTCTACTTTGAAACAATTACACATTAACATATCTCCTGTAGATGCTCTTATGCAAATACTTAGTTATGAAAATTTATTAAGGAGCTACTATCAAAGAAGAAGAAATTGTCTAAAATCAAGATGATTGCGCTCTCAGAAAGGTATAGCGCTGTGCTTACAAATAAGTTGCCAACCAAGATGAAAGATCCTAACAGCTTCACAATCCCATGCTCCATTGGGAATCATTATTTAGGTAAGGCTTTTTGTGATTTTGGAGCAAGTATTAACCTTATGCCTTTGTCTACTTTTAAGAAATTACGAATAGGTTCGATGAAGCCCATTGCGGTGACATTAGAACTTGCGACAAATCCTTAGCACAACCTAAAGGGCAAATCAAAGACGTACTTGTCCAAGTTGATAAGCTTGTGTTACCTGCTGATTTCATAATCCTAGATTGTGAATTAGAGAAGGAGGTGCCCATTATATTGGGGCGGCCATTTCTAGCAATGGGACGCACACTTATTGACGTATTCAAAGGAGAACTTATCATGCATCATAATGATGAGCATGTGACCTTTAGTGTGTTTGAAGCATCTCCATCCGGAACTAAAGAGCAATGTCATCACATCGACGTTTTGGACGAGATCATTATAAAAGAATTTAATGCAAGGGGTTCAGCAATGTTAGATGAAGATGCAACGACATCCATCGATGAAATCCTATATGTGTAGACAAAGAAGAGGTTAACAATTGTGAGCTGAGATAGAATTGGTAATTGGAGTCTTTGGATTTGTCTAATAGGATGAGCCCAGTGTTTAAACCATCTATTGAGCAAGCTCCAACCTTGGAGTTGAAGCAATTGTCGATGCATTTGAAGTATGTCTTTCTTGGTGGCAATGAGACATTGCCTGTTACTGTCAACGCATCCCTCGATGCAACACAAGAAGATAAGCTCATTGTCATTTTGAAAGAACACAAAAGAGCCATAGTCTGGAGCATTGCAGATATTAGAGGCATCAGTCCCTCTTTTTGTATGTATAAGATAAGGCTAGAAGATGAAGGGAAGCAATCAATTGAGCAACAAAGAAGACTTAATGAGAAAATGAAAGAAGTAGTGAAGAAGGAATTTATCAAATGGTTAGATGCAAGCATCATATACCCTATTTTTTATAGCAATAGGGTGAGCCCCGTCCAATGTGTGCCTAAGAAGAGTGGGTTCACAGTTGTGACCAATGATAAGAATGAGTTGATCCTTACTCGTATTGCAACCGGCTAGTGAGTATGCATGGATTATCGTCGACTGAATACGGCCACAAAGGACCATTTCCCACTACCTTTCATTGATCAAATGCTGGATAGGCTATTTGGTAAAGCCTATTATTGCTTCTTAGATGGCTATTCTAGCTACAACCAAATTACCATTACGCTGGAAGATCAAGCAAAGACCACGTTCACATTCCCTTTGGAACCTTTGCCTTCCGACTTAAGCCATTTGGATTGTGCAATGCGCTAGTAACATTTCAGAGGTGTATGATGGCAATCTTCTCTGGCATGATCGAGGATTCCTTATAAGTATTCATGGATGATTTCTCTGTCTACGGACAAAATTTTGACCAATGCGCTAACAATCTGGAAAAAGTTTTGAAGAGATGTGAGGACACAAATCTAATTCTGAATTGGGAGAAATGTCACTTCATGGCAACTGAAGGCATTGTCGTTAGCCATCATTTATCTTGTCAGGGCATTGAAGTTGATAAAGCAAAGGTAGAAATCATCGAGAAATTACCACCGCCCACTATTGTCAAAGCAATAAGAAGCTTTCTTGGACATGCTGGTTTTTACAGATGATTCATACGTGATTTTTCCAAGATTGCTAAACCGTTATGCTCACTATTAGAGCAAAATAAAAAGTTTGTGTTCGATGACGTGGTAGTGACACTGTGAACGATACTAAAGCATTATCGATTGTGGAATAACTAGCCCTTCGTGCAAAAGTAGTTCTTATCAATATACTTTATTCTGATTAATTTATATGTTGTTACAGGTTCTTCTTAGAGTTAGACACCGACGGCAGGGAGCTCGATCTTCTAGAACTTGTAGGATTATATTATGCTATGCTAGGAATATAACCTTGGGATCTTTGAATTTACTTTATTACTATTAAGATGATGTTGGATATACACTTTACCTAACTTTTATGATATATATATATATATAATCGTGTGCTTGCTATCATGATGTTTATTCTCTAACCTTGTAGCATCCTATACTTAGCTGTTTCTTCTAGATCGAGTTTAGGGTCTTACATTTAGTGGTATCAAAACCAGGTTTGGCAACACTCAAACTGTGTTATGGGTTTATCGAATAAGTTAGAATGTGGTTACACTAATATAAAGGTGTAATAGCTGACTTAGAAAGATCGAATCTCTGACGCCACACCTGTAAGTGCTTTGTTGAAACGTTTTTTTTGGAAAAGTTCCTGAATTTTATTTTTAAATTGAAAACGGAGTCGTCACCAATCCTTTTTTACTTTGTGTGATTGGGGCACCTTAAAACATTTAAATTTATTTCAAAAAAACAATTTGGTCTTCGAAATCCAAAAAATAGGTTTGGGAGTCGGATACGTGTGAGGAAGGATTAGCATCCTCACACGCCCAAAATTGGTACCTAGTCGATTTTAAAGGTCTTAATTGTTAAAATTTTGAAAACTCGAAAAAGTTAAAATTTTGCCTAAATGCATGATTTATTTAATGTTATTAAAAATTGAATCTTGCGAGGAAGGCCCGTTACTTTGAAATAATTAAGAAGGAAATCATATCCAATAAGTTAGGACACAACACCTTGAATTTTTAAAAATAACAAGCATTCCTTTTATTATTTTTAAAAATGAAAAAGATATTCGATTATTTCGATTCGAAGAAAAACTGCACCCAGTAAGTTAAGGCACTACTTAATAAAGAATAATTAAGAAGGAAATCACAAGTAATGAATATTGCATTGATTTTAAAACCTTTTACTTGATCAAAACACGAATATTTAAAAAAAAAAGATGAATATGAATGAGCAAATACAATTTGTAACTTAATAAAGATGGTTTGGCATAAAGAATAAGCAATACACATTAATATAACAATAGTAGGTACAAATAAATAAAATAGTACCAATGTATAAATATATATATATATAATTAGCATGGGTCAAATTAGAAATAAAACCAAAAAAATGATTTAATTAAAAATGTCAAAAGATAAAAAAAAAAACAAATAAAAAGTACCATATTAAAAAAATTTTAAAAGGCAAGGGACTAAATGGGGAAATTTCTCAAGTCCACACACATTAGTTTCAAAACTGTGGTCAAGGACCAAATTTTAAAACAAATAAAATCAAGTTGCTGATTTGAAAAATATTTTAAAGGAAAAAAGGGTAAATTTTAAATAAAATGAAATGAGGAGGCACTTGCCAAATAAATTCCCCTTTTTACGTTTTTCCCTTGAAACGACATCGTTTCAAGGCCATAAGGGTGGGCCTGAAACGACACCGTTTGGTGTCTAACTTGTCACAAAATGAGGACCAAATCGAAAACAATTTAAAATTAATGGGCACATTTTAAAATAATCTAAAATATGAAAAAGGACCTATTTAAAACACCTGAAAACGTGGAAGGACTGCGGTAGCAATTTCCCCAAAATCCAAAAACACGCAGATCTCCCCATGCAGGTCGGGTCCAATGCAGGTCAGCCGTAAAACGGCGTCGTTTTGGATTTTTTTAAACCAGGCCAAAACGACGTCGTATCATTTTGCTATATAAATCAAAATTTTTAGAATAACAAAAATCATTTTCTTCCTTGCTCAAAAAAACTTTCTTTACTCTAATTTTTTTCTCTCAAGCATCCTCTCAAGGCCGACATAGGGATCCACCGTGCCCATTGTCGTGGGTTGCCGATCACTGGTGTTGACAACAGCTACCAACTACAACCATTTTATAAAAAAAATCTTTTTTTGTATTTTTTATTCCCAAACCCATATTTAGGGCAAAAACTCCAGATCTGGTCTAGAAATCCAAAAAAAAAAAACAAAAAACATTTTGGTTCTTTGGGATTTTTAGGGGTTTTGTTTTCCTTTTTGTTTCTCATCATCGGAGCCCCGTACGGACAAGATGATATCCGGGAGGTCGATTTTCATGAAACGAGCCACCCTTCATCGAAGGTGGGCCTCAACCATTAACGGCGACTTGTCTGAACAAGGTACGGTTCCCCTCCCCTTTTTTTGTTGACTATTTTTTCTTTGTATTTTTTTAACACCCAAAACCTGAAAACTATCGTTAGTTAGGGTTCTAGTGTCTTACTATTCATTCATCACTATTCATCTTTAACATAATTATTATTCAGACTTTATTTTTATTAAAGAATTTCATTTTCGACATTTATGAAGACTTCTACTGATACCTGATGGATAGGTATCGGTAGTTGTCAAGTCAGTAAACAGTTCAATAATAGTATAGATTTCTATTGATACAAGTGATAGTTCTACTGATAGAAGTTTCACCTCTACCAATATTAAAAACTCCAAAGAGCTACTACGTTTATCGACTATAACCCAAATTAAATCTTTCTTCTTCAGTGTCACCGGTAATCCCGTAACAAAATCCATTGTGACTCATTTCCATTTCCACTTAGGAATGGTAGTAGGCTGCAACAATTCATTGTGACTCGTTCCCATTTCCACTCAGGAATGAAGTGGGCATTCATTGCCCTCAATGCAAACAATGATTTCTGGCTCAAAGCATCAGCGACAACATTAGCTTTTCTCGGATGGTATTCAATTACCAAATCATAGTCTTTCAATAATTCCAACCACAGACATTGCCTTAAGTTCAATTCCTTCTAAGTCATCAGATACCTTAGGCTTTTGGGATCTGTGAATATGTGACACCTCTCACCATATAAATAATGCCGCCAAATCTTCAAAGCAAATACAATGGCAGCTAACTCTAAGCCGTGGGTCAGATAATTTCATTCATGTGGCTTTAATTGTCGAGAGGCATAAGCTATCACCTTTTCGACTTGCATCAACACACAACCCAATCCATTCAGAGACGATCACTATATACGACAAACTTTTTACCTGTTTCAGGTTGCGTCAATACCGAAGCTTCTGTCAACAATTTCTTTAACTGATCAAAACTCTTTTGACACTTTTTTGACCATACAAACTCGATATTCTTCTATAACAATTTTATCATTGGTAGGGTTATGATAGAAAAAATTTTCACGAACCGACAATAATAACCTGCTAATCCCAAGAAGCTACGTACCTCAAAAACATACTTTGGTATCTTCCAATCGAGAATAGCCAAAACTTTACTTGGATCAACCTGAATCCCTTCCGATGATAACACATGGCCTAGAATCTCACTTCTCGCAGCCAGAATTTGCAGTTGTTGAACTTTGCATACAACTACTTTTCTTGCAATATTTGTAAAACTTCCCTCAGATGTTGAGCATGCTCTGCCTCCGTCCTAAAATAAATCAATATATCATCAATGAAGACCACTACGAATCTATCCAGCTAAGGTTTAAAGACTCGGTTCATCGAATCCATGGATGCTGCTGGAGCGTTAGTTAACCCAAACGGCATTACTAGAAACTCATAATGTCTATATCGGGTTTTGAATCCTCTCTTCTGCACATCACAGTCCTTTACCCGTATCTGGTAACAACCCAATCGAAGATCTATTTTGGAGAAAACTGTCGCACATCTCAACCGATCAAACAACTCATTAATACGAGGCAACAGAGATTTATTCTTGATTGTTACCTTATTTAACTATTTGTAATCTATACACATTCTCATCGAACCATCCTCCTTTTTCAGAAACAATACTGGTGCACCCCAAGGCGATATGCTCGATCGAATAAAACCTCTGTCTAATAACTCTTGCAGCTGCACCTTTAACTCTTTCAATTCAGTAGGTGTTATTTTGTACGGTGGAATTGAAATCGATGTAGTATCGGGTACTAAATTAATGCCAAATTCTACTTCTCTAATCGGCGGTAAACCTGGTAACTCCTCTGGAAACACATCCGTAAATTCCTTAATAATCGGCACCTGTTCTAACTCTGTTCCTATACACCGAGTATCAAGTATATAAGCCAAAAATGCTTCATAACCTTTACGAACCATCTTCTATGCAGATAAAGTTGAAATTACTGTGGTGTCATTGTTCAACCTCTCAGACTCAATTGTGATTACCTCCCTTGTCGAACATTTCAAATCAATCCATCTTCGTTCGAAATTAAGCATTGCATCATGCTCAGTTAACTAGTCCATTTCCAAAATTACATCGAACTTAGTGAATGGCAATAGCATCAAATCAGTAGAAAATTTACAGCCCTGGACTTTCAGTGGACACTTACGACATATTAGATTAATAATGACACTATGACCCAATAGGTTTGTGAATTGTACATCAAACTTTGTTGACTCAACAGACAATTTCTTTTCAGTGGCTAATGCAGTACAAATATATGAATGAGTTGATCCCGGGTCAATCAGTGCACACACAATATCATTAAAAAGATAAAATATATCAATCACAACATCGGGAGCGGCACCCTCTTCTCGAGCTTGGATGGCATAAGTTCGTGCAGGTGCTCGAATATCAAATATGGCTACGTTATCCCTATTATCACCCAGATTTCCACCTGTACCACTACTTTACCCTAGACATCTATTCTTTTGTGGTGTAGCAAGGGGTTTTACACTTTGTTCCTCCTTTGCTTCAGATCTCATAAGATAGTTTCTCAGAAAATGATCTGTACTTCCACATCGATAACATGTCCCTTTCATCTTGCGACACTCGCCTGCATGGCTCCTCTTACAATACCCGCATATCGGAATAGGTGAATTGCGAACGCTAGCTACACTGTCTGCGGGTCTGTTTTGAAATTTAGATTCTGGTGGTCCTGACTTACTCCTGCTCAGATATCCCGAAGAAATTGATCCTCGACTAGCCTTTTCTCTGAATCTCTTCGACGACAGCATAGAGAAAGTCCTGGCAATATTCTTCTTTCCAAATTCTTGAAACCTCCTTTCTCTCTATCTCTTGCTATTTTAGATTTCTTCCATCTTTTGAGCTGTGTATCCTAAAACTACCAACAGTTGAATTTCAGAACCACCCACCATCATTTTGATCTCGTCGTTTAACCCATCTTCAAAACAAACACAAAGGGCTTCATCCGTTGGTACAACTTCTCTGGAAACTTGTTAAGCTGTACATATTCTCATTCGTATTCTGCCACTATTTTATTTCCCTATCTCAATTCTAGGAATTCCTTCTTTTTCTCATCCAAGTATCACTTGCTAACAAATTTCTTCTTGAATTCTATTTGAAAGAAATCCCAGGTAACTTCATTTTCAGGCATCAATGCCACGATCATAGCCCACCAGTTGTAAGACTCATCTTTCAATAATAACGCAGCATACCTCACATAGTCTTTCGGAGGGCAAGTCATCTCATTTAGAACTCTCAGCGTGTTTTCTAACCATTATTCAACTCTAGAGGGATCATTTTTTACGCTTTCTCGGAAGTCTTCAGCCTCGTACTTTCTAACTCTATCTATTGGGATACGACGCCTAGGTTCTACCATTGGTGGGGGTGGAGGCCTAACTGAAGGTGCTACAAGTCGAACAGTTGGCTGAGTAACAGGGGGTGGAGGAGGTGGTGTCATGGGATTATTTCTCGTGAGTTTCATGAACCACTGCCCCGTCAAACAGAAGAACATATTATTTGCTTCATTTTCTAATTAGTGAAATTGATGCACTATGACTAGCCCTAGAGTCATTAGTCGGAACATTGCTATTTACCTCGGTAGTTTCATCTTTTTTTGAAACTAGCATCCTGTATTTATCTGTAAAAATCATAGTTAGATCGGATTCATCTCTATCACACTATCACAGGTTCATACGGCATGTATTTCGAAATCATTAAGCACGATCAATACAATCCAAGAAACAGCTAAATCGAAAGATCTAATACCATTAAATGTAACACCCAAAACTCAAAAATTATCGTCGATTAGAGTTCTGGTGTCTTACTATTCATTCATCACTATTCATCTTTAACATAATTATTATTTAGACTTTACTTTTATTAAAGAATTTCATTACACACATTATGAATCATTATTTGATTATAAGCACAATTTATCAAGGGCAAAAATATCATTTTTGACATTTCTGAAACTTCTATCGGTACTTGATGGATAGGTGTCGGTAGTTGTCAAGTCAGTAAACAGTTCAAGAATAGTATAGATTTCTATCGATACTAGTGATAGTTTTACTGATACAAGTTTCACCTCTACCGATATTAAAAACTCCAAAGAGCTACTACTTCTATTGATACAAGTAAAGGGACTACCGATATTTCTAAATACATGACTATCGATATTTGGAATTCATCTATTGTTACAACCTAAGTTAGTACGCAACCTCTTTACTTTTACCGATAATTCCATGGATACTACCGAAACAAGTATACAAAATTTCAAGAATCATGCCAAAACACAAGTTTAACAACACAAACATTCATGACTTCATTATGCAGTAAGCCTACACGAATACATAAGTCCAAAGCCATTACATAGTACTTTAAACCTATAAACTAACTTGCACAAACATACATCATTATATTCAACATCTCTTCCACCAAAACAAGGTTTCCACAGTCTCAACTATATAAACAAAGATATCATCATCCTAGTACATGTCATATAACCAAGTGATGTAAGAATTATCGAACAACTCTGGAATAGTGTGATGCTCCAAGATGACCTGATCTCCGAACAGCAAAATTGAATCTACAAAATAGCAACAGCTTCCACAAGTAAGCATTTCCAAGCTTAGTAAGTTCATAAAGTTAAATAGATTTACCAAACTTCAAGAGTTGTAAAATCTAATCAATTGAATTGAGTAAGTAATATACATCCGAGGTAGGTTTTATGCATTTTTAATACTCACGATGACACAGAGTCATCAAAATTTTAATACGTATTGGGAATCATATACTCACGATGACACATAATCATCAAACCACATAATCCATAAAGGATTCATATACACAAAATGACACATAGTCATCAGACCTCATAATCCGTAAGGAATTCATATACTCACGATAACACATAGTTATCGAACCTATTACATTCACGACTCAAAGCTCGTTATCCCTTTATTTCCTTTACTTTCGTCTTCTTCACCTCTGATCATCATTTCAACTCACAGCATTTATTACAATACAGGAATGTGTAATTTAAATTGAAATTTAACCACACGAACTTACCACACTGGATTGCAGTTGTTGGATAGATTCCTAGGACTAATCCGTAACTTTTCCTTTCCACTATCTGCGGCTCGATCGTAATCTAACACAACAATCATCTAATTTCTCACATTAAATCATGTATTAAATCATTTAAAACATTTTGATCGTTTGTTTGGGATATTTATGAAATTACCCTAGTATTTCACTTTTATTTAATTTAGCCTCTAACTACAAAACATGTAAAATAAATCCTTTCTTACTAAACCCATACTACTCGGTTTCTCCTAGCTTTCATACAAGTCCCTACAATTTATTCATTTCACACCAAATACCCACATTTTCATTATTTTAACATTTTAGTCCTTAAACCCTAATACATCAAAAATTACTTAACAAAAAGATCCAACCCAAACATCAAACATACAAATCCGTCAAAAGCTTTCAAGAACAAGCATATTCAGAAATGGCAAGTTCCATAACATTTGACAGATTCACAAATTAGTTCTTAAGTAAACTAGATTAAGCTAATACGAACTCAAACATAAAAATTACTAAAAACGAGTGAGAAATCACCTACCAAATCGAAGAGTTTGTTATGGCCGAAGTTATCCTTATGTTTTTAGGGTTTCTAAGTGCTTTCGATTGAACAAGATGAATGAAATTCATCTAATTCTTCTTTTACTTTAATTTAACTTACTTATTTTCAAATTACTAAAATGTCCTTAAGGGTTTAACATTATTTTCACTAAATAATAGCCCATAACCATTCACTATACCTTGTTAAGGTATATCTATCAATTAAGGACCTTTCTAAGTCCTCCCTTTACAAACCAACCTATTTAATCAATGATTTCATACCTTTGTCACTTTTTACGATTCAGCCTTTTTTACTTAATTAACTTCCTTGACGATAAAATTTCGTAACCAAAATTTAATAAAATGCTAACAACATCATAAATATTAAAATAAATGAATTTACGACTCAACTCGTAGGAGTTGTGATTTTGAAATCACTATTTTCGACACCACTGAAAATCGGGTTGATACAATTTTATTTATTTATTTCGAAAGAAAGAAAAAATAAAAATAATAGAATAGATATTATGTAAATACTATACCTTGAGAGCACAGAATAATTCTCGAAAAAAAATTTGTATTTGAATATGATTTTGGTACTAATCGTGTGTCTGTAACCTTACAACTAATTTGAGATTCGGCTTTTATAGTCATTTTTACAATGATGCTTTCTTGTTTTTTGCCATTAAAACCTACCGACTTTCCTTCAACTTGTTCTGCAGATGCAGGGGCAATGGTGGTAGATGGTGGTCGTGCTGCTAACGTGGTAGCAGATGAATAGGCGAGGGGAATGGCGGTAGCAGCAAGTTACAGCTAGGGTTTCTAATTATTTTAGGGTGTTAGGCCGTTTGGGCTCTTAGAGTGTTGGGTCATAGGTGTAACTGGGTTTTTTTGAGTATTTTAATTATGTTAATGGACTTGGACATTTAAAATTTAAAAATGGTTTTTAATTTAAATGTTTTGTTTTATTTGTTTGTTTTGGATTTGGTTTGGGCCAGGACAAATTGGGCTTCAATAGCTACCCTTCTTTGCTCGTGGTTGTGTAACGGGGACGGAGCAAAGACTAAAGGAAGCCCAATTTCGTCTAGTCTTATTGAACTCGATTTCTTTGGCACTTTTTCTTCAAGTTGCCTACTCTTTGCTTTATTTGCCGTTCTGCTCCTCATAATCTCAGGATGACGGGATATTGAAGCTTCACTCCACTCCACTGTAACCTCAAGGACATTGAGCTTTGCTTTATTATTTTCATCCGACCCATTGTAACTCAGGGGTATAAGATTTTGGTGTTCACCTCACTCCACTATAACCTCAGGGATGTTGAGATCTGCTACCTGTTTTAACACATTTCTTTGTAAATCACTAGGAAGATGGGATTTGAAGTCTCATTCCACTCTGTTGTAACCTCAGGTATCTTGAGCTCTGCTTCATTATTTTCATCCGACTCAGTGCAACTTAGGAGTATAGGATTCTGGTGCTTCAGTCCATTTCGCTGCACTCCACTGTAACCTCAGGGACATTAAGATCTGCTACCTGTTTTGACCCACTTCTCTATACCTCTCCAGCAAGATGAGATTTGAAGTCTAACTCCACTCCACTATAACCTCAAGGACATTGAGCTCTGCTTTGTTGTTTTAATCTGACCTACTACAACTCAAGGTTATAAGATTTTAGTGCTTCACTCCACTCCACTGTAACCTCAAGGACGTTGAGATCATCTACCTGTTTTGACCCATTTCTCTGTATCTCTCTAGGAAGATGGGATTTGAAGTCTCACTCCAATCCGCTGTAACCTCAGGGACGTTGATCTCTAGTTCATTATTTCCATCCGATCCATTGTAACTTATGGGTATTGGAATCTGGTGCTTTACTCCACTCTACTGTAATCTCAAGGACGTTGAGATCTACTATCTGTTTTGACCTACTTCTCTGTACCTTACCAGGAAGATGGGATTTGAAGTTTCACTCCACTCCACTATAACCTTAGGGACGTTGAGCTCTGCTTCATTATTTTAATCTGACCCACTGTAACTCAGGGGTATAAGATTTTGATGCTTCACTCCACTGCATTGTAACCTTAGGGACGTTAAGTTCTGCTTCATTATTTTCATCTGACACACTGCAACTCAGGGGTATAGGATTTTTGTGCCTCACTCCACTCCACTGTAACCTTAGGGAAGTTGAGATATGTTACCTGTAAAGTGTGCTTTTATGGTCCTTTATACGGGCCACATGATTAGGATGTCATGACTAAGATGATTTAGATGCTCCTAGCTAAATGAATGCAAATGATGGATGTCAAATTCTATCCATTTTTTTTTTCGCGTTGACATGATTTGTTGTTCATCTAGGTTAAGTTATTGGTGTGCTACCCTATCTTCTTCTAGGTCTGTTATGGAACTTAGCAGTGTATTCCTAGTTTGAATTGCTTGTTTCAAGTTTAGTTCTTTTCAACTAATGGTCTTGTTTCAGGTTCTTGTACCATTTAGGAAATTCTAGAGTGATACGCATTAATCCTTGTACGTTACAACGTCAGTCCATTATCCATTATTTTTAATGCAAAAATGCTTGAACAAGGTTGTGAAAGAATGAGGTTGAATTTTATTAAAGATAAAATTCAAAGGAAAGAATTAAAAATGACAAACATTGGTCAAAGAAAATTGCCAAGTATAAAAATACTCAAAACAATATTAGGTGCCCCAGATATCAAAGTATGAGCTTCTCTAAGTCGTCTTGACGAGGACTAATCTGAGCTCGATATGTGTCTAGAGAACCTGGAGTGCTTTGTTAATGCCCCAATATGTGAAGTTTCTCTGTCTCGTTACGTTTGAGGGAAACAATCATTTTAAGTCCATTCTTTGTTCCAAATTTGAGTCTCCCTTTTTGGGTTTTCAACTTAAAATCCATTTGGTTTCAAGACGCCCTTTACGGGTTTTCATCTTAACCTCTCTTTTTTTTAAGACACCCTTTGCGGGTTTTCATCTCGACCCTTTTTTTAGGGGAAGTATTTCTTCACCGAGTCTAAATTGACGGGATTATGCGGATCTTTGCAATCCATTTCAGTCAAAATGAGAGCTCCTCTAGAGAATGTTTTCTTTACTACATAAGGTCCTTCCCAATTAGGCATTCATTTTCCTCGAAAGTCTTTATGTATGGGAAGTATATTTTTCAAAACTAGATCCCCCTTATGAAATTCTCTGGGAGGAACCTTTTTGTCAAAGGCTCGCATCATTCGTTTTTGATACATCTGACCGTGACAGATAGCTCTTAATCTTTTTTATTTGATCAAGTTTAGCTGATCATATATGGCTTGGACCCATTCTACCTCATCTAACTATAATTCTGACAAGACTATGAGAGAAGGAATCTCAACCTCAATAGGTAAAACCACTTCGATACCATACACCAATGAGAATGGTGTAGCTCTAGTAGAAGTTCTGACTAAGGTCCTATAAGAAAATAAGTCAAATGGTAACTTCTCATGCCAATCTTTATATGTTTCTTTTATCTTTGCAATGATCTTCTTGATGTTTTTATTTGCTGTCTCCACTGCGCCATTCATTTTTGGTCGATAAGGAGACGAATTGTGATGTTTGATCTTGAATTGACTGCAAACCTCCGCTTTTGTACTGTTATTCATATTCAACGCGTTGTCGGATATGATCCTTTCCGGCATCCCATATCGATAAATGATCTCTTTTTCAAGAATTTACGAACTACAGACTTTGTGACGTTGATGTAGGAAGTAGCTTTTAGCCACTTAGTGAAATAGTCGATAACCACAAAGATGAATCTATGACCATTAAAAGCCTTTGGTGAAACTGGTCCAATGACATCCATGCCCTACATAGAGAAAGGCCATGGAGAAGTCATGACATGAAGATGCGACAAGGGTACATGAATTTTATCTCCATAGATCTGGCATTTATAGCACATCTTAGCATAATTAATCCAATCACATTCCATGGTGGACCAATAGTATCCAAATCTCATAATTTGCTTGACCATTCTGACACCATTAGCACGTGTTCTACAAATGCCCTCATGGACCTCTTCAAGGATTTTTTTATCTTCAATTGCGTTGACACATCTTAGCAACATTTGATCCTTTCTCCTTTTATACAAGATTTCTCCATCCAGGACATACTCATTTGCAAGCCTTCTTAATGTCCTTTTATCATTTTTAGTAGCTTGCTCAGGATATTTGTGATCTTTTACATGCTGAAGGATATCTTAGTACCAAGGACGGTCATCCCTTTCTTCTTCTTCTTCAATGTCATAGCAATGGGCTGGAGCCTCGTAAATGCTCATTTGAATGGGTTTTACATCTTCTGGTCTGTTTACTTTAATCATCGAGGCCAATGTAGCAAAAGCATCAGCTATCTGATTTTCTTCTCGGGGAAGGTAATGGAATATGATGTCATCAAACTCTTTAATTAACTCTAGTACCAACTTTTGATAATCAATCAACTTGGTATCTTTCATTTCTCATTCTCCTTTGAGTTGATAGATCACTAGTACGGAATCCTCATATACCTCTAAAACTTTGATCTCCCATTCTATGGTTGCACGGATTCCCATGATACACGCTTCATATTCTGTCATGTTATTTGTGTAATCGAAATCAAGTTTACTGGTAAAAGGATAGTGGTCTTCTTCTGGTGATACCAAGACTGCCCCAATTCCATTACTCGTGGCATTTGAAGCACTACCGAAATTTAATGTCCAAGGATGTTTTATTGTAGTTTTCTCTTTAGTGGTTGGAACATACATTAAATCCTCATTTGGAAAATCAAAATTTATTAGCTCATAGTCCTCTAAAGCTCTGCTAGCTAGGAAATTTGCTATCGCACTACCTTTTACTATCTTTCAGTTTACATAGACTATGTTGAACTTAGAAAGTAAGATTTTCCACCTAGTCATTCTTTCGTTCAATGCAGTTGACTCCATCATGTATTTCAAATGATCTAATTTTGAGATTAACCAAGTCGTGTGGTATAGCATGTATTGTCTCAATCTCCGAGTGGTCCAAACTAAGGCGTAGCATAGTTTTTCAATCGACGAGTATCTTATTTCGCAATTGGTGAACTTCTTGCTAAGGTAATATATTGCTCTTTCCTTCCTTCCAAACTTATCATGTTGGCCTAGTACGCATCCCATAAAATTTTCAAAAACTACAAAGTACAAGATCAATGGTTTATTAGGACTTGGCGGCATTAGGATGGGAGCATTGGACAAATAATCCTTGACTTTGTCAAAAGTCTTCTAGCATTCATCATCCCACACACTTGGGTTATGCTTCCTAAGAAGACAAAAGATGGGATCACATTTTTCAGTTAACTGTGAGATGAACCGAGCTATGTAATTTAATCTCCCTAAGAAACCTTGAACTTCATTTTGTGTATGGGGTGGTGATAACTCCTGTATGGCCTTGGCTTTATCTAGATCAATCTCAATTCCTCTTTTGCTAAACACAAAGCCCAACAACTTGCCCGAAGTGGCTTCGAAAGTGCACTTGGCGGGGTATAATTTTAGTTGAAACTTTCTTAATTTCAAGAATAGCTTCCTTAGGACCTTTACATGTTCTTCCTCTATTCGGGATTTCGCAATCATATCATCAACATAAACCTCAATTACTTTGTGCATCATATCGTGAAACAAAGTTACCATGGCTCTTTGATATGTTGCCCCTACGTTCTTAAGTCCAAAAGGCATCACTTTATAGCAAAATGTCCCCCACATTGTGACAAACGTAGTCTTCTCCATACCTTTAGGATTCATCCTTATTTAGTTATATCCGAAAAAATCGTCTATGAATGAGAATAGTGAGTGGCTTGTTGTGTTATCTACTAGAGTGTCGATGTAAGGTAGTGAAAATTTATCCTTTGAGCTAGGTTTGTTCAAATCTCGATAATCCATGCACATACGCACCTTCCCATCCTTTTTAGGAACAGGGACTATGTTGGCTACTCATTCTTAATATTTGACCACTTAGAGGAAACAAATGTCAAATTTCTTTTTGACCTCTTATTTTATCTTTAATAATACATTAGATCTCATCCTTCGAAGTTTTTGCTGAACAAGTTCGCATTCTTCCTTTATGGGAAGCCTATGTACCACAATGTCAGTATTTAGGCAAGGCATGTCTTAGTAAGACCATGCAAAATATCCTTGAACTCTTGGAGCAACTTAATAAGATCCCATCTTGTTTCTGCGAAGATAGTTGTTCTGATCTTTACTTCTTTCTTTTCATCTTCATTTCCTAGTCTCACAACTTCTACTAATTCCTTATGAGGCAAGATTTGTTTCTCCTCTTGTTCCACCATTCTTAACAAATCGGGAGACAAGTCATAACCTTGATCATATTCAAAGCCTTGAAGTTTTTCTAAACACATATCTTGCTTAAAATGAGGCTCTGAGTCAATATCAGTGTCACTTATATCATTGATATCCAAAGACCTGTCAAAGGAATAAAACGAATCCAAAGAATAAAAAAATTTAAGAATGATTGATTGTATGGTATGAGTATGAGTATAAAAAGTTTGTCAAATTGGACAAGAATGAATGTATTTAAGAATGATTAATTGTGTAAAATGAAAGAATAATTTGATACAAAATTGACAAATGGGATAGAAAATACATTTTTTCATTAAAGATACTTGAATAATGATCATGTACCCTTTACAAAGGATCCATATTGCTCTCAGGCTTAAAGCCATAGGTGCGTTTTGAGCATTACTCTGAAGAAAACCTAAAGTTTACAATAAGTTCCAGATGTTTAAAATGTTTCCTGGGGCGTATGGACAAATTCCCAATAGATTCCCTTATTCGCCTTCTTCCTCAGAGATAGCATTGATGCCGAAATTCACTGTGATTCCTTCAGTCTCTCTTTTCCCCTCCGTGATCTATGGCTTTGAATTAATTATCCCTCTGGAAACAAATGTTTTTGATATATGGGGGAAGATCATTGGTTCCCACTTGATATCTTCCCCGGTCAAACGTGCCCTTCTTCTCTCCTGCTTCTTCTCTAACTCTCTTTTCTTCTCCCTCATATTTGGCTTATACCCTAGGCCAAAACGATCTCGTTTATCTACCAACATTGGCTCATTGATTCTCCCTTAAAGATACTTTCCTAATCCTTTTCCCGATAATGTCCTTTTCCTGATCATTAGTTGCAGACCCATCCTTGTGTTTTGTGATATTTTTTGGTGTAGGGATTTTACTTCCTTCGACAATCAAGTTGCATTCACAAACTCTAAAGATCAAAAATTCAATTCCAAAGCCTCTTTGTCCGCTACGATGTAGGGTTCCTCATTTGCTATAAATGCAATTATGTCTTCCTCAGCACTGATTATGACCAATCGACCTTCAGTCACCAGCTTCAATTTTTGGTGCCGCGATGATGACACTGCCCCTGCGGAATAGAACCATGGTCTTTCAAGCAAGCAGTTGTAGCTTGGTTTGATATCCATTACCAAAAAATCCACCTCATATGTGTTTGGTCCAATTTGAAGTGGTACCTCAATCTTGCCCATCACTTTTCTTTTAGTCCCGTCGAATGCTCTTACTATATTATTGCACATTTTCATATAAAAGCTGTCAATCGGTAATCGCTTCAAAGTAGCCAGCGGTAACACATTCAGAGCAGAGTCATTATCTATGAGTACCCCAGGCAATATGTACCATTTACAATGATGCGTGGTGCCATTACAGTTATAGTTTTACGGGACTCTTTTGATATTTTTGTATGGAAATGCCACCTACTTCTATATAATGATGCGTGGTGCCATTCTCTCTTCTACCTCGTTGGTCTGTCTTCTGAAGCGCAAACATCTTTAACCTCTTCCCTTTTTTCAAAAAACTCCAACTTCTTATTGTCCATTAATTTTTGCACCAAAACTTTGAATTCAACACAGTTTAGGATCCTATGTCCTTTAATGGCTTGAAATTCACAGTAATTTTCGATCCTTGCTACTGTGTTCTCCTTATCTTGTGTGATCAATCCCACATTAACCATATGATGCCATACCCACTTGAGCGGAGATTTAACTTCCTCCACATTAATTTTGGTTCCCCGGTTCTTTCTTCTACTATTGCATTTATTCCTTGATCAGGATGATTGGGCAAAGGATTCTCAACTATATTAGGTCTTGTTAGTTCGTCGAATCTCACGACTCCTAACCAAATAAGCCTATCGATTAGCTTCTTGAAGGTGGGGTAATTCTCAATTGAATGCCCAACTACTCCCGCGTGATATTTGCATTGAGATTTTGCGTCATACCAAGTTGGGAATGGGGGTTTCAATGGCTCCAAATAGTGTTGGGACACTACATGCTCATCATATAATCTTTGGTGGAGCTCCTTATATGTCATAGGGATAGCAGTGTATTGAGTTCTTTCAGTGTTTTCTCTGGAACTTGATTCCTGTCTTGGAGTGTTTTGGTAATTAGTCATTAGGGCTTTTGGTTGTGGCATCATGATCGGCTTTGTGTAATTTGGCCTGTACATGCTCGCATTGTTTACTTCGTTATCCCTTTTCTTGGGAGCAGGCCTATTAGTGCTTTCTCCAGCTTTGATCTTTCTATTTTTTATTGCGCTCTCAATCATTTCCCCAGACATGACCATATCGGAGAAACTTTTAGTGGCATTTCCTAGCAAATGATTCAGGTAAATTGCTTTTAAAGTACTAACGAAGAGCATAGTCGTCTCTTTTTCCATCAGTTATGGCTGCACTTGAGTTGCCACATCCCTCCATCTTTGGGCATACTACCTGAAGCTTTCACTTGGCTTCTTCTCCATATTTTACAATGTGATTCTATCAGAAGCTATGTTAGCAACATGGCCATACTATTTCATAAAGGCCTAGGCCAAGTCTTTCTACAAACTGATTTTTGAATGACTAAGTTGATTGTATCATCTAGTAGCAGATCCTACCAAACTTCTTGGAAGCAGTGAATCAATAGTTGGTCATTATGGACATATCCTGCCATCTTCAAGAAGAACATGGTGATATGAGCCTCTGGGCAACTGGTCTTGTTATACTTTTCAAAATCTGGTGTCTTGAATTTGGGGGGAAGCACTAGGTCTGGGACCAAACTTAACTCCTTAGCATCTATCCCATAGTAGGTTTTGACTCCTTGTATTGCCTGGATTTTTTCTTCCAACAATTTGTATTTTTCCTCCATAATTCTAGGGAGATCCATCCTTGCTATTTCATCAAAGTCAGGGACGCTAGGATTTGCAATGTTATTTTTCGAGTTGGATCCTGATCCTATTGGATAGTTAGTTGGCCATGAAATACCAATAGTATGTTATTGAGCTCTTATGGTAACAGTGGCTTCTCGTGTGTATGTTTCTGGTGGAACTTGGTTGTGTGGAGGTGTATAGCCTTGGAGGTGAATGGCGTCCTCATCTTCTTCTGTAAGATTTATTGCGGGACATTTCCCTTTATCAACCCTACCATTGTAGAATATTAGCTCGAGGCAACCGAGCATATTATGGATGACATGATTGCACGCCGGCATAAAAATTGAGAGGTGCTATATCCTTAATTCGGGATGAGGCGTACCAGTGGTAGATAACTGTGGAGCAGAGAGCTCAACCGGGATCAGTGACTTGGAAATTTTTCAAGACTGCATTTCAAGGCAAGTATGTGGGAGCCAGTTATATAGAGGCTCGTAGATGAGAGTTCTTGAACTTGAAGCAGGGAGAGAGCTATGGTACGAGGCTGATTTCCTCCGACTTAATAGATATGCCCGCGTACTGGTCGCCACTGAGCACGACAAGTGTATGCGGTTTGAAGAAGGTCTGAGGTTTGAGCTACGAGTTCTAATAGCTTCCCAAAAGGAGCGGGTCTTCGCGGTGTTGGTTGACAAGGTGAAGGCTATTAACGAGGTTAAGCGCATTGTACGCAAGAGGAAAGAACAAGAGAAGGCCCAGAGTAGAGCCAAGAGAGAGACTGGACCTGTTAGTACTGCCATGCGCTCTAAGAAATGGGCAAGATTTGATGGGCCTCCAAAGACTAACGCATCAGTGGGTTCCAGTGCTGTAGGACGCTGTGATTACTGTGGCAGACGCCACACTAGCAAGTGTTGGAGGAAAACTGGGGCTTGTCTGTGGTGTGGTTCGCTAGAGCACAAGGTATGCGAGTGTCCTCAGTTAGCGGAACAGATGCCTACTTCGGCATCGATTACAGTTACGAGCACTGTGCAGTTCCCAAGAGGGATGCCGCAGCCAACTAGGGGTCGGGGTATTGGTAGAGCTGGTAGTAGCACTGGGTGGCCTAAAGGAGCATCGGACAAAGGTGCGATTTAGACTAAGGCTCGACAGTCTGCTCTTATTTATGCGGCATGATGTCTCGAAGACAAGGATGACTACGATGTGACTGCAGGTACATTTTATATTCATATTGTACCTTACTATGCTTTAATTGATATTAGCTCAACTCATTCTTATATTGCTAGTACTATATCTATGAAATTGCATGTATTGGTTGAGTATACTGCTAGCATCGTTTCTGTGATTAGTCCTCTAGGTCAATCCGTTCAAGTTGATAAGGTATTCAAACGGGTATCGTTAAAAGTTCAAGGAGTTGTGTTCCTAGTTGATTTGATGAAACTTCCATTTAGGGAGTTTGGCTTTATTATGGGAATGGATTGGTTAGTAGAGCAAAGGGTTAGTTTGGATTGTGCATCAAAGAGGGTCATTCTGAGAACGAAGACTGATGAAGAGGTTATGGTGATTGGTGAGTGTCGGGATTACTTGTCCAACGTGATCTCTGCTCTTATGACCGAGAAACTGCTAAAGAAGAGTTGTGAGGTGTATCTTGCCTTTATTACGAGTACTGCACTTGTCAAGCTAACTGTTAACGACATCCAGACCGTTAAGGATTTTTCGGATGTATTCCCTGATGAGCTACCGAGTGTAGCACCAACTCGAGAGGTTAAGTTTGGCATCGACTTACTGCCTAGTACTACTCCGATGTCCATCGCACCCTATTGCATGGCACTGAAAGAACTCACGAAATTGAAGGCTCAACTGTAGGAATTGCTTGACAAGGGTTTATACGACCGAGTGTGTCTCAAGGGGAACACCTATATTTTTTGTGAAAAAGAAGGACAGTATGATGAGAATGTGCATTGATTATCGTCAGTTAAATAAGCTGACCATCAAGAACAAGTATCCTCTACCGAGAATTGATGATTTATTCGATCAATTCCAAGGGGCTTCGGTGTTTTCTAAGATAGACATTCGGTCTGGTTATCATCAGCTTAAGGTTAAAGATGATGATGTGCATAAAACGACTTTCAAGACACGCTATAGCCATTGTGAGTTTTTGGTCATGCCATTCGGCTTGACGAATGCCCCAGCAGTGTTCATGGACTTGATGATCCGCGTCTTTCAACAGTACCTAGACCGATTTATAGTGGTGTTCATAGACGACATATTGATATATTCAAGAACTGAAACAAAACATGACAAGCATTTACGGGTTGTACTTCAGACGCTTCGCGAGAAACTACTCTACGCGAAGTTCAATAAATGCGAGTTCTGGTTATCGAAAGTATCTTTTCTGGGCCATGTAGTGACTGTGAAGGGGATTCTAGTTGATCCTAAGAATGTGTCAGAGCTCCGAAGTTTCCTCGGGTTAGCTAGTTACTATCGAAGGTTTGGCAAAGGATTCTCTCTGATAGCATCACCTTTGACGAAATTGTTATGTAAGAATGTTCCATTTCGATGGTAGGAGGAATATCAAGTGAGCTTTGAGGAGCTCAAAATAGTGCTAACACAAGCTCCTATGTTGGTACAACCTGAAACGGGTAAGGATTTTTTAGTTTACAGTCATGCATCACACGTAGGCCTCGATTGTGTATAGATACAGGATGGTAAAGTGGTGGTGTATGCGTCATGACAGCTCAAACCACATGAGAGTAACTATTCTACTCATGATCTTGAGTTGGTTACGGTTGTGTTCGCACTGAAGATTTAGTGGCACTATCTGTATGGTGAGAAGTGTGTAATATATACTGATCACAAGAGTCTCAAGTATCTGTTGACTCAGAAAGAGTTGAATATGAGACAACATCGATGGGTTGAATTACTTAAAGACTATAACTATACGATAGAGTATCACCCGGGTAGAGCTAACATTGTAACTGACACTTTAAGTCGTCGAGCGATGACTGAACTAAAAGCGATGTTCGCTCAGTTGAGCTTATCTGGTGATGGTGGGTTGTTAGCTGAACTACAGGTGAAACTGACTTGGGTTGAACAGATTCGAAAGAAATAGTTGCAAGTCAAGCTTCTAATGGAACGTCTAAGTATGATTAAGTCCAGCGTTGAGTCGAAATTTAGCCTAAATAGAGATGGAGTTTTGTGCTTCAAGGGAGACGTTTATGTACTTAGGGATGTCGAATTAAGGTCATTGATTGATCGCACTATAAACGTCGTAGCATTTATGTGCAAGCGTACACTTTCGATGCAAGTATAATAGACAGATGTGACTCTGTTGGATATCAATCCCACGAGGATGGGTGTCTATTGTCTAAAATTATCGGTGCATTGAATAAGTAAAATGCAATAAATTGTGAGAATGGTTGTCGAAGCACTAATATGAAAATAATGATAAAATGTGATAAAGGTAAAATGGGATCCACAACGTGTATAGTCAGCAAAAAACTAAGTGTGGCTTACAAGGTTAAGAATAACAGGTAAATTGTCGACGCAATGAAGTGCAATGAACATCTTACCAAACTTGGCTTTTCTATTAGATCAATGACTTTAGTACGCACACTAATCACACCTTCGGTGCTGGCAATGCAACACACTCAAGAACAAGTGGACAAAATTCCTTCAATCCCCAAGCAACTTCCATTGTCTTGCTTATTAGTTTAAACTATCACTGCACCTTCCTGTGATTGTGACTGCAACAACACTTTCGTGCTAAAATCATTCAAACCCAAAGATTAAACAGTAAAAGAAAGCTTGAATAAGATATCATTTAGTTTAACAATCAAAAGTACTTCCATACAAACTTGAAATAAACATGAATTACCATCATTTAAGGAAGAAATATAAAAGAACAAATGGAGAATACTATTCCTAGGCTACTCGAAATGCTCCTTTACTTTCCTCTTATGTCATAGTTAGGAACTCCTCATTAGGAGCTGGTCTGCATCGCCTTCACGTTGATTCACCCGAGGGGTCTCAAGCCTCCATAGCCAAAAAGCTCAAAAGCTAGGTTGAAGAAGATAATAAAATGGGAGACTAAAGGAATAGAGAGACACCTCCCTTCATGCTTTGTGTGTGCTTATATTTAGTCCCAAATGTACAGGTGTCTATTCTCCAAAATTGAGTTGTACAAGTTGGTTATACCAGATTGTACAGCTCATACATTTCTATTCTTATTAGACAACTGTCAGATACGTCAACAATTCTAGACACGTTCATGCAGCGACAATTCTGTACATGTTCATGTAGTGACATTCCTGGGTGCAATTGAATACTTATGAAGTGACATTTCTGGATGCAATTTGAAGAATATTTATGCATTGACAGTCTTGGGTGCATTCTAGAAATATTCCTACGACGACAGTTTTGGTGAAATCTAGATGTACTCATGCAGTGACAGTTTTGGGCACAAATTTGGATGTTATTTTGCAGCGAGAACTCTGTACACCTTCATGCATTGGGCATTCTGGACAGGTTCCTGCAGTGACATCTCAAGATGCAATACTGAACACTAAATGTGGCGACATTAGTAGAAAAAGTAAGATAAATGAAAGAAAATTAAACCAAACATCACTAACTTAGAAAATGCAAATACTAAATATAAAATGTTAAAATTGCATGCTAAACATGGTATAATGGGAACAAATTATACAATAAATAGGAAGGAAACATATGTTCTTTTTAGTACCATCACACCCCCAAACTTGAGTTTTTACTTGTCCTCAAGTAAAACAAAAATTAGCAAGGCTACAAAAGATTTTTTTCAATGCAATAATCATTCTAGCAACTTGAAGCATCTGAAATCCTAATGCATGAATTACATTCAAATGACAGAATATTGCGCCAACAATTTATAGGTATGAATAACTAAAATTGCAATTTCATAAATGCTAAGCATCATGCTTTAAACCTTAAATTCATTCTACCAAAACAACATTTATTGTAAAATAATATACACATATATATTTTTTCTTCTTTTCTTTTTTTTTATGTGACTGACGGATGTCTTTTCATTGCATTACTATACCCTTGTTCCTGGGAAGTAACGATGGGGTGCAACAAACCCCTAGGGAGTATGTAATTGCGCCAACACACACTCGTACAGTGACAGCCTTTGGCTATATTACTTTTTCTAACACTTGAATTAGAGTGTTCCCCCTTGATAGTTCACAATACACACACATTAGAGTGTCTTTTATTCATAACTATACTTATATACAAGTAGTTGTAAATGGAAAATTTATTCAAGATCTAAATAATGATAATATTCATTCATTACTAATGCAATCTAAATCATTCATCCAAAAATTGAAGATACAACATTCAATCAAATTCATCCAAGTCATTTATTAACAGTTCACATGATTCAAGAATTAAGCATCAAATGAAAAAAAATATTCAAGCACATTTTCAATAATCATGCATGCTTCATTAAACTCAAAAGGACAATTTTTTTAAATGTGAGTGCAATTTCATTTCGAGCCCATATACATTCCTCCCAAACTTAAAGTTTGCATAGTCCCCAATGCACTGACATAAATAAATATTATGGAAATGTAATGACAATGTAGATGCAGCGACAATAAAAATGCAGGGACAATTATACTACAGCTACATGATATGCATTAAAACTAAACTAAGTACGAAAAATAAAAACTAACTTAGTGTGCTGCAGCCGAAGATGTGGCTGCATGGGTCTTCTTCTTCTTTCGTTTGCATTCCTCCTTGCGTCGCCTTTTATCCTTGGCACGCTTTCACTTTCGTTCTTTTGGCATGATCGGATTTGCGGATTCCTACTCAACATCAGGTTGTGCCCTAGCATCATCGACCGTGACATCAAATGGGTGTATTTCAGCAAATGGTACAACATAAAGCACCATGGCTAGACGATTGTAATCCTCATTACTGACCGTCATAGCCTCCGCCTGACTCGCTTCAAGTGGCACCAAATCATTAGATGATGCACCCACAAGTCTAGGTGCGGTGACAAATTCCTCAGACGAATTTGTCGCGACATCAGGTCCTTCTCTTCTTTCTTCTTTTTTCTTTTGTTTGAGCTTCGCATAGTTTGTGGATTTCTCCTGAGTTTTCAACTTTGTTCTAGCATCATCAACTGCTTCATTCGTTGGTCCAGTATAGACCACTATCGCCTAAGGGTTTTCATCAACAGCTTCCACCTAACTCGCTCCATCTTGCTCCAAGCCTTCAATTATTGCACCCACAACTTCAAGTGTGAGGACAAAGTTTTTAGCTAAATTTGCCTCGACATCTATTTCTTCATCTTTTTCTTCCTCCACATGAACTTCTTCCATTTTCAACAATAAGTCAGTAGGTGCAGTACAGTTGTACAAAATTGCACTGACAATGGAATTCTAATGCGTCGACAATGGTGTTTACTTACTTCTCAATCGGTGTAGACACAATATTTATTCCTTCTTCTTCAAGTGCTTCGTACTCTTTTATTCTTCACATGGTTCCAAAAAATCTCCACTCTTTCTTGCGTTTTTTCCAATTTCGTAACTTATTAATTACGGATATAGGCATCAAAATTATGCTTTCACTGAAATCACACAATGTCTTTCTAATATACCGATCACCAATGAAATAGGGTATTGAGAAGCTCTTGGGATCCTTAAATTCTTGGAGCAATTTAATTGTCATGACAGTGCACCCTTCAGTAAGTGCGACTGCTTCGACTTCTCCAATCTTTTCTTCTTTGACCATGCATCTTCAAGTTTCTGAGGTTGATTTGCTGTAGCATTTGTGGTGACAAAATGATCTAATTTTGTCTCTGCAATATTTTTTTTAACCTTTTCAGCTGCAGTTTGCTTCTCAAATTATTTTGACATCTTTCCATTGTCAAGATCTGAATTATCTTCCTTTACATTAGCATCTGTAACAACTTCAATTAGTTGAGTCTCACTTCTTATAATGATTCCCTCACAATGCTCTTGCCCTTGTGATATCGAATTCTTAAAATCCATCGACAAAGTTTCTTGTGGTCGCAAATTTATTGCGCTCACAATCTGACCAAATTGATATTCAAGAGCTTGTATGGATTCAGTTTGACTCTGAAGCACAACGTCAGTCTTGGCAATATATTGTCTCAACAAATTTTCAATTGATGAAAACTCTGATGCTCCATCTTGTTGGATATTTTGCCTTAACAAAGGTTTATCATAATTGGGCAGTGTCCACTCAGATCTAACATCGTTGTTTATACTTCCAGGGTCTTGATTATTCTAACAAAAATTTGGATGTTGCTCTCACTCTGGCGTGTAGGTGTTAGAATATGGATTTTCATTTTGATCGAAATTTCCCATGTGGTACACATTTGCTGGATTTGATGGGCATTGTTCAAACTCATGGTTGCTTCCACAGTAATTGCAAATTGTCACTACAAATTTCCATTCTGCAACTGCTGTAGCATTCTGCATATTAGTCAATGCAGATACTTGGGCTGTTACGGTATCGAGCTCCATTTCTACAGCATCACTCATGTCAGTCCAAAATCTTGAGGTTCTATACACCTCATTCCTAGCCATATTTCGCTAAAAGAAAAATTGTAAAAATAAACAACAAAAAGGAAACAAGTTAGTGACAAATAAAATTTAGATAATAAAGAACAAATACAAAGACAAAAATAGACATCAAACAAATGTCATCCCCAGCAACGATGCCAAAACTTGATCGCGCTATTAACGTCACAACATTTATGTGCAAGCGTACACTGTCGATGCAAGTATAGTATATAGATGTGAATTTGTCGAATATCGATCCCACGAGTATAGGTGTCTATTATCTAAAATTGTCGATGCATTAAATAAGTAAAATGCAATAAATTGTGAAAACTTGTCGGAGCAATAATATGAAAATAAAGATAAAATATGATAAAGGTAAAATGGGATCCATAACGTGAAGTAGTCAGCAGAAAACTAAGTGTGGCTTACAAGGTTAAGAATAACTGGTAAATTGTCAGTGCAATGAACATCTTACCAAACTTGGATTTTCTATTAGATTAATGACTTTAGTATGCATACTAACCATACCTTCTAGTGCTGGCAATGCAACACACACTCAAGAATAAGTGGATCAAATTCCTTCAATCCCCAAGCAACTTCCGTTATCTTGCTTGTTAGTTTAAACTGTCACTGCACCTTTCAGAGACTGTGACTGCAATAACACTTCCATGCTAAAATCATTCAAAACCAAGGATTAAACAGTAAAAGAAAGCTTTAATAAGATATCATTTAGTCTAACAATCAAGAGTACTTCCATACAAACTTGAAATAAACATGAATTACCATCGTTTAAGGAAGAAATATAAAAAAATAAATGGAGAATACTATTCCTAGGCTACTCGAAATGCTCCCTTACTTTCCTCTTGTGTCATACTTAGGAACTCCTCGTCAGGAGCTGGTCTGCATTACTTTCACGTTGATTCACCCAAGGGGTCTCAAGCCTTCATAGCCAAAAAACTCAAAAGCTAGTTTGAAGAAGATAATAAAATGGGAGACTAAAGGAAGAGAGAGACACCTCCCTTCATACTTTGTGTGTGCTTATATTTAGCCCCAAATGTACAGGTCTCTATTCTCCAAAATTGAGCTATACAAGTTGGTTATACCAGATTGTACAGCTCATATACTTCTTCCTTATCAGACAGTTGTCAGATGTGCCGATAATTTTGGACATGTTCATGCAGCGATAATTCTGTACATGTTAATGCAGTGACATTCGTGGGTGCAATTGAATACTAATGCAGTGATATTTTTGGATGCAATTTGAAGAATATTTATGTAGTGATAGTCTTGGGTGCATTCTAGAAATATTCCTACAGTGACAATTTTGGTGAAATCTGGAAGTGCTCATGCGACGATAGTTTTGGGCATAAATTTGGATGTTATTTTGTGGCGACAACTCTTTACACCTTCATGCATTGGTCATTCTGGATAGGTTCCTGTAGTGACATCTCAAGATGCAATACTGAACACTAAATGTGGCGACATTAGTAGAAAAAGTAAGATAAATGAAAGAAAATTAAGCCAAACATCACTGACTTAGAAAATGCAATAACTAAATATAAAATGCTAAAAATGCATGCTAAACATGATATAATGGGAACAAATTATACAATAAATGGGGAGAAAACATATGATCTTTATAGTACAATCATAGATTCTACAGGAGGCTCATACCAGTCCTTATGCTATGCACCCGGATGGATATAAAATGTATTACGACTTACGAGAGTTGTACTGGTGGCCTAGGTTGAAATGGGAGGTGACAACATTCGTTTTGCATTGTTTAACTTGTCAGAAGGTAAAAGTCAAACATCAGCTGCCCTCGGGGTTGATGCATGATAGCATTAGAAAATACCATTGATTTATCCTTACTTATGGTATAATTTGTTCTCATTTGATCATCTTTAGCCTCCATTTTTAGTCTTTTTAACTTAGTTGTTGCATTTTCTAACTTACTGAAGCTTGGCCTAATTTTCTTTAATTTTATCATGTTTTTACTAATAATGTCGCTGCATTAATTGTTCAGTATTGTGCCAAAGATGTCACTGCAAGAACCTTTCCAGAAGGATCAATGCATGAAAGTGTACAAAGTTGTCGTTGTAAAATAACATCCAAATTTGCGCCCAAAACTATCGCCGCAACTGATAACTGTTTGATGAACACACCTGATTTACATAAGTGTACAGCTAGTATAACCAACTTGTACAACTAGAGAAAGTTAGATCTGAAAAGGAGGACACATGTAATTGGCAGTGGCTGTTAAATACTGATAAGAAAGAATCTTCTAACAGTTTTTTCTTCTTCTTGATTTTTTCATTGGATTAAAAATTCTTCTTCAGCACCTTCTTAAGCTTGCATCCATGGCAGCTTAAATTCCATGAGGGCAACCTGACATTGATGAGAAGGCAACCCTGCTCCTGACGAGAAGCATCCTAAATGCGACACAAGAGGAGTGTAAGGGAGTGATTCAAGTAGACTAGGAATAGGATACTTCAATTTATTCTATTATTCTCTTGCTTAACGCTAATAAGTTTTGATAATTTGAAGTTGTATGGAAATACAATTTAATTTCATATTAAGTTTAATATCTATTTCAATCTTTCCTTCATTATTTATCTTTGGATTTAATTGTTTGACCATGGAAGTGTGATTGTAGTCACTGCCACTGGAAAGTGCAGCGACAGATTAAGTTAACAAGCAAGTCAATGGAAGTTGCTTGAGGATTGAAGGAATTCAGTCCACTTGTTCTCAAATGTATAGCATTGCCAACACTGGAATATGTGGTTAGTGTGAGTATTTGAGTCTTTGATAAACAGGGAAGTAAAGGTTGGTAAGATTTCATTGTGCTTAATTGTGGAGACAATTTATTTGTTATTAACCTTGTGATCACATTTAATTTTTTGTCAACTTTTCAACTCAGAGAATCCCATCTCATTATCACTGTTTTACTTCTTAAATTTTCTTAAATTGCTTTGACAAATTATTCTCACACTTTTACTCCATTTTCTTATTTTATTGCTCCGACATTATTCATCACAATCTCTCTTATTTTAACTTTCGTTGCATCGACAATTATAAACATAAGCTATCATCCTTGTGGGATCATTATCCGATAGATTTACATCTATCTACTATACTTGCATTGACAGTGTACGCTTGCACATATTTGCTGTGATGTTCACAGCGCGATCAATGCCACAGATTAAGATTCCCTAATGGAAATGAGAGCAGGTGAAGATGGACTTCATTAGTGGGCTACCCCTAACACCTACTAAGAAGGACTCTATATGGGTTATTGTTGATCAAATAACCAAGTTCACCGATTTCCTACTGATCCGAATCGATTATTCTCTCCAAAAGCTTTCTAAGCTTTATGTCACAAAGATTGTGAGGTTGCAGAGTCCCTGTTTCGATCATTTCAGATTGGGATCCGTAGTTCACCTCGTATTTCTGGAAAAAGCTGCATGAGGCACTAGGGGCGCGATTGTATTTCAGTACTACGTCCTTATACGAAGCCTTGTACTGTCGTAAGTGTTAAACTCCCTCATGTTAGACTGAGTTAGGGGAGGCCCAGAATTAGTGTCTGAGACTAAAAATACTGTCAAGTTAATCCGAGATTGACTGAAAACGGCCTCTGACTGACAAAATTCCTATGCGAATTTAAAGCAGAAGGATATATAGTATTCTGTCGATGATCAGTTATGTAGATTTAAAGCGAAAGGATATAGAGTATTTTATCGATGATCAAGTATTTTTGAAAGTTTCACTGTGGAAGAAGGTCCTTCAATTTGGACGGAAGGGTAAACTGAGTTCAAGATTCATCGGACCATATCAAATCGTAAAGCGGGTTGGACCAATGGTGTACCAACTCGAATTTCCCCCTGAACTTGACTGCATTCACGACTTGTTCCATGTTTCCATGTTACGAAGATATTGGTCTGACCCTTCTCACATCGTTTTGGTAGAGGAGATAGAGGTAAGACTAGATTTAACCTTCGAGGAGGAACTAATACAGATCCTTAAGTGAGCCGTTAAGATCTTACGGAGAAAACTGTGCCACTGGTCAAGGTTCTATGGCGGAATCACGGTAGGGAGGAGGCCTCTTGGGAACTTGAAGATTCAATTCGACAACAATATCCAGATCTATTTGGTTCAGGTAAATTTTGAGGATGAAATTTCTTATAGGGGAAGAGAGTTGTAACTCCCCGAATTTTTAACCTTTTCCTTATGAAGCATGTCACTGAAACTATCACTGTCACTGTGGTTTATGTGCTTTAACTGTTTACTTGGAAATGAGGTTCGAGTCGTAACTTTTGCAAAATTTAGTAATTTTCCCTTTTGTGAACTCAAAATCATGAGTGAGATACATAAATTGACTTCTGTGCAAAATTGTTTCAACGATGAGCCTAGTGGTTCAATGGTCACATAACTGTCTGTTTGTCTGCTTGTCTATTGTGGACATGGGTTTGAATCTTTGCGCGTACAATGACTATATTATTTTTATTTGCTAACTGTTGGAGTGAAAGTTATGTTATTAGACAGTAAGTGGAAAAACAGTTGGTTCTTTTTTTCCTTTTTGTTCATCGTCTTAGTTTTGTTTTTGGAGGAGTTTTTGCATTTCTTTTTTTTTTACTGTGGGTCGGCTAGACTGAGGGAAAGCATAGTGTGTGTCGTTGTATGAAAGGACTGTTACGGAGTTGTTTTCTATCGTTGTTAATTGTGAACAATTTTGTAAGTAATTAGAATTTTCTACGCATTTAAGTTTCAGTGTGAAGTTATAATTACATTGTTGGAATTGTTACTAATGAATGGAAATGGTTTCCTTTAGGTGAAGATCGTATCATTGACGATATATCGTCAAGATAGTTCAGCAAATTCGGTGTTGAGCAAGGTAAGTGTTGTTTTGAGTTAGTAACGAGATTGCTATGAAACTTTACGATTTGGTTTGAGAATCATTGCGATTCGGGAAAAATGTTGTGGAATTAATCGTATGAACTATGATTTAAGCTTCCGTTCGTGAGAGAGCATTCACTTTTACTTCGAGACAAGTAAGGTATTGATTTCCCTTGAATTCCTTTGTCATTCTCTATAGAAATTATGCAGGATAGCCACTGCTCGACGGTAAACGGGTGGGCACACAAGCATGTGTCTAGGCCGTGTGCCATACAATTAAGAAATAGTGAGTTCACAGTTTGGGGACACGGGTGTGTGTCCAAGCCTTGTGTTCGATAAATGGGAAACTGTGAGTTACACGATTTGGGGGCACAGGCATGTGTGTTGAACCGTGTGAGTATTTGACTGGTAAACCAGAAACAGTGAGTTACACGATGGCACATGGGCGTGTGCCAGGCCGTGTGACCATTCTGTTTTATGGAAATGGAAACAGTGAGTTACACGGTCTGAACACACAGGCGTGTGCATGCCAGACCATGTGTCGCGTGTGCTTGAGTATACATCTGATAAAATTGAAATGCAACATTAAACTAACGGTGACTATTTAAACACCATGATACTATATCAAACAGACGGTGACTCTGTAAACACCGTAATACTGTATAAAACTGATGATGACACTATAAACAACGTGATATTGTACTGAACTGGCAGTGACACTGTAAACACTGCAATACAACACTGAACTAGCAGTGACACTGTAAACACCATAATATTGTATTGAGCTAGCAGTGACACTCTAAACACTGTGTAGCTATGTTGAACCGGCAATGACACTGTAAACACTATGATACTATTCTGAACTGGTGGTGACACTGTAAAATCACACGGTTATAACTCTGTGGTAGCGACAATGTGAACGATACTAAAGCATTATCGATTGTGGCATAACTAGCCCTATGGAATTGTTTGTTACATTCGTGGACAATAGCTCTTATCAATATACTTTATACTGATTAATTTAAATGTTGTTACAAGATCTTCTCAGAGTTAGAGGCCGGCGGCGGGGAGCTCAGTCTTCTAGGACTTGTAGGACTATATTATGCTATGCTAGGAATATAACCCTAGGATCTTTGAATTTACTTTATTACTATTAAGATGATGTCGGATATACGCTTTACCTAACATTTATGATATATATAAGTGCGTGCTTGCTATCATGATGTTTGTTCTCTAACCTTGTGGCATCCTATACTTAGCTATTCCTACTAGGTCGAGTTTAGGGTGTTACAGAATAAACCATTAGAGAAAGAAGAAAATTTCGGCTAAGCTTGGTTTCTTTGCATGGTAGGTAAATTTTGTTTTGTTTTTAGTAATTTTTTTGTTTTTAAAATCGTATTAGCTTAATCTAACTAGCCCGAGAGTCAAATTGTGAAATAGTTAAAAGTTTAGGGTCTTGCCATTAATGAGTTAGTAGTGTTACTGAATTTAATTGATAGATTATTAAGGTTAGTTGTTAAATAAACACATTTTGTTAAGTGATTTTGAAGGAATTTTGCTTAAGGACTCATTTGAGAAAATGGTAAAATTCATTAATATTTTTATGAAATAATGAAAGTTATGGGCTGTAAAGGACTGTAGAAAAAAATTGGTGATCATGATATTTCTTTAATTGTGGTTTAATTGTGAGTTTGGAATTTAGGGATTAGTTTGCATAAAATTTAAAATGTTAGAAGGAAATTTAAATTTTACCTTAAAATAAGTTAGAAGTTAGAATTTATTAAGTGAAGCTATTCGAATTATTTAATTGAAATGATTATTATATTTAGATCAAGAAACAAATTCGTCGATCGTTAATTGGGGAAAAGAAAAGGTTGTTGAGTAGACGTCGTTGCATATCCACAATTATCAAATTTTGATAAGCTCGTTTTATGTAAATGTTTGGTTATATTCAATTCTTTATTAATGATTTAATCTTTTATTTCTATAACTTATTATCATATGTTAATTCGTAAAGTATATCACTGAATTGAGTGGTTGTACGATGTTTATCGAGCTTTATGACTAACAAGCTTTATGTTGGTGTTAATCGAGCTTAGTGCCTAACAGGCTATGTGCCAGTGTTAATCGGGCTTAATGCCTAGCAAGCTACATGCCGATGTTTATCGGGCTTTGTGCTTAGAAGGCTTTGTGCCGATGTTAATCGGGCTTAGTGCCTAGCATGCTTTATACCAGTGTTTAGCAAGCTTTGTCCCAAGCAAGCTTTGTGCCTAGCAGACTTTATGCCAATGTTTATCAGGCTTTGTGCGTAGTAGACTACATGTCAGTGTTTATCAAGCTTAGCGCTAGCAAGCTTCGTGTTGGTGTTTATCAAGCTTAATGCTTAACAGGCTTCATGACGGTGAATCAAATGATCTTGGCCATTGGGGATTTGTGATCTTTGATTTGATTTGATTTATGAAACTTTGATTTGATTTATGAAGAAATTAGGTTGATTACTTGAACTTACTAAGCCATATTAAGCTTACTTAGTTGATTTCATTTTTGTAGGAATCGTGACGTCGATTAGATCAGCTCAGGAGTTCACACACTATCATCCACACTTTTGGTAGCTATGTTGTCCATCCTGGGGTTGGTTAAAAGTGGCATGTAACTAGGGTGTCTTTGGAACTATACTGTTAAATTATTTTGTTGAATTAGTAACTTCAATGGTCATATTAATGGTTGAATGGTATGTTTGATACCCTTGATGGTTATGTATGAAAATATGGAGTATTGATGTGTATATGGTTATGGCTATTATATCTTTTATCTTTTTTATATTTGTATCTTAATTTGTTATCAACTTGTGGTGTCAATGAAGTCACATAGGTTAGTCACTTAAGATGAATGTTTTATCATGATTTGAAGTTGTTTAAGTGTGTTTTTAGTAGGCTTAATGTTTGGGTAATGAGTTGCTTGTGGATTAAGTAAGTTAGAATTGGTAAACTTGTATTTCAAGGTACATTTAAGGGCACAAGGCCTGGAACACGGGTTACCACACGTCCTTGTGCAGCACATGGTCTATCCACACGATCATGTGTTTCAAGTCAGTAGGTTACATGGGTGGGCACACATCCTGCGACACGACTATGTGACCCAAGTCAGTGAGTTGCACAGTCTATTGGCATGAGCGAGTAATTCAGATCATATGGGTGTGTGGAATAGTTACACGATTGTGTGAGGCACCAAACAGGCTACCCTAGATCACACGGCCTGGCCACACGGTCTTGTGACCTCTGCTTTACAAATTTTATATTAAATTTGTATTTATTTCACTTTAATCCAGATTTAATTCTGGTTTGTTTAAACCTTTCTAACACCTGATATATGACAAATTAAGCTAGATTAACACGGGTTTCAATGTTTTTTGGTATTATTGTTGATATTCTTTCACATTTTGGAAATGTTAGTTTTTTTATTGTAAATTGAAAGTTCATGCTATGATCTACTTTCCGAGTCTGATTTCGGTTTAAGAGTCTTACAGTGTTGTTAACATAATTTGAAAACAAAATACAATATTAAGCATGTAAAATGTTGTGAATTCATATATAAATCAATGAATGTCAAGTTTTTTTATCTCAATTTCTAACACCCTATACTCGACTTGATTACCGAGCCCAAATACTAGGATGCTACACAACCATCTCACGACATATTCATCAATTTAGTTATTAGATTTCATGTGAACATCTTTTTACCATGGCATTAATACGAGTTTTATGACAAACATATGTTAATTATCAATAGAACATGTTAATTATACTTTAAACGAGCTTATAACTTCATTGAATCATGCTTTAGATACACTTTATCAAAATTTACAAAACTATCACGTAAGTATCGATTCTGAAAGAGTGGTATCAATAATTCTCTCAAGTGGTATTGATACCATTTGGAAAATCGATACCAAATTAGCTTACTATTTCTCGATTTAAAAACTCAAATATCGGATTTTAGGTCCACGAATTACCAAGCATAATCCATAGCAAACAACTATAACCGTAGTAAAACCAACATAAAATCTACCACATTTCCTTTTATTCCCAAAAACATAAATAAACGGTTAACACCTGCTAATAACAACTAAAAAGTTTGGCTTGGATCACCCCTCGAGACACACCGCTCACATCGGTACTGCTTATCTGCAATGGTTTAGGAGTGTGAGAGCTTAACAAGCTCAATGAATGCCTAGAATAACCACTACGAAAACGAGTCATCATGCATTAACAAGACAATCATATAACATATTCAAATCATCTCTATATTTATTATCAGATTTTACATGTTTAATCATCTTTGGTGCATTCTTTTACACATTAATCGCATTAATCACATGAGTACTTAAGCATTTAACACAACACATATTAATCACATTTAATCACATTACTCACATGAATATTTCAGCATTTATCAGATCACATATTAATCACATTTAGTCACATTTAATCACATTAGTCACATGAATATTTCAGCATTTATCACATCACGTAGTAATCACATTTAATCACATTAGTCACATGAATATTTCAGCATTTATCACTTCACGTATTAATCACATTTAGTCACATTTAATCACATGAATATTTTAGCATTTATCACATCACATATATTAATCACATTTAATCACATTAACATTTAAGCACAAATCACATTAATATTTAAGCATAAATCACATTAATTTTTAAATATAATTCATATTAACATTTAAGCATAAATCACAACAATATTTAGCACATTTAATGATAATTTGGCTCTTAAGGTTATGAAACATAAAATGGACTCTATCCCCACACATCGGATACACATTTCTCCAAACACACCAAAAGACTCATAGAGTCGAACATATCCCAAAAGTGAAGCATATAACTAACACTCTCCAAACACACCAAATGACTCACAGAGCCAAATATTTTTCAAAAAGTGAAGCATAAAGCTAACACTCTCCTTATTTCCCCTTAAATGTCTCATCGAACGGAGCTTAGCTCACATTCACTTATCTCTTCAAACATGTCCCAAGGCCTCAACACCCAAAAATCATTGTATATATAGATGAGTACTCACAATCCTATGACATGCCAACTATACCCAATGGTCTCATAAGGTCACAAGGCCAAAATATCCACATTATTATCACACATTTACTTACAATTTTTTCCTACATCATCACTTCATATTCACATTATTAACACAATATATTCACTGTCACATGGCATGAATAACACACCCACATATTTACTGTCTTATGGCATGAATAACATACCCACATATTTAATGTCACATGGCATGAATAACATTCCCACATATCCACTTTCACAACAATCATCACAAGCTTATAACACATGTCATAGCATCTCATATATGTTCATATTTTTACAATTGCTCAAGCACACATATATCACAATTAATCATAGATGTGAGAACACTTACACTCGAAATTTAGACTAGGGTTTTAGGTTACCTCTAAATTCCCAATTACACAATGAATCATTTACAAGCAATTATTCCAAAACACTCACCTAAATATTGTTTTCATCGAAAAGCCGAAAAATTAGACAAGCTTTTCATTGCCTTTATCTCTACTTTTTGAAGGTCCTATCAACTCTGATGCTTCAACAAAACATACCACACAAATATACAAGCAACAATCAGTCATCAACTCATCTCAAAAAGTCATAAACAATAGCCTAAACTACGTTCCTTTTTAATCGAAACCTTTAACATAGAAAACTTTAAATTCTAATATCTTAGTCTACACTTAATCTTTTCACATGAAATGAATTTCAATCATCTACATATTCATCTACGGCTAATTTCTAACCTTTAAACTACCCAAAACTACATGTTTTAAGGTATCAAAAATTTTCAACACACAATGGCTATTATAACGAAAATTTATTAAAAACTCAAGAAATCTTAACAAAACTTCAAAGTAACTTTAAAAACCTTCTAATCATGTTAAAACAAATTGAAAAAAACTTTAAAACCAAGTTTTAATCCACAATCTCGAAATCCACCATTAATGACCTAATATTCGACTTTTATTTAAAACATGCATTTTAATGGCTAAAAATTCAGTTTAAGAGACTAGATATAATTTAAAACTCATAAGAAATCGAGTGGTTACATTTTCTTGAAGAAAAATGAGCTTTGACACAAATCTGAAAAAACTCACATTTAGAGAAGAGAATGAAATTTTTAGGTGTTTTTCTTGGTTTTAATGGGTATTTAAAGTTCAAGGGTTATTAGAAATTAAAAAGGGATTATGAATTAGATGTATAAATCAATTAAGAGAGATGGAAGAGCAAGGAACAACACAAAATATGGGGAGGAGGTGTTTTGACATGAAAAATATGGAGAAAAGGGGGTTTTTAAGTTGATTTTGGACATTTGGTCAAATTCCTTAATAAAAACTCTTAATTTTGACCTTTTACAAATCAATCTTATTTTCAAAATTAAAGTTATTTAAAACTCATTTTTAGAAATTGATTTAATATCTTAATATTCATTATCAAAAACATTACCGATTACCAACCTTATAAAATTCTAAACACATATGGGCTAAAATTCCTAAAATACCCTTGAAACTTTTAAGCCCAATTTTGGGGTGTGACACAATTTATTACTTAATACTTTCATATGGAATTCATATTTGATTCAAGTCCTTTATATAATCTTTTCAATAGAATTCAAAGTTTTACTTTAGCTTATAAAATATCACAAATAGATGAAATTCATCATATAATTACTATCTCAATCTTCATTTCCATCATTCATATAACATTTTCACATTATTAATCATATCTCATTTTACCAATTGAATCCATAAATTTGTTTCATAACATCATCGGCACTTAAGACTCGTAATATCCAAATCGCATGATCTTTTGCATGTTATTTGCTTTTTTATTCAATTGATCCATTTAAATACAAACTATTCATTCACATATCAATTTGCATAATCAATTATATGATGTGAGCCTGATCACATCATGTAACTATTCAGCCAAGTAGGCCTTTGATTGGGTTGTTTGGGCCAAGGTCCATTGTCTAGGCCCAAGAGGATCTACAATTAGGTTAGGATTTCATAGACCAGATTTGGTTTTTTAACTCAATAAAGCTTTTTGGGCTGATCAAGGGCATTAGAGATAATGGGCTTAATAAGGCCATTCATAGGCTAATCCAAAAGATGAGGACCAAACGTGTGAAGCCCAAATTCAAAATGAAACGAAACATTAAACATTCAGTTATTCCATGTCTAAGTATTTTAGTTATATGAACCCAACAAGTGGCTCCAGTGGAAAAGAGGATGATGTTCATCCTAGGAGACCCAGGTTCGTGCACCTGTGCATGCAAGGTGTATGTGCGTTGTCAAACGGTTAAGAAAGTATGAACATATACTACCATGTAATCACACCCAGTATATTAAAAAATAGTATTTTATTTATGTTTTATTGATTATTTTGTGTCTAAGTATGTTGGGTTTTAAATGCATGTTTTTAATGTCATCATGTCTTCTTGTGTAACAGCTCGATTTTTTAGTGGTGTCGAAAACAATGGTTTCGAGACCTCAACTCCCATGAGTTGAGTCATAAAATTTTTCATTTTAAATATTTTTGGTGATAAATGCAACGTATGAATTATGATTCGAAAATATCATTGATTAGATAGTTAATTGAATAGAAAGGACTAAATTGTAAAAAGGATAAAAGTCTAGATGTTTAATTAGAAGGACCAAATGAATAAATTAACCAAGGGAGTATTAGTTAATGGATTGGTATGGTTTATATTAAGTATAAATAGATTTAATTAAGGTTAAAAAATGGTTAATTAAAGCTTAATGATGAAAGTTCTAAAAATTACAAAATTACCATTGGTATATAAATTAAAGGAATTTTTAAGTGGGATTTCATCATTTTCATCTTACCATCTTCTTCATTCGGCTAGGAGAGGAAGAAACTAGGATTTTGAAACTCAAACTTTGAGCTTTGATTTGGACTACGATCGTGCTACCGACTGGGGAAAAGGGAAATTAGCAGATTATTCCCTAAAATCTTTCCTAAACTGCAATCCAGTCCGATAAGTTCGTAGTGTAAATCTTAGTTAATATTTCTTGTTTATGTATATATGTTGTTAATGTACAGCAAATTGAAAGCATCCGGTATTGAAAATGATCGAAGAAATGAAACGCAAAAGATTGAAATAGTAACGACACGATGGCTGGGGTATCGCATGTGTTGCGAGTCCTCGATAGCTCGTGCGAGTAACATCATGACTCGAAAAAAGAGATATGGATCCTATAAGGATTACAGGTCCTACGATGGCTAGGACTTATGCTTTATGCATACTCCTGACAGCTCGTGTGAGCAGCATCATTAGGAAACAGTTTACAGAATAGATAGAAATTGTACCGATGGTTGGGGTACCGCATAAGTTGCGAGTCGTCGATAGCTCGTGTGAGCAGCAACAGATATTGGTAAGAGAAAGTTATGTACAGGAAGAGAAGTTGTAACTACTCCAAAGAAATGGAAACTACTTGGCTTGAATGAATCATTGTTGCCAACACCATGTTGGTATTTCATAACTATTGAACTTACTAAGTTATAAAACTTAACACAGTTATTGTTGTTGTTTTGTAGATCGTTCTGCTAACTAAAGATTGAATCATTGACCTTACTTGAATCACGTTATCATGGAATCGTCGGTAGATTTTTGCATCACTTGGTCTTATGGCATGTACTAGGATGTTGTTAACCTTTGATATGGAACCAAAGATGTTGAAAACTTACTATCTTGATTTTGTAAATGCATGTTGTATAACTTTGATGCCTAGTCTCATAATGTTTGTAAAGACTTAGAAGTTTTGTGTGTATTGTGATGTTTTAATGCATAACTTATATTGGTTGTGTTTGAGGTATTACACTTGTGTCTTGGTGTCATTAATGAAATTCTTCATACTAGTTTCGGTAGAATTACTGCATGTATCGGTAGAAGTACAGGGTAGAAGAGATGTTGTTCTCTGACTTGTATTGTATCGGTAGTTTAATTGCAGGTATCGGTAGTTCATAGTACTGATGTATTGGTAGTAGGTAAGCTTGTATCAGTATAAGTTGCAGGGAATGAATTTTTGCTCTCTAGAGTTTTTGGTATCGGTAGTTGCATGACTTGTAGCGGTAGAAATCATACTTGTATCGGTAGAACTAGCACAAGTACCAGTAGAAATCTGCACAGTTCTAAAATTTTTCATTGAATTGACTACTACCGATACTAGACCATCAAGTTCTAATAGAAGTCCCCTAAAATGTTGGAAGTACCATTTTTACCCTTCATAAAATTGTGTCATGTTTAGATATCATTTTTAAATTGGGAAATAATTTTTGTATTGATTAAAGATACAAATAGTTGGATAATTGTGAAAGATGAATAGTATAAAAGGAATAGTAAACACCAGAATTCTAACTGGTGACGGTGTACGGGATTTGCGTGTTACATCATGTGTTTTAAGTCTAGGTGTTTTGTGTGTCTTAATTTATGTATTATGTTTAAACATTTTCATACTTGTAATATTTTATGTCCTAAAGTGTTTCATTTGTTTTAGTCTAAGTGTTAGTTGTCTTAATCATGTTTTGTTTTCATTCGTCATTGTGTGTTTTATAAGTTTGCATATAGTCTAAGAGTCTCTTCTATTTATTTGTGTCTTCGTGTATTGAGTTTTCATCATGTTTTATACAACTTTCTTTTTATATGTCAAAATCTTCTATGCTAAATGATTGTGTTTGACTGAGCTTTATATGATTTATAGGTGCATATGGTCAGCCACTCTTTCACACAAGTATCAATCGCATTGCACTTGTGATTGTTCACATTCTCTACAAATACACTGGATAACAACATGCTTTGCACCTTCTTGGTTCATGCGCATATATATCCACCAGTGACCTTTCATATTCCCTTCAAGATTTAATATGTTTCAACAATCATGTATGGCCAAATACAAGGTACATTCATGCCTTGTATGGATGATGCTTAAGGGAGATGGACTTGACTATTTGATTACCATAATGAGCATCAAAGATTCATTAACGGTTAAAGGGAATGTACGTGATTTATGAAGCATGCATTGGACCTTAAAAATGCTTGGATGAGTAGTAGAATTTGGTAGATGCATGGATGGCAAGGAGGGATCTAATTGACCATTCAGATGATACATTAAACCAAAAGGACGTCAAGTGAGAGGAACGTGACCATTCACTCATACATTGAATGTTTAAATCCATGCACATCAAGGGAGAAGCATATGACTATTCGATCATCCATTGAATGTGAAATACATGAAACACATTGGCTCATGGATAGTTTTATGCATGTATTCATTAATGGTTGGTTGTGGCCTTCATTTACGTTAGGTGATTAGCTCTTCTATAAATAATTTTCTCATTTGTAAACTTAAACAAAATTTTTGATTAATATATTTGTGAGATTATTTCTCTTTTTGTTTACAAACGCTTATCGAACTTATCAAGATTCACATCTTGTGGCGTTCTCCCTTTCGATCTATCACTCCCTTTCCTTCTTTCTAGAGAGTGACGATCAAACTTATACCTTCGGTTCTTATCTCCATATAAAAAATGGGTCGAGGTTTTCTTCTTTATACTTTTGATTCCTAACTTGTCTTATAGAAAATGGGTCGAGGTTTCTTATAATTATGATTCTTTTCTATATATAGGTATTGGGTTAGGATCCTATTTTTATCTATCTATCTTTGTTTCTGAACCTGTTTGATGGTCGGGCCACTAACTATGTTCTTTTAATTTGAGTTAGCGTTTCATTGTGCTATTCAAGGTTTAATCGATTATGAGATCGCATCATTATATAAAGTTCATTTCTGGCCCTTATTAATCGGGCACAAACTCAAGATGGATACATGGATCAACCAACCAACACACCAATATAATTTGTACCCATTGCATCATCATTATGTTCAAAGTAATATGTGCTCTATGCCTTATCAGTATAAATCAAAATAATGTGTGCTCTACACCTCATTGGTACATCCAAAATAATATGCACTCCATGCCTCATCGGTATAAACCAAAGTAATCCTCGTATAACTAATCCTATAACATGTCAACTATACTTGACTTTATCTAAGACCATTCAATAGGGCATTAAAATCAAGCAATAGCTTACATATCATCAATTATGACATAACATTGCATATTACTAAAATCACCTTATCATTATTTCCCATAGCTTTCATTAAAAAAAATTTCCAGTTTAGTATTCCATCACATATATTTCATCACCTTTTCACATATCATTCTTTACATTCTTATATCATTCAAATGTGTATTCATATTAGCATATAACATTTATTTCATTCAACTAATTATCATCGTTTTCATCAGGTCATACCATAAATTCAATTATATACATAATCACCACATTTCAACAATTCATTAGATCATACTGTAGTTACCATTTCATGATACATAACAATATTTATTACCTTATTTAATCTAATACTTAATAGGCTATGACTTGAGCTCAAATCATGAAAGCACAAACTAAATTATGGCTACTCGACTACGGCCTTCACCTTTTCTTTCTTCCTCTATGTCCCAGCATCATATTTAGCTACGTACGATAAATTCAATTGCGAAAATGATATTAGTTTCACACAAAATACAGGGAAACACATCAATAATTCATGAAATGCAATTTATTCATTTTAGTCCTAAGCCCTAATGTTACAAATGCTCGTATTTTTCGATATTCTTTATCGAATCAAAATCAAACTTCATATCCATTCACTAGGGACCTCATACTTTCAATTTATAACATAATTTTCCTAAAACTTTCACTTTATTCAATTTGATACCTAATGTCACAAAATTAGTTGTAGGGCTTAACTCAAATTCTAACTTAATCCAACACTTTCCACTACTTTCTAACATGGTCCTAACATAATCTAAATGTATCATCCCTAAATTCATTACTATCATTCTTTTATCCAAAAAGCTCATTGATGGAAACTTGAATTTAACTTATCAATTGGAAAATTTAACACATGGGTTGGACTTGCTTAGCTTGCATGAGTTTATTTCCTTTATTTTCTTGTTTGGTTGTGAGAATGAAATAAAAAGTTGAAGATGATGTCAAGATATGTTTTCTCTTTCCCACTATTTAATTTCTCTTTCTCGCTATTAACATACATATATATATATATATATATGTTAGAGTATGCCCAAAGACCAATCATAAGATGATTACAATAACATACTTGTTTTACCTCATTTATTAATATAAGGCATTGCCATTATTATTTCAGTTTCTTTTTTGTGTATATAAATAAATTATTTTATAATAATGTCCTGAGAATAATATGATTATTCTTAAAAGGTCCTTAGTCGAGTATTATTGTGGGCTTGGACAACAATAATGCATTAAGACTAACGTGTAGTTTATTGATGACAAAGTGTTGTCATTGACATGAGATGTCAAAATCAATACATGAGTATGTGTGTTGGAGAACAACATATTGGATTGACCCACTATGAGTATGTTTCTTGGATTATTATGTAATAGTCAAAACATTACTCATAGTGATTATTATGTATACGATCCTTAGACTTGAGATCATTATTATCTTAACATCATGAGTCGTATATTTTGATACAGTTAAACGTCCACTGTAACTGGTTGTTCTATAAAGGCTGAAGTTAGAAATACCACAATATATGTAATGGGATATGGTTGATCAATATAGGATTTATCCCTCCTACATAATAGGAGCAATATCTTAGGCCACTTGATTAAGTGAGACTAGAAATGCATGGCCATACTCGAATAAGTTTATATGAGATATGATACTTATTTGTTTATCATAGTCTACTCAAGATATCAAGAAACATTAGATGAACTATGAAAGTATGACTATTCCATGACTTGTGTTCATTCTAGATGTGAAGGGTTAATCACAGAGAGGTTATGTCGAATCATGACTTCTTATAACTTAGGTAACAATGATGTATTACTATATGTCACTCATTGTTTGTAATATTAGAATTGTTCTAGTATTACTACTAACGTTACAAGAGCCTAAAAGGTCACACCCTATAGTTGAAACAGACATAATCCAAACACAATTGATGTTATGTTTAGCTATCACATGATTTAAATTAATCATGATTTAAATTAATTTTTGAATTAATTTAATTTGACAGTTAAAATATTAAACACATTATGTGTACAAACTTCTTGTACACTAATAGAGAATATAGTTAATATTGATATATGAATTTGATTCATATAAAAGTTTAATATTAACTGAATATAGTTTACCGAAATTATTAAAATAAATAATTATAATAATAATTTTGGTCAAATATTAAAACATGGAAGTTAATATCTTTTTGGAAATGATATAATGTTTTAATAACTTTTCATATGTTTCTCTAAAGGGATAATTCCGTTTTTAATATGAGATATTAAATAAAAAGAAAGAATATATTGAATTGGTGTTAAGGTTTTATAGCAGAATTCTGTATATGGTCTAGCAACCATCAATATACAATATTCTCTTTGAAAAGTTTAGAGAGTTCTACCGTTCGTTGTCACATCGGGTGGATTATGTAGCGGTTGAAACTTTTCGTAATGACTTGGAATCGACATACAACTACGTGATTCATTTCGTATCAATCAGTTTTCAAACTATTAAAGGTAATTGTTCATACCCTTATCACTCCGATTCGTTCCTCGCACATGGATCTCTAGATGTGATCGCCGAATTTAATTTTTCGCTACATAATGGGGTGTACCAGTGATCTAACAATATAAACATATAATTAGTGATATAATTAAGCTTTATAAAACTAAATCTAATGGCTAAAGCTTAATACAATTTTGGTCAGTGGAAAAGGATGGCCATGATCACTTCATGGCCTTAACCATGTTTTAAGGTCGTTGGTTGAATTGTGATATAAACCCTCCTACATTTTCTAAATTAAAATTTTATAGCGATAACATTTTTACGATTTAATCTCTATATTATAATTAATGACTTTCTTAATTTAATTATTTGACACTTCAATAATATAATCTCATACTAGATACATAATTCCTTCAATTAAAATTTTACTATCTCGATTTACGAAATTTGACTTTGAAATCGTATTTTCGATACCGGCTAAAATCGGGTCATACATTTATGAAGCAATAGATGGAAAAAAAATATTTTTCTTTTAATTTTTCCATATTTCCTACTATTATTATTAAAATACACCAAGAGGGGGGTGAATTGGTGTTTTTAAAAAGTTTTGGTAAATTTGAGAAATGCAAACGACTCAAGAATTTATAATGGTTCGACCTCAATTGCCTACGTCCACTACCTTAGCTTCATCAACTAAGGATTTCCCAAATCCACTAGATTTGAACCTTTAAGGGCAAGGTTTAACCTTACAAATCTCTATCTTTTCAAAGGTAAGATAGAACCACTACCCAGGTTTTTTACCCAAAACCTTAAGTAACACCTCATAAAAAGAGAAAATAAGAATGAATGAGAATGTACCTCCAAAGGCAAATGATCAAAAAATAAGCACTCTCACACAAAGTTACAACACTTTAAAGAATGATTGAAAACTTAACCCACAAGTGTGTACAAGAAAAGTTTGCTAGAAGATTGATAAAAGATGGAAAAATGAGTTCTTTAAATTTAAGCACTTGTTTCTTGTCTTTGTTAACTTCAATGGGAAGTCTTGACCTTGTATTTAAGTCCTCTAACAACCTTGTAGATGTTTGTAGCCGTTAGAAATAAATTAGAGACGTTGCAGCCATTAAAACTAGCATTTAATGCAGACAACAGCTTCGTTGTTCCGATAGAAGCAAACTTTTATCGGTAGAAGCTTTTGTAAAATGTGACTGTTGGAGTCGTTGTACTGGTAGATCCCACCTTGTATCGGTAGAACTCTAAGGGTTACATTTGGTATCGGTAGAACCCATCAGAGTATCGGTAGAAGTGCAGGGGATGCTAAACTTTGGCTACTGACTTGACTTGTTTTGGTTGAAGTCTTCCAGGTATCGGTAGAAGTCTCAGACCACAACTTCTTTGCTCTCTAGAGTTTATTCTACTGGTAGAAGTCATAGTTGTATCGGTAGAAGTCAGATCGGTATCGGTAGTTTATCCTGTTCTATCGGTAGAAGTCTAAAGCATTTATAAAGGTTTTTCTACCTTGCGTTCTACTGATACTTTTCCACTAAGTATTGGTAGAAATCTTCCAGACTTCAAAAAAATTGTGTTAAAAAACTAAGTTATTTCAAGGGTTTTAAGAGTTTATTTTCTCCAACACTTTGAAAATAATTTGAAGGACTTATGAACAAGTTTTGCAAATTTAAATAGGGATTTTTAATGTACTTTTTCTTATATCAAAATACTTGAAAAATTAGGGCTAACAATCTCCACCTTTTTGATATAACAAAATATTTTGAAAAAATTTGCTAACTCCCTTTAACTTAGAAGTTATTTTCAAAATAAGCTCCCATAAAAATTTTAGAAGTTATTTCATTTAAATTTTCAACTTCAAGAATTTTGCTTTAAAAGTTAAGTTGAAAATTAATTAAAGCAAATTTTACATTTATCTCCCATTTTTTGTAATATCAAAAAGAATAGAAGCCCTAAAGAAAAACTAGGGAAAGTTATGCACAATACCTGAACCTAAAAAAATAATAAAAAGAACAAGTGAAGAAGAATTACGCATTAAAAAATAATAAAATGGTAGTACTGTTGAACCAAAAGCATAATCAAAGGAAAAAAAAAACATCCCAAAGCAACCAAACAATAAATATAGATATCCTAAGACAAACAACCAAACAATTCAAAATATAATCCAACCAAAAAGCATGAATAACTCAACCAAGAGATGATGTCCTAATTTTCCAATTGAGGAAATCTAAAGGCCAACTCATTTAACCACACGTCGAGTTGATTGTAGCGATCATCGATGTGGGTAGTCAATACATTGAATCGTGCATTGATTTGCAATGACAGTCCATTGATCGCCTCTAGTAGATGTACGGTGCGCGGAGACAACGGAGGGAGGAGAGCTGGATGTTCCTCATGTGAAGATGGAGGAGCATTGGAAGATTGTGGAGCTACTAGTGGAACCGTCGATCCTTGAGCTACTGAGGATTGGCGATCAATCTTTCAAACCCAATTCCCTTCATCATCAAGCTTCCAATTATAGCTATGTGCGGTCGACGTGTCGATGAAAGAATTAATGGCATGGTCAGGGTCTACACTTATGTTAATGCGAAGAGTACGAAAGATATGAGAGAGGAAAGTATTGTAACATAAGGTTTTGTTGCTAGACATCGGTAATTTAACAATCTCAATAAGATTTAGAAAAATAATGGAAGTTAAGTTTAGGGGATTATTGGTTCCAAAGCAATCCACATCCAATAATTGGTGTGACAGAACTCGGAATGTTTATTGGTTAGGGCAACTATCCATGTGAAAATAAGGTTTAGGATATGGTCATGAAGGTCCATGTCGTTGCCTACATAGTCATTTGGTCGAACTAAGGAGTGGTCATAAGGGCCGGTATGACGATTATCACCCTCATTGGTGATAGAAAAATACGTAAAGAGGGTGTCAACCGAGATAGTAATCTCTTGGCCCATAACTAAAGAGGTGATAGAGGTAACTAAGTGAGTGTTTGGGTCGTGTTTAAGTTTAGCGTTAGAATAAAACGCCTGAACAACGTTGTCGTAGAAGGGGCCCCTAAGTTGGAGACACTCTAGCCAACCCCAATCGCGGAGTTAATCGAGGTATTTGAATTTAAGAGTGTTGGCTAAAAAGTTAAGATCAACAGGACGAGATATTTAAACTAGACGGGTTGCAAAATAGGTGTTGAATTTTTCGAGAGCATCACTATCCTCGAAACATTCAAGTACCAAAAGATGATCTAAGGGATTGGAAGAGGATTCACCTTTAATGCGTTTAGAGGCTAGACGCTTACAGGTTGTATAGTGAGGCATTCTATCTAATGAAGGGTTAAACTAAAGGGTGTAATGGGTTGGGAAAAAAAGGGACCTGCAAAAAAAAATACGTACTATTTATATCCCCAATAGCAGCAGATGTAATTTTGAAATATGAGACAATGATGTTATGAAAAAAAATAAATCAGAAATATATATATATAATAAATGTGAATATAAAATAGTATATAATATATATAATATATAAAATATACAATGTAAAAAAATGTATATAAAATTACTAATCTAAGTTCTCATAAAACTAACACTATTTAGATTTGAAAAGAAAATAAAAGAAAAAGTTAGGTTTTACCTTAAAATAAACGTGGAAAATGGGGAAAATGTGACCTTTTTGACAAAAATCCTTATTGGGAATGAAGTAGAAGCACATGGGAGACAAGATTTAGTGAAAAAAATGAGTGAAAATGGTGGAAAGTGGGGTTGAGACGTGAGGATCGAAAATGGGGATTGTGGTTTGGGAAAGAATATGACAAAAAAATGGTTTAAAAGTAGGTAAAAAAACGTTGCTGGGTATATAAAAGCCCGCAACTACTGATAAACTTCTATCGATAAAAGTGTCAAGGTACCGATAGATGTTTGATTCTACCGATATCTTAAGAATGCAAACCCGAAATGCCATTTTGGATAAAACTACCGATACATCCTATGTACTACAGAAACAACTATTCAGGAAATGAAAAATTAAAGAGAAAGAACTACAAACACACAAATATCATACATAAAACAATAAAATATTATGCTTAAACAAATATTACTAGAAAATCAAGTAAAATATATATATGTACACAAAACATACATAAAACAAGTGTCCAAGAATGTTAATATATATAAGAAGCTTAAGAAGGCATGTTAATTAGTCCTAGCTCTCCCCTAATTGACTAAAATCTCTCCTTATCTAAAGGCTTTGTAAAAATATCGATTAGTTGATGCAAAGTATCTACAAACTCTAGAACTATATCACCTCGTTGCACATGATCTCTAATAAAGTGGTGTCTTATTTCTATATGCTTTATTCTAGAGTGTTGGATGAGATTTTTGGTTAAGTAAATAGCACTAGTGTTGTCACACCTTATAGGAATGTGATTCATATCAATTCCATAGTCAACTAATTGTTGCTTCATCCAAAGAATTTGAGCACAACAACTACCTACGGTAACATATTCCGCTTCAGTTGTGGATAAAGTTACATTATTTTGTTTCTTAGAGAACCAAGATACAAGTATGTTGCCTAAAAATTGACAAGTTCCAGAAGTGCTTTTTATATCCAACTTGCATCCACCAAAATCCGCATCGGACGAAGCATGCAAACTAAATGATGAATCTTTGGGATACCACAGTCCTAGGTTTGGAGTGTCCTTAAGGTACCTAAAGATTCTTTTAATGGCTTGTAAATGTAATTCCTTAGGAGATGATTGAAATCTTGAGCATAAACAAACACTAAACATTATATCCGATCTTGCGGTAAGATAAAACAATGATCCTATCATAGATCTATAAAGTTTAGTATCAACACTTTTACCTCCTTCATCTTTATCAAGCCTTATTGAAGTACTCATTGGTGTTGATTGAGGCTTCAAGTCCTCCATTTTTAACTTCTTGAGCATTTCCTTGATGTATTTGGCTTGATTGATGAATATGTCATTTTGAGTTTGCTTGATTTGGAGCCCCAAAAAGAAGTTGAGCTCACCCATCATGCTCATCTCAAATTCACCTTGCATAATCTTAGAAAACTCTTGAGAAAGAAGTTTATTAGTAGCACCAAATATAATATCATCTACCTAAATTTGTACTACTAAAATTTCCTTATCTTTAGTTTTTATGAACAATGTGGTGTCTACTTTACCTCTTCTAAAGCCATTTTCAATTAAAAATTTGGAAAGCCTTTCATACCAAGCTCTAAGAGCTTGCTTTAAACCATATAGAGTTTTAGACAATTTGAAAACATGATTTGGAAAATGTGGATTTTCAAAACCAGGAGGTTGTTCAACATAAACTTCATTTATAAGACCATTTAAAAATGCACTTTTGACATCCATTTGGAAAAGTTTGAAATTGTTTGAACATGCCAATGCTAATAACATTCTAATTGCTTCTAACCTAGCTACCGATGCATAAGTTTCATCATAGTCTATACCTTCCTCTTGCTATATCCTTTGGCAACTAATCTAGCCTTGTTTCTAACAATATTACCATTTTCGTCAAGTTTAATTCTAAATACCCATTTAGTTCCTATAGTTGGATGATCACTAGGTCTATCAATAAGATTTCATACTTGATTCCTTTCAAATTGATTTAGTTCTTCTTGTATAGCCATTATCCAAAATTCATCATTTAACGGATCATCAATGTTCCTAGCCTCTATGCAATAGATTAAAGCAACATAATTACAAGTATTTCTAATTGAAGATCTAGTGATTACCCCTTTAGATGGATCACCAATGATGTGTTCATCCTTAACATATGAAAGCTCCCTTGGGTGGCTAGATTCTCTTTCAACAAGAGTTGGTTCTTGAAGTTCATCAATTTTGAATTCTTGAACCAATTCACTCATGCCTTGATCTTCATGTGATGCTTGATTTTGTTCAATTTGTTATATTTCTACATCATTAAAATCAATAGATTCTTTCTAGAAGGAGAGTTAAATTCATCAAAAATAACATGTATAGATTCTTCCATAACAAGAGTTCTCTTGTTAAAAATTCTATAAGCTTTAGAATGAGTGGAATATCCAAGAAAAATACCTTCATCGCTTTTGGCATCAAATTTTCCTAAATTTTCTTTTCCATTATTCAGAACAAAACATTTACAACCAAAAGGATGAAAATGGCTTATGTTAGGCTTTCTTCCTTTAAAAAGTTCATAAGGAGTTTTCTTCAAAATAGGCCTAACCATATCTCTATTTATAATATAGCAAGAAGTGTTTATGGCTTCTGCCCAAAAATATTTTGGCAAATCATTTTCACATAACATGGTTCTAGCCATTTCCTCTAAGTCCTATTTTTCCTTTCAACAACTCCATTTTGTTGAGGAGTTTTAGGTGCCGAAAAGTTGTGACTAATACCATGTTCATTACAAAAATTATCAAAGCTAAGGTTTTCAAATTATTTTCCATGATCACTTCTTACACTTGAAATTGAATATCCCACTTGGTTTTGAATCATTTTACAAAAAATAATAAATTTTTCTAAAGCTTCATCTTTTGAAAACAAAAAGAAAAACACATTTATATCTAGAATAGTCATCAACAATAACAAATTCATATTGTTTACCTCTTAAACTCTAGTTCTAGTTGGTCCAAAAAGGTCAATATGAATAAGTTGGATTACTCTAGATGTAGAAACTACATATTTAGATTTAAAAGATGCTCTCCTATGTTTACCTTTAGCACATGTATCACATATTTTATCAAAGTCAATAGAAAATTTAGGCATGCCAACAACAAGTTCATTTTTAATAAGCTTTGAAATAACACTCATGCTTGCATGACCTAATCTTCTATGCCATAGCCAACACATATTTTCATTATTAGCCACAAAGCACATATTAGAGGAAGATATGTCATCAAAATGCACCATAAAAATATTACCTACTCTATGTCCTACAAAAAGAATTTTATTATTTATAATATCTACAACTTTGCATCCATTGAACTCTAATATTACTTTGAATCTCTTGTCACAAAGTTAATTAAAACTAAGGAGGTTATGCTTAAGACCATTGACATAAAGCACATTTTTAATAAGAATGGAAGAATTTATACCTATAGAACCAATACCTTCAATAAGTCCTTTAGAGTTATCACCAAATGAAACTTCTCCTCCATACTTTAGTGTTAGTTCCATGAAATGGCTTTTGTCACCGATCATGTGTCTAGAGCATCCACTATCAAGGTACCATGAGTTCTTCTTAGAGTTACTTGCCTTGAAGCAATGTTCTTCCTCTTACAAACACAAAGTTAAACTTTGGATTTTGGTACCCAAACTTTCTTGGGTCCATTATCATCAGTCCTAACAATTTTTGCTCCCGTAGGAATCCACTTCTTTAAAGCTTCCTCATTTTGAGGTGTGTTTAATTCTTTTGGAATCCACACACTCTTAGTGAGTTTACTTCTAGATGTAAGTTTCCTTAAAGAAAAAACTTGCCTATCATGTCCTTTTTTGTGACAATGAGTGCATACAAGTGAGGCATCATAAATATAGCTTGGTTTCTCAAAGAAATTTTTAAATTTAGTTTCTTTTTATAAATTTACAAAACCTAAGCCACTCTTGTCAAAGAAAACTCTTTGAGATTCAAGCATATCATTTAATTTTTTTTGTTGCCCTATTTGAAACATAGATAATGAATTATGCAAGTTTTCATTCTTTAAAATTAAATCATCAATTTGAGCTTGCGTATCATTAAATTTCTTTTCCATTTTCTCTTTAACTATGATTAGAGGCTTATTTTCCTCCTTAAGCTTTGAAATCATTTTCTTATGTTTGGAGTTCATAGTCTCAAAATCTATAGCCAATTCATTGAATGCATCTTGTAACTCTTCAAAAGTATATTCATTTAATGCACTAGAGTTTAGAGTTACCTTTTGTTCTTCAATAGTCATAAGGCATAGTTGGGAAACTTCATTTTCTTCCTCTTCATCGAATGAATCACTATCACCCCAAGTTGCCATAATGGCTTTCTTCTTTTATTTTGATGCTCCTTTCTTCTTCAATTGTGGACAATCAAATTTGATGTGACCCGGCTTTTTGCACTCATAGCAAATGATTGAGTCTTTTTCCTTTTTGCTTGATTCACCCTTGATGATGTCTTTTCTTAGAAATATTTTGACTTTTTTGAATTTCATGAATATTTTGAATTTCCATGCCAACATAGCCATCTCTTCCTCATCATCATCATCATCATTGAAATCTTCATCCTTCTCACTAGTTGTCGATTTGAAGGCAACTCCCACTTTCTTTGGCACTTCCTTTGGCACTTCATTGGTTTCTTTTGTATGGTGGTTGATCTTCATCTCGTATGTCAACAAGGAACCAATAAGCTCATCAAGGGAGAGTAAATTTAGATCCTTTGACTCTTCTATTGTTGTCAGTTTTGGCTCCTAAGATGTTGGAAGACTATTCAACATCTTCTTCACCATCTTTTTGTTGGGATAGACCTTCCCAAGAGCTTTAAGACCATTGATAATGTTGGTGAAGCTATCGGTCATCTATTTGATTCCTTCATCCGGTTTTGCCTTAAATAATTCATAATCAAGGGTGAGAAGACTTATCTTTGATTCCTTGACTCTACTTGTTCCTTCATGGGTGACCTCAAGTTTGCCTCATAATTCTTTGGCATTATTGCAAGGAGACTCTATTGTACTCATTTGAACTAAGAGCATGAAATAGAGTGTGCATGGCCTTTGCATTCAATTGCACCAACTTGATATCGTGATCATCCCATTCATCCTTTTCTTTTGGAATAACTACACATTCAACCCTTTTCATTGGAATGGATGGCCCATTTGTGATTATTCTTCAAACTTTATAGTCGTTGGCTTGGACGAATAGCTTCATTCTTGTTCTCCAATAAGAGAAGTTAGTTTCGTTGAATAGAGGAGGCCTCATGGTAGAGTGCCCTTCTCCCATCATGATGGAATTTTGCTTCGATGCCATGAAGCACATCTCTTGACTTGTGATCTCTATCTTGGATAACTTTCGGATCTTTTCTCTTGGTTGTGAGACCGTCTTTAGAGTTCTAGCTCTTATGCCAATTGTTATGATCGAAATACACCAAGAGGGGGGTGAATTGGTGTCTTTAAAAAGTTTTGGCAAATTTGAGAAATGCAAACGACTCAAGAATTTATAGTGTTTCGGCCTCAATTGCCTACGTCCATTACCTTAGCTTTCCTCAACTAAGGATTTCCTAAATCCACTAGATTTGAACCTTTAAGGGCAAGGTAAGATAGAAACATTAACCTAAAAGGCAAATGATCAACAAATAAGCACTCTCACACAAAGTTACAACACTTGAAAGAATTATTGAAAACTTAACCCACAAGTGTGTACAAGAAAAGTTTGCTAGAAGATTGATGAAAGATGGAAAAATGAGTTCTTCAAAGTTAAGCATTTGTTTCTTATCTTCGTTAACTTCAATGGGGAGCCTTGACCTTGTATTTAAGTCCTCTAACAATCTAGTGGACGTTTGTAGCCGTTAGAAATAAATTAGAGATATTGTAGCCATTAAAACTAGCATTTAACGCAAACAGCAGCTTCGTTGTTCCGGTAGAAGCAAACTTGTACCGATAGAAGCCTTTGCAAAATGTGACCGTTGGAGTCGTTGTACTAGTAGATCCCACCTTGTATCGGTAGAACTCTGAGGGTTACATTTGGTATCGGTAGAACCCATCAGAGTATCGGTAGAAGTGCAGGGGATGCTGAACTTTAGCTACTGACTTGACTTATTTTGGTAGAAGTCTTCCAGGTATCAGTAGAAGTCCCAGACCACAACTTTTTTGTTCTCTAGAGTTTGTTCTACCGGTAAAAGTCATGGTTGTATCGCCAGAAGTCAAACCGGTATCGGAGTTTGTCCTTCTACTGGTAGAAGTCTGAAGCATTTACAAATGTTTTTTTACCTTGTGTTCTACTGATACTTTTCCACTAAGTATCGGTAGAAGTCTTCCAGACTTCAAAAAATTGTGTTAAAAAACTAAGTTATTTCAAGGTTTTTTAAGAGTTTATTTTTATCGAACACTTTGAAAATAATTTGAAGGACTTATGAACAATTTTTACAAATTTAAGTAAAGATTTTTAATATAATTTTTGTTATATCAAAATACTTGAAAAACTACGACTAACACTTACCAAGCACACACCTATGAAAAGAAAAATTATATTTTCTATTTCTATTTTTTAATCCTTCAAATTTTCATCTTTCTAATTTTCTTTTACTCTACCAAACAAAATCTCGTGTCTTATTGAATATGTTTTATCCCATTATTTCATTGCTTCGTATTCATTCAATAATGTCTCTAGGCACACCAAAATTTGTACAAGCTTGTTTAAATATATCAGTAGATTCATGTGTCACAATATTCTTTTGGTATTTTATAATTGTTGACATATATTTATTTAATCTCAATATTTGACTGTGTGCATGTTTATAAAATGTTTTACAATTTTTCAAGTACGTAAGGTAACATTTCGATTTAATATTCATCGTGAATTTCTAATTATAATAGGCGCTTCATTGATATTTATTAAAAACGAAATGCAATTTTTAAATCAAGTAAACCAAAATTTTCTTTTTATCTTTCAAATCAAACCTCATATTTAAAAAAAAAAATTGAAATTTTTTTATAAAGGTCGTTTTACATAAACTTAGCAAAAGATCAATGGCAACTTTCATTTTTAATAAAATTCCATTTTTTCAAGATTGAAAATTTTCATTTTTTTTATTTTAATTTTATCGAGCTGATTAAAAATTTTTAATTCAAAAATGATTGCAATAATAAGCTGTAAGTATTATGTTTTCATATACATTTAATAGGGACGTATATAAAAGATTGGTGGGGCCTCAATCCCCTAAAATAAAAAAGTTTTTATTTAGATCTTTTAATATTTTTAACATTTTAAATTAGTAAAAGTAAAATTATATTTTAATCCACTTAAAATTGATAAAAATATAAATTATTTAAATGATAAAATTACATTTTTATTATTATAAAAATTACAATTTAATTTCAACCTGTCATACAAAAAATATTCTTAACTTTGAACCTGTATTTAATTATACCTAAAATATAGATAGAAGAATCAAAGAACAGAGTATATGTTTTTTATTTTCTCGTTTTTAATGATGTTGTAGTTGAGGGCCATATACGACTTATCCTTTTAGTCGAATGTGGACTCCCTAGCAATGAATGAAATTGAAAGGAAAAAGGATCAGTTTTCGTGGTTGGAAATAGTCTTAACCACATCTCATAAATTTAGCTTCTGCTTTTGGGTCTTAATTCATTGTTATTATCGATCCATTAGTAGTTGGAGGTAGCTTTTAATTTCATTTTCCCTTTCCTGAATTCATTCCCTTTTCTCTCTTTATTTACAATATAACTCTTTGCTTTTTCATCAACTCACATTAAATTATATGTTTATTTTGGTAACTTTTTATTAGGGATCAGCAACAAAATATTTGAACTCATATGTTTGGACGATTTATGAAATATAAGTTAAAAATTTGTTGGTATTAAATCTCGTATGATGATCTGATGATTAAGAATATTCATTGTTTCAGATGTGATCTGAGTTCAAGTCGTGTTAGTCGCGTTGTTATTAAAACTTTGTCCTCCCCTTGTAATTCAAAAAACAAATTGTCAGTACTAAACAAATTTTATTTTTATTTAATTTATAATTATTTTTAATTTTTTATTATGTAAAAATAAGTATTTTATATTTAAAATAGTATAAATAACTTAAAATTTTTATATAAAAAATATTTTTCAAAAATATCATATAAGAATTATTGTTTAATTTTTATTTACTTGAAAAAAATTAGAAATATTTATGGAAAACTGTTGAAATCTAATAATGTTGAAAAGCTATAAAATAAAATTTATTTTATCAAAATGAATTTAAAAACTCAAAATCCAAAATTAATATAAAAAACTGAAAATAAAACCGAACTGAATTAAATTATCTTGGATGATTTAAGAAATCCAAAAATCTTGATTTAATCGAACAAAACTCACCCCTAATTTTTTAATTTCGCCCTCTTTTAAAAAATATTTTTACTTTCGCTTCTGTAAGCAACAACATTATTAATATATACAAAATATATAAAAATGCATATAATAAATATATTTATTAAAGTTTCATATAAAAATAAAAAATCGATTTAGCTCAAATGATAAATAAAAAAGTTTTATATGAATGGTATATTTGATTCAAATTTTATTATAGATAAATTTTTAATTATTTATAAAAATATAAAAAAAAAAACACCAAAATAATTATATAATTTATTTAATAAATAAAATAATTTTTTGATAATTTCTTAATTAAATTAAAATTCGATCCAACCTAATATATTAACATAATAATTAAAGAATTTATCATATCAAATATGATTTAAGTTTAAATCATCTTAATCTCGTTGCTATTTAAATGCTACACGGTTTTTATTCTTACATCGGATTTAGTATATTAATTTTATTGTGTATTATAAATTGTGTGGCACAACACCGGCCATCTTCTCCTTTGGGAAACATCAGCAATGCACGTTTCTGACCATTGGATTTAGTCCTAACTAATTACATAAGCACATCTTACCAATAATTCTTATATTTTATTTATCTTTAAATAGAAATGGTTAAAAAAAAAGATCCTATCAAATTCCACCACCAATTAATTTAATCCAATATTGTTTAATTTATTTATCTTATATTGTATTATTATATGATATTTGTACACTGATAATATATTTTTTTATTTCACAAATTATTTTAAAAAATTAACATATATATTTTTTAAATACATATTTTAATAATTTATTATATCCTATATGACACTTGTCCAACCCCTAACTTTAGATATGGAATTTAAAAACTCTTTTCACATAAAATAATTTCATGCTTATATATTGTTTCAAAAAGCTTTCTCAATCGTTAGGGATGTATAAATTTCGGGTAAAATCAAATTAATTTAATTAAATGATCGAATTCTATTAACCAGTCGGTTAATCGAATTATTTTGATCCGGGATCGGTTAATAATTTTTTGAAAATTCGTTTAACAGTTAATTCGATTCGAAATTGATCGGTTAATTGAATTAACCAAACTTAGTAAATAATATATAAGTATTAGCACAAAAATCGATCGGTTAATTCGGTTAATTTTTTATATGTTTTATACTTGTTTTAACAAAAAAAACATATAAATTTAATTCGATTAATGGTTAAGGGTTTAAAAGGATCAATTAATTCTGTTAATGGTAATTTGGGTTATCAATCGTGACTAAATAAGATAAATAGGTTGATTTTGAAATTTATTTAGGCCATTAGGTCGGTTTTAAAATTATTTAGAGAAATAAATCAATTTAAAGGGAAAGCTCATCTAGTTGAACGAGTTTTCCGACAACCGACAAAAAACAACGAGAATATGTTGACTTGGCGATTTTGAAGGAAAACATATCCAACTAAACGAATTTTCCTGATACGTATATAGAAAGCTCATCCAACTAAACACACTTTTTAAAAATCTCCCCTAACTAATCGAGTTTTCTCTTAAAATCAACATACATTTTTAAATAATTTTAAAATCGATCTAAAAAATTAAATAAATTTTAAAACCAGCCTAAAGTACTTATTTAGCCCTCAATCGTAATCACCCCATTATTAAACAAAGGGTGATGGTGATGCGAAATTGGTGATTGAAATTGACATAATTATAAAAAAGTAGATAAAATTAAGAATAATAAATTTCATGGTCATTGTCTTGAAAGCCAACCTTATTGTCCCGTGGCATAATCTATTGGGCAAAATGCTGTTAGGCCACCAATCTGAACGGTTTGGAACCGTCCAAAAACTATTACAGATGGCGATTGACAACATCAATTTATATCTTTGATTTTCTTTTTTCCTTTTAAAACTATGCCACTTTATTAATTTTGCTCGTGAAATTCAAAAAAATTATAAGCCACAGATATAATTATTTTTTAATATTAAGTGCTATCGAAAATATTAAGGGTTTTAGGTTTTCAAATGGTTTTTGGTTGATATCCGTTTTTAATATTTTTGTGGTCCTAAGTAAAATAATAAATTTAAATTTTAGATATCTTAAAAATTGGAGAAAATTATTTTATGCCACTTAAAACTTGGTTTTTAAAAAAATTTTGGGTCTTTTAAAAATTGAGAAAAATGTTTTCTTGAGAGCCTTGAAAACTCAAAAAAGGTTTAAGGGTGTAAAAAACCCTTAAATTTTCTCAAAAAAAAAAAACAATTAAGCCCTTCCTTTATTTATACATTCATTTGGATACTTGAACTTTCAAAATGCATAAAAAAAACTCTCAAATCTTTTCAAAAAAATAATTAAACTCCTATTTTTTTTTACTCAATTGGGCACTTAAATTTTTAAATGACATAAAAAAGACCCTAAACTTAAAAAAAAAAAAAAAAAAAAATTTAACTCTTACTTTTATTAAAAAATATAAAAAAATAAAATCAATAAAATCTATAAATATTATTAAATTTTAATAAAAATTATTAAAAATTAAAAAATATAAAAAATCGTAAAAATATATAAAAAAATTTGTAAAATTTTATAAAAATCGTAAAAAAAATTATAAAATTTTATAAAGTCGTAAAAAAATATATAAAATATAAAGAAATATAAAATTGGTAAAAAAATTTTATAAAAACTATCATACCAAAAAAAACATTTTATAATTTTTCTATAACTTTTATTGATTTTTATTTTTTTATCATTTTTGTCACGTTTCACGATTTGTTGCGACACATGATGACTTTAATTGAAAAAATTATGGATTGTTAACTTTAACGACTAACAGTTAAAGTTAATTGTTAAAGGATTTTTCGATGCATTTTATAATTTTTTTTATGATTTCTATAAAATTTTATAATTTTTTATTTTTTACAATTTTTATAAAAAAAGTTTGAATTTTTAATATTTTTAAATTTTTATTAAAATTTAATAATTTTTCTAAAATTTATTTTTTATAACTTTTTTTCTAATTTTTAATAAGAGCAAAGGCTTAAGCTTTTTTTAAAATTTTTGAGGGATTTTTTGTTGCATTTTGAAAGTTCAAGTATCCATTTGAGTGGGGAAAAAAACAAGGGCTTAATTGTTTTTTTTTTTTTAATTTGAGAATCTTTTTTTATGTATTTTGAAAGTTCAAGGGCTCAATTGAGTGCAAAAAAAAAAGGAAAGACTTAATTACTATTTTTGAAAAAGTTTAAGAATCTTTTACACCCTTAAATCGAAAAAAAATAAATTCTTTTTAACCTTAGACCTTGAGTGATCACACTTTTAAATCACCTCAAGACCAACCCTGCTCCGGCTGCAATAATTTTATTTTCATTGATCTTCATGTTTATGTTCATCCTTTATAATTTTCTTATATATATTTGCTAAATCCATTTTCTTATATGTATACATTTCCGCATCATGAACCATCATTCTTTTTTTCATGTGTGAATGCCTAACTTTTCTATATATGTTGCATTACTATATAATAGAGATCATACATCTTAGATAAATATCATGAAAAATCATCATATCCAAGTTTTTTTTTTTAAAAGAGAAAAAACCAAAAGTTTATATACCTCTGGATTAAAGAATAAGAAAAAAAATTAGGTGAGAATGGTCAGTGGCTTGCCTTTCTCACACACTTAAAATCGTACCACAGTATGTCCACTGAGAACATGGTAAAGATATGTTTTATGCCTCTTCACTCTTCTCAACTGCCATATGGAGTGTGCATTCCACCACTTATGAGTTTTTTATTATATATAAAAAAAATCCTCATAATAATATAATTTATTTTATAAAATATAATTTTCAATATAACGCCATGGAGATTAATGGATGTATTGATAGAAGATCATAATCATTCACTGTGTATATATATAATAGGGTGTGGCTAAGCGTGTAAGGAAAAAAAGTTAGTAAAAAGAAAAAAAGAAAAAAAAAATCATCATCAGTGCCACAGTGCACGAGCAGCCATAGTTCCCCTTTTACATTGGCCACCTTCTCGACACTCATCATCACTTATGTCGCCCTAATTTCCTTCCCCCCCCCCCCCCCGGCCATAGCCTACAACTGAAGCAACCTCCTTTTTCCTTTTCTCTTCCTTTACTTCCATCAAAATCTTCATAACTTTCCCCATATCAAAATCTCCATAGCCTACTCTACAATCTAATAAAAAAAAAAAAAAAACCAAAACCATGACACACCATCAAGAACTGGTTACCTTTCAAAGAAGCAGCAGCTACAACAATTATAACTGCAAAAGTTCAACAAATAAGATCAACCCATCAAAGTTTCCGAGATCAGCTTCATTTACAATCCCTGAAAACGCAGAAATCTCTGACAAACTCCTTGTTCCTAGAATCGCCTCATCATCTTCCCCACGTTCTTCGATACAACGTTTCCATAATGTTAATTCCAGGTTCTCTTCCCTCCTTCGCTCCCTTCTCAAAATCATAGCATTTCCCAACATAATCCCCACCTCTTGCAAATGGTTGACCCTTCCAACTCACCTCTCTATAACCCCTTCCCTCGGCCGTAAAGTAAGCGGAACTCTCTTTGGCCACCGCCGCGGTCATGTCAGCTTCGCCGTCCAGTATGATCCTCGCTCCGAACCGGTTTTGCTCCTCGAACTAGCCATGTCAACGGCTAGTTTGGTGAAAGAAATGTCATCGGGTTTAGTCCGGATTGCGCTGGAGAGCGAGAAGGCTCCGGGTCGAAGCGGGAGACTGTTCCATGAGCCTACGTGGAGTATGTATTGTAATGGGAGGAAGAGTGGGTATGCCGTGACCCGCGCATGCACTGAGTCGGATTGGCACGTGTTGAGCACTGTGCAAAGCGTGTCAGTTGGTGCTGGGGTGATTCCGGTGGTTGAGGATGCTAAAAGTGGTGGGAGTGAAGGTGAGTTGTTGTATATGAGGGCCAAGTTCGAACGAGTGGTGGGGAGTCGTGACTCAGAAGCCTTTTACATGTTGAATCCTGATAACAATGGAGGTCCTGAACTCAGCATTTTCCTTCTTAGAATATGAACAAACTCATCTCTTGTTGTGATCATGATTTTTATTTCTCTTTTTAGGATAATTGCTTGGTTTATTACTTTGGTATTGTGCAGTTCTATTTTATCTTGCTTTCATACAACGGAAGTATATGTATAATGTATTATGTGGTCTCTACATGTATTTCCAGTCTTTTGAAAGGAAATCTGTACTAATAAATTTAAAGATTAGGAATGCGGTGCTGGACGTTTCTACACTATTCTATTACATAGTAGATGATTGATAGAACGAATTAAATTATTTCGGAAGATAAAAGGAATTTATGGGGCGAAAATCGACGGTCGAAGATTTTCATTAAGTATAAAATTGGATTAAGATTGTAAATGGAGTGCAGGAGTTGGAGGTCTCTTTAGTACGGTATCAATTGCATAAGTAAAATCGGTATAAAAATATATTTTTTTTATTTGATATTGATTAGAATAAAATATTTTAATATTATTATATTATTTCTATTAGATAAAATTTTTTAATTTATAAATAAATATAATTAAAATTTCTCTTGTATTATTCGAATTTAACACTAATAAATTTTTTTTCTTTTATCAGTAATTTTTTCTTATAAAAATTTTCACGTAAAATATACGTGCTTTATTTATTTTTTTTAAATATTCCGATATTTCAATTATCCACGTTGAATTTTAACAATATTTATATAAGATGGATGTGTACCTTGGCCGGTGGAATAAGAAACAATTTTGTCGGTGAAGCGGCATTATTGTTATTGTTTAACGTCAAACCTTTTCTAAACAAATGCTTCCATGGTGTAGTGGTTACCACTCTGAACTTTCAATCTGGTGGGACCTGTTTTTTTAATTTGAATATTCAATATTCAATTTTATAGTATATTAATAAAATTAAGGTTTAATTTTTATTTATTTTCTCACTTTTATATTTAAATTTTTTGGAATATTTAAAGTATATTATTTTTTTCAATGAGTGAAAAAAAAAATATTCAACCTAAAATATTTGAGTTCAAATATCTGTGTGTGTAAAATGTGTGTGCGTTGTCAAAAGATTAAAAAAATATAAACATATATTATTATGTAATTACACTAATATATTAAAAAATATTTAAAATATGTCACTGTTATATTTTTAATCCATTTTTTAATAAACATTTAAAAAATTCTAACCAAATACACAGTGCACCACGTGACATATTTTGTAAAAAATTAAGTTTTTTTTAATCAAATGTATATAAGCTTTAAAAAATATATAAGAAATAGAAATACATACATTAAAAAAATTAATATATATAATCTAGAGAAAAGCATGAAAATTATAAAAAAATAAAAAATTACAAATAAATAAACAAAAATAAATTAGATGAAATTAATAATATTATTATAAAAATGTTAGAAAAACTTGTAAAACGTATAAAAATTTGTAAAAGGAATTATTTAAACAATTAAAAATTTATTAAAAATTATAACAATTTATAAAAATAAAAAGAAATTATAAAAATCATATATAAACTTTTAATATATATGTGATAATTAAATATATAAAAAATTCAAAAAATTGTATGAAAAATTATAAAATCTAAAATTGTTATTCTTCTTATTGATCCTAAGTCACTAAGCTGAGATTATTTTATTAGTCAGTCAGTAATTTATATTCTCATAAAAAAATGTTAAAAACATATTAATAATATATTTTTCTTTATTAATTGTGGGCGTTGATATGTTTTTTTTCGAAAATGGAGTCGTCACCAATTTTTTTTATTTGATGTGATTGAATCACAATAAAATATTTGAATTTATTCAAACAAAAGTTTTGGTCTTTGAAATCTAGAAAATAAGTTCGGGAGTCAATTACATATGAGGAAGGATTAGCACATTCACACGCCCAAAATTGATACCTAGTCGATTTTTAAAGGTCTTATTTGTTAAAAATTTTAAAACTCGAATTAAAGTTAAAATGCGATCCCTAAATGCATGATTTATTTAATATTATTTAAAAATTAAATTTTGTGAAGAAGTGCCCTTTTGTTTAGAATTAATCAAGAAAAAGAAGTCATGTCCAAGATATTAGGACACAATATTCTCAAATTTTTGAACATAAAGATCATTTGTTTAACCAAACATTAAATATTTTTATTTGAAATAGGGTATCCAATTACGCAAGTTCAACGAAAAACCATACTAAAGACGTTAGGACATAATCTTTTTAATCACTTAAATAAAAGAATATTGTCTTGATTTTTTTAAAACAATTTAAGGTGCTTGGTTATTTCAAGTTGAAGAGAAAAAATACATCTAATAAGTTAATGCATGATTTCCTCGAATTCCTGAAGATAACGAGTATTCTTGATTTTTATTCAAAACTTAAATTTTTTTTTTAAAAAAAAGGGTATTCGATTATTTCGGTTTGAAGAAAAAAATCACACCTAATAAATTAATGCACGATTTTTCAAATCCCACAATAAAGAACATTACGTTGATTTTGAGATAATTAAAAAAAATCATTTTACTAAAACATTTTACAAAGCAAGAATAAATATGCATAAAAAAAATGACCAAAATGATAACCAATAAATGAATGACATAAAATGGATAAATACATGTAAATAGAATAAAAGATAAATAAAATGAAAAGGAAATGAAAACTATTAAATTTTAAAAAGATTTAATTTAAAAAAACATAAAAGGACTTAAATATAAACAAAATAGAATTTAAAGGTCAATTTTCGAAAATAAAATAGTGGGGATTAAATTAAAACAAAACAGAAACATTGATCCAATTTCTTTAAAAAATAAAAGATTTAAAAATAATAAAAAACCATATTAAAACAATTTTAAAAGGCAGGGACTTAATGGGAAATTTTCCCATGCCCACACGTCTATTTCATGAAGCACTAGTCAAAGGAACAGATTGAAAACCAAGGAAATTAATGGGAAAAATTAAAAAAAAAAAAAACAAAGGAAAAGGACCAAACCGAATAGGCTTAAAAGGCGGAAGGATCAGAGGCGTAAATAACCCACTGGTCTAAAAACACGTTGATCCTCCATCGGGTCGGGTCAGATTTCGGGTACTAACTCAAAACGATACTGTTTTGGGACTTTTTAAGCCCCTCCAAAACGATGTCGTTTAAGACCCTTATATAAGTTTAAAACTTCAAAAAAAATCATTTTCCCTATTTAAAAAAAAAAAAAACCTCTCAAGCCTTTCTTTTTCTCTTGGCTCTCAACCTTCCCATGATCGGACCTAAGGGTCCTCCGCATGCTCCACCGTTGGCCACCATCATTGGCGATGATGACTACTGTTTCGGTGGCCGAAGAATTCTGAAAGTCCCCTTTTTTAGCCCTTTTAAACCCTTTGACCTCAAACACTTAGATCGGGACTATTTTTCCCAAAAAAATCGAATTCAAGACCCCCAAATCTCTCAATGGCGAAGGAAAAAATAAAAAAGGTAAACAAGCCTAAACCTTAAATCTCTCCTTTTTATTTTTTATTTGTTTTTTGAAAATAAAATACAAAAAAAAAATACACATATATATGTATGAGAACACAATAACAACTTTCGAATTCTCTTGTTTTTATTCTCTTGTGTTCGTAAAAAATACAAAGGATTTTCGAAGGCTTTATATAGCCGAATTCAAATACAATGTTTTTGTTCTCTTGTGCATATCATTTGTTTTTGTCTTTGTTTCTTGCAGGTAAATCGACTATGGCAGAGGCGTGGTGCTCGACATGGGGCGTAAAAAGCGTGGTGGTGGCCTCAGGAACATGGTGCTGACATACCACGAAGGGGAGTGGGTGAGCGGGGATATATGGTTCCCTAGTGAATAAGGGTTTCCAATTTTTTGTAAAGTTTGGGCTTGTATGGGCTTAGGTTTAGGTGGGTTTTGAGTTTGTATTGGGTTATGAGTGTAGTTTGAGTTTTTTGGGTTTTGTAAAGGGAATTGGACTTTAGTTTTAAATTTAAATTTATTTGTTTTTATTTATTTATTTTGTTAACTTGGGTCTAGACAAATTGAGTCTTCTAAAGTAAGATTGCCTAATTTTTTTTATTTCATTATTCTTTCAATAATCATTTTAGGCAAATACAATACTTAAATATGATTGCTTTGAGTTGACGTTTATCTACTATTTATTCGAAGCAAGTATAATTTATTATTTTTATTCACTTGAAATGGAATGAACATTTTGGAAGCAAAAATTTTAGTTTATGGTTGATCAAGTTTTTTATGGGATTTGTTTTAATTTTCTTATTAATCATCTCTCCCATCATACCTTTAAAAAAAATCACTTCCCAAATTCTATATGATGGTTTGATGATTAAAGGTGTTTATCATTTCAAGTGTGATCTGAATTCAAATCGTGTTAATCGCATTTTTTATTTGCACTGTACCCTATTATTGTAATTTACCAAAAAACCAAAAATCACCTCTCCTATCATAAACCATTTTTATAGGTTACTTTGGGATAATAATAATTTGGTAATTTCTTACTATTTTGGCATCTTCCAATTTCTATTTAAAAAAAATTAAAATTATTATAAGTTTAAATAATTCTTTCACAATTTTTTTTTTTACAAATTTTAAGTTTTAAAATAATTTTATCTTTTAAATTTTTTAGAATATTTTTTTTTATAATTTTTAAAAAATTTAAACAAGTTTTTTTTTTTTTACATTTTTATATAGATATTATTAATTTCAACTATTTTCATTTCATTTATGGTATCTTTTTGAATGACCTTATCATAAGTGTGTTATCCTCATAGGTGATCTACTACAATTCATTGTGGAAAATTAAGATTTTTTCGATACTTAACGAACTTGTTTGATACCATTTTTATATGTTTTAGTTCATTTTCGATTTTTTATTACTTTATTTTTAAATAATGCAAAAATAAGAGTTTTTTTTTTTGCAATTTTGGGTCATTATGAGCCTAGGGACGATCTAACGACTCTATCTAGTGTATAGGACATTATTTTCGCACTTAAAAGGCAAAACTATAAAATTTGAAAAACTAGTGGCAAAATTGTAAAATCTGGAAAAATACTAGCAAAATTGTAAAATCTAGAAAACCAGTGGCAAAACTATAAAATAGTGGCAATTTCAAAATTTGACTTGATTTTTCGTAAAAGAACACCCACCTTGCTTTCTTGGGACCTCAGATGACCTCCCCAAGTTCAAACTTGGTTCGAGGTACTTACAGGGGTTGATCTTAATGGGATTGATGTAGAGTCGACACAAGATTCGACGATTCAATGAAAGAGATGATTTGGGCTTGATTGTAAATCTTTAAGAACTTCCAAAGTTTATTTTCAAGAATTTCCAGCAGTAAGTTCTTTAGAAATAGATTGGCAGTAGAGAAGTTTTTGAGTTTATGAGAGGATTTAAATAGGGTTAGGTTTTTGTGGTTTATTAGGATTTTTAATAGGAATTCTAGTTGAGTTAGGGTGAGACTTTAGAGAAGTGATTTAGTTAAGAGTTTGGGGTTTTATTAAGCAATTAATCTCTTAAATAAAGGAAAAGGGGTTTTGATGTTGGTGTCACCTGGGTAAGGATGTGAAAAAAAATAATTATAATAATAATAATAATAAATATAATGGGCTTAAAATGGTCCACTTAGGCTTGAATCTTGGTCTTCCTCTTTTCCCATCAAGTCCATGTCCTCTAATATATATATATATATATTTATGCTTATATTCTTGGGATGTTAGAGTACTCCTCCACTAAAAAAAATTCGTCCTCGAAATTTTCCTACTGACATTCTAATTTTTTAGTTATAAAAACCATTATTGAACTAACATGCTTATGCTACGCTACGCTACTCTAATTCCTTATTCACTATCATGAATTATCCTTTGGGTACTTAACTAATAGTTTTGTCTATCCTGAATTTCCATTCTTACCGAAACATTATAATTTTTTTAATTTAAAGTTTTACTATATTTTCAAAAATTCAAGGATTAACTATATTTATTTTTTTCTAAGTTTTTCACAATCTGAAGTCTACAATTTTCAAGCAAAAATTCAAACATTAGTTAGAGTATATCTACCGTTCAAGAATTTCAATTCATTCATATATTATAAACAATCAATAATTTAATTCATTCATGTATCACAAAGAATCACAAATTCATTCATATATCATAATCAATAAAAAAGTAATCCATTCATATATCATAAATAGAAAGATTTTCAATTGATCCATGTATCATAAACAATCAAAGATTTTCAATTCATTCATATATTAAACAATCAAGTAAATAAAATTACAGTAAGACCGACATCGGAGTCTCAAGCTTGTTTTTTTGCAAAGGAGTCAGATTAAAAGATTTTCATGGTATATTTTTTTCCCAAAATACTCTTTTAATGCATCTTTTCTATATTTTATGATTTAAGATTTTAGATAACCTAAGCTCTAATTCCACCAAATGTAACCTCTCTAACCCGACCTAAACGGTAGACTCGAGTTAGAAAGATCACATTTGCCACCGAGGTGACTCATTTTTTTTAAGTCAATTTTCAATATTTAAACCTATATCATGTAAGTGAATATCTCATTTAAGAACTGACACGGGTTTTAGCAATGCAAAATAAGTCGATAATATATATATATATATATATAGTAAACCCATTTAAAATTATTTTAATAAATAAATATCATCCTAATTAGCTAATTCTCAATAAATGTCAAATATTAAAATAATCTTAATCACTAATGATAGTAAACAACATTAATAAATAAAAACATCTTATATAATCATAAATAAATATCTCATACCATGATTTTTAGTATAAAGTGATAGTAATAGTAATAATATTAAAAATAAATCATTGACGAGAACAAGCTGAGCCTTTTGTGCTTCAAGTTTGCGCATATTCTATTAGATTATTTGAAATGATGGGAAAAATAAGGGGTGAGCTTAACAGGCTCAGTGGGAGACCCTTTACAATAAATCTAATCAGTATTCGAACAAGTATATCATTAATGATCACATTTACTTAGAAATTCCAAAAATACAATAATTAAGTTTATAATACACTAGATAGGCAGAACAATCAACATTCAAAGGAATTCAATGATAGTAACACAATCACAAAGTCATAGAAACTTTTACATTGCACATTTATCAATTTGAACGACTCATTATATATTTTCTAATGAGGATGCATGGTATGTTCATACAATAGTCGTATAATATCATATGACATTCGGAAATCCTACCCTCGACCGTTACACGCCAGATAGGGAGTTCCCTATAACCCCTCTTCCTTATCACTCCACTTATGATGTAGATGAGCTGTTGTATGGTTGAGGATCCACAACCTCTCGAAGATAAAAGCTATTAGAGAAAGTTGTGAATACTCCATATAAAAGTTGTAGTTGGAATTTGCTAAGTTGTGAATACACAAAGGGTGCAAACAAGCTGTCATATGGTTGAGGATCCAGAATTCCTCGTAGATGAAAGCTGTTAGAGAAAATCATGAATGTTCCATACATATAGTCGCAGTTGGAATCTGCTTAAGCTATGGGTACACAACAAACTTATAACTTATAACATATAACATATAGATGTAGTAAACTGTCGTATACTTCCTCCTTTCATAATTTCTCCCCATGCACATGCAAAACATACATAACTTATAGTTGGACTGTTAGAGGTCGTAAAGCATTCCCTTTTGTAGCAAAAACTTATTCTTACGGAACAAAGTGTATTTCATATCGAGCTCATGGCATAAGCAAATAATTAACTTCATATCAAGCACATCATATAGCTTAATTAATCAAATAATATTTACCATATCGTATAGCATAATCAATCAAATAACATTTGTTGAAACGTTTATTTTTGGAAAACAAACAAGTCTCGAAAAATATTTTTAAATTGAAAAATGGAGTCCCCACCAATCTTTTTATTTGGTGTGATTGAATCACCACAAAATGTTTAAAATCTGTTTTGAAAAATATTTTCGTCTTCAAAATCCAGAAAAATGGGATCGGGAGTCGGTTACGTGTGAGGAAGGTTTAACACCCTCACACGCCCAAAATTGGTACCACGTCGACTATTTTCGGGTCTTTATTTGTTAAAAATTTGAAATCTCGAGTGAAGTTTAAAATACGATCATTGTACACATAACTTATTTTGCATGGTTTTCAAAAATCAAACTTGAAGAAAAATGCCCGTGTGTTTCAAATTTCTCGGAGAATTAAAGTCGTGTCCAACACGTTGAGGCATGATGTTCTCGGAATTTCGAAATTGAAGGACATTTTGAAAGGTTTTAAAGAAGATATTCGATCGCGCGAATTATACAAAAAATCACACCCAGCACATTACAGCATAATTTTTCAAAATTTTCACACAAAAGGATATTGCCTCGATTTTGAAATTATTTTGTATAGATTTTTTAAGAAAACAATCTTAAAAATGATTATGCAAATTAAATACGAATATGCAATTTATTGGCAAAATTAAATAATACGAAGATAGAACAATTAAGCAGAGAAATAAATACGCAAAAATAAACATAAGATTAATAATATACAAAGTACGAATTTAATTTTATATACAAAATATTGAAGAAAATAAAAAAAAGGTCAAAAATGAAGTTTCAAAGAATTTGGGGTTAAAATGTGATTTTGGAAAAGTTTAGGGTGAAAATGTGATTTTGGAAAGGTTTATAGGTTAAAATGTGATTTTGGGGAGGTTTGACGTCAAAATGTGATTTTTGAAAAGTTTAGGGGTTAAAATGTAATTTTAAAGAAGTTTGGGGTCAAAATGTAATTTTAGAAAAATTTTGAGGTTAAAATGTAATTTTGGGAAAGTTTAGGAGCCAAAATGTAATTTTAAAAAATTTTGAGGGTCAAAATACAATTTAAGAAAAGTTTGAGGTTCAAAATGTAATTTTAAAAAAAATTAAGGTAAAATTGTAATTTTGGAAATAAAAAGGGGCTTTATGCGCCAATAACCCAAGAAGATGACAGGTGACAACCTCAGAAGAAGTCAATAGTCAAAGAATTAAATTGAAAAGAAAATAAAATTAAGAGGCAATTTTGAAATAATTTAAAAATTCAAAAGAAGGATGAAATTGTAAATTTACAAAAAAGTAGAAGGATTGGATGGGTAAATAACCCATCCTTCAAAAACACGCTGATCTCGGGGGAATCCACACGAGTCGGGTCGGTCGTATTAAAATGACGTCGTTTCATCGCTAAACCCCTCCCTCAAAAAAGCTACCATTTTAAAAGGGCTATATAAGGCAAAATATTGTTAAAAATTTTCTTTAAAAAAAAAGCTGATTTCCTCTTTATTTTTTCTCTGAAATTCTGTCCGTTCATCCCTCTATTCGACCATGGCACCGTTCCTCGGTCCATCGTGCTTTGCTGCTTTCTGTCATTTGGCCGTCGTAAGATTTCGCCATACACAACGGGAAAGGTAAAAAAAACTCTTTTTCTCTTTTTTTCGAAATAAAAGATCGAACCCAGATCTTGAAGAAAATAAAAAAATTTTATGCTATTTCACTTTAAAAATTTCAGATCTGTTTTCCCTTTTAATTATTTTATTATATTTTTTTTAAAAAGAAAATCTAGATCTAAACTAGATCTTTCGAATTTTCAAGGAAAAATAAGAAGATTTTTGAGATTTTTATTTTTTCTTTTAAAATATGTTATTTTTATATTTTATTTAGGTTTTTTCTTTTGTCATTTCCTTTACAGATCTGTCTGTGACGAGGCACGGGCGATGCTCAAAGAGGATCTCCTTGAGGCTACGGGCGACAGTGGCGGAACCAAAGGGGCGTAACCTTAATTGACTCTTCGTTTTTTACTTTAAATTTGTTTTTAATATTTTTATATTTATTTACTTTTTTATTTATTTTATATTTTTTAAACTCGAAATTAATAAAAATAATAAATGGAAATAAATGATGTAATAAATAAATATGTTAATATATATATTTAGAATATAAAATGTTTTGAAATTCGAATAATAAATGAACAGTAAATATACCTTGCTAATACCGAATATGAGAATGCTTGGTGATCTGATTTTCTTGATTTGTGTTTGTGCATTAATATTGAGTACCTTGTTTTTGTATTGATTTCGAAAAATGTCTAGTGCTTCAGATAACTGTCTGTATTGATTTTGAATGCAAGAAAAAGGTCACCTCTACAACTGTTTTTGAATCGGCTTTTAAAGCAAAATTTACAATGATTCTCTTTTGTTTTTACTAACTTAATTGTTGTCTTTTCTCCCTTGTAGATGGCAGTGGCAGTGGTGCAAGTTGCTGGTGATGGTGACAGATGGTGAGTGTTGACGTGGTGGCTCCCAAGTGGGCAAGGCAGAGCTGCAGCAAGAACAAGTTGCACTATTTAGGGTTTTTTTATTTTTTTAAGTGTTGGGCCATTTGGACTTGGTTTAGGGTTTGGGTGTAATTGGGCTTTGTGTTTGGGTTCAGGCCACTTAGGCCTTTGTAAATTAGGCTTGTAAATTTAGACATTCTTAAATTAAAATAAATTTTAATTTAAAAATTTATTAATATTTTTTGGGTTATTTTTTGGTTTAAGTGTTGGATTGGGCTCCAACAGCTGCCCCTCTTTGCTTGTTGCTATGTAACAGGAACGGAGCAAAGACCAAAAGGAGGCTCAATTTTGTCATGTCTCTTTTCTTCGATGCTCTTTCTTTAACTGGCCCACCCTTCGCTTTATCAATCGTTCAGCTCCACTGCATCTGCTTCTCTACATCTTCGGTATTGTGATTCCATCTTGCCTTAAGGCAATTTCAAAAAGACAAAATTTGCTATTGTAACTTCACTCAATTCACTTGCAACTTCAAGGAGATTGAGGTTTGTCATCGTAGTATTTGATTCAATCCACTGACACTTCAGGTGTTTGGTGTTATGGCTTCATCTCTTGGTCTACTTCTTTGTATCTCATCAGGAAGATGATCGCTTCATTGTTTTAATCCATTTCTCTGTATCTCATCAGGAAGATGAATTTGGTTCACTTCTCTGCATCTTGTTAGGAAAATGAACACTTTATTGCTTCAACCCACTTCTTTATATCTCATTAGGAAGATAAGGTTTAGAAGTTTCTCTCACATTGAGCTTCTCTTCGTTGAATTGGTCTACTTCTTTGTATCTCATCAAGAAGATGACCGCTTCATTGATTTAATCCATTGTAACTTCGAGGTAGAAGATCCACCATTGCAGATTCAATTTGCTCCTTTTCAAGTTTAGGGTATAAGATTTGTCGTTATGGCTTCAATCTTTCCTGTCATGTTTCTAAGGTACTAGGTTCGCCGTTGTGACCTTAACCTTTCCCATCACATCTTCTGAGGTATAAAGTTTGCCGTTACGGCCTCAACCTTTCCCATCACATCTTCTAAGGTACCAGGTTCGTCGTTACGGCCTCAACCTTTCCCTTCATATATTCATGGTATCAGGTTCGCCGTTGCGGCCTCAACCTTTCCCTCCATATCTTCATGGTACCGGGTTCACTGTTGTGGCCTCAACCTTTCCCATCACATCTTCTAAGGTGTTGGATTCACCGTCGCGTCCTCAATCATTCCCTTCAAATCTTTATGGTACCAGATTTTCTGTTGCAATCTCAATCCTTCCCTTCAAATCTTCATGGTATCGGGTTAGCCGTTACGGCCTCAACCTTTCCCATCATATCTTCTAAGGTGTAGGATTTATCGTTGCGGCCGCAATCCTTCCCTTCAAATCTTCATGGTACCGGGTTCGTCGTTGTGGCCTCAACCTTTCCTGTCATATCTCCAGGGTATTAGATTTGGCGTTGTGGCCTCAATCTTCCCTATCAAACCTATAGAATATGCTTTCATGGACCTCTATGCAAGCCAGGTTGTTATGATGCTTTGATTAGAATGAATTACATGCCCCTAACTAAATGATTGTGCATGATTAATGTCAGATTCAATTTTATTTTTTTTTTCTATTTTTGCCTCTAGAGTGATATAGTCTGTCGCTCGTTGTAGTACTGTCACTGGTGTACTACCCTATCTTCTTTTGTGATAAGACTTAGAACATAATTGTTTTAGTTTGACCCACTTATTTCAAGTTTGGTTATTTAACTTGTAGTCCTGTTTTAGGTTGCTGTATAATTTAGAAAAATTTCTAGAATAATACATGTAGATCCTTGTATTCCTTGTGGTATTAGCCCATTACCCATTATCTTAGAATGAAAAATGCTTGAGCAAGGTTGTGAATGAATGAGATTGTATTAGAATCAGAGCTCAAAGGAATTGAAAAAAATTGACCAAAGAACAATTGCCGAGTAAAACAAATAGTCGAAAGAAACAATATTAGATGCCTCAAATATCATAATATGAGCTTCTCTGATCTGCCTTGATGAGGATCATTTTGTGCATGATCGTGTCTGGAAAATCTAGAGTTTTTTGTCGATGCTTCACACTGTAAAGTTTCTCCGTCTTATTAAATTTGAGAGAAATGATCATTTCGAACCCATTCTTCACTTCGAATTTGAGCCGCCCTTTGCAGGTTTTCAACTCAAAATCCCTTTTGGTTTTAGGACGCCCTTTGCTGGTTTTCATCATCATCTTTTTTTTAGGTGAAATATTTTTTCATTGAGTTTTAGTTGACGGGATTGTGCAAATCTTTGCCATCCATTTCAGTTAAAATGAGGGCTCGTCCAGAGAAAACTTTCTTTACTATATAAGGTCCCTCCTAATTGGGCATCCATTTCCCTCAAGAGTCCTTATGTATGGGAAGTATCTTTTTCAGAACTAGATCTCCCTCGTGGAATTCTCTAGGGCGAACCTTTTTGTTGTAAGCTCGCATCATTCGTTTTTGATACATCTGACCATGACGAATAGCTCTTAATATCTTTTCTTCGTTCAAGTTCATCTTATCATATCTGGGTTGAATCCATTCTGCCTCATCCAAATTTAACTCTAACAAGACTCGGAGAGAAGAAATCTCAACCTCAATAGGTAAAACCGCTTCCATTCCATATACTAGGGAGAACGTTGTTGCCCTAGTAGAAGTTCTGACTGAAGTCCTATAAGCACGAAGAGCAAATGATAACTTTTCATGCCAATCCCTATAGGTTTTTGTCATTTTTGTAATGATCTTCTTGATGTTCTTATTAGCTGTTTCCACTGCTCCATTAATTTTTGGGTGATAAGGAGATGAATTATGATGTTTGATCTTGAATTGTTCGTAAACCTCCGCTATCGTGCTGTTATTCAAGTTCAACGCGTTGTCAGATATGATCCTTTCTGGCATCCCATACCATCATATGATTTCCTTTTTTAAGAACTTGCTAACTGCTGACTTTGTGACGTTGGCGTAAGAAGCAACTTTTACCCACTTGGTGAAGTAATCGATAACCACAAAGATGAACCTATGCCCATTAGAAGCCTTTGGCGAGATTGAACCAATAACATCTATGCCCCACATAAAAAAAGGCCATGGGGAAGTCATGACATGAAGGTGTAACAGAGGCACATGGATTTTGTCTCCATAGATTTGCCATTTATGGCATTTCTTAGCATAGTTGATGTAGTCACCCTCCATGGTGGACCAGTAGTATCCAAATCTCATTATCTGCCTGGCCATTGTGAAGCCATTGGCATGTGTCCCACAAATGCCGTCATAAACTTCTTCTAAGATCTTTTTAGCTTTGATTACGTCGACACATCTTAGCAACACCTGATCTTTTCTCCTTTTGTACAAGATCTCCCCATCTAGGACATATTCACATGCGAGTCTTCCCAATGTCCTTTTATCATTTTCAGAAGCTTGCTTAGGGTAGCTACGATCTCTTATATATTGAAGATCTCCCGTTCTATAGTTGCACGGATTCCAATGATACACGCTTCATATTCTGCCATGTTGTTTGTGCAATCAAAATCGAGTTTACTGGTGAAAGGATAGTGGTCTCCTTCTGGTGATACCAAGACTGCCCAACTCCATTACCCGTGACATTTGAAGCTCCATCAAAATTTAATCTCCAAGGATGTTCTACTGTGGTTCCCTCTTTAGTGGTTGCAACATACATTAAATCCTCGTTTGGGAAGTCGAAGTTCTTTGGCTCATAGTCCTCTAAAGCCTTCTAGCTAGGAAATATGCTATCGCACTCCCTTTTACTGCCTTTTGATTGACATAGACTATGTCGAATTCAGAAAGAAAAATTTGCCACCTAGCTAACCTTCCATTCAGTGCGGTCGACTCCATCATATATTTAAGAGGATTTAGTTTTGAAATTAACCAAGTTGTGTGGTACAACATGTATTGCCTTAATCTTCGCGTGGTCCAAACTAGAGCGCAACATAGTTTTTCAATTGGCGAATATCAAGTTTCACAATTGGTGAATTTCTTGCTAAGATAATATATCGCCCTTTCCTTCTTTCCAGACCCATCGTGTTGGCCTAGTATGCATCCCATAGAATTTTCAAAGATCATGAAGTATAGGATTAACGGTTTATTAAGAATAGGAGGCACCAAGACGGGAGCATTAGATAAGTAATCCTTGACTTTATCAAAAGTTTCCTAGTATTCATCATCCCACATACTTGAGTTATGCTTCCTAAATAGACGAAAGATGGGATCACATTTCTCAGTCAGCTGTGAGATGAACCGAACAATGTAATTTAATCTCCTTAAGAACCTTCAAACTTCTTTTTGCGTATTGGGTGGTGGTAACTCCTGTATGGCTTTGACTTTATTTGGATAATTTTCAATCCCCTTTTTGCTGACCACAAAGCCTAACAGCTTGCTCGAAATGGCTCCGAAGGTGCACTTGGTTGGGTTTAACTTTAGTTGATACTTTTTTAGCCTCACAAACAGCTTTCTTAGGATCTTTACATGTTCTTCCTCTGTTCGAGATTTTGCAATCATATCATCGACATAAACTTCAATTTCTTTATGCATCATGTCATGAAACAAAGTCACCATAGCTGTTTAATAGGTTGTCCTCACGTTTTTTAGTCCAAAAAGCATCACCTTATAACAAAATGTTCCCCACATTATGACAAACGTGGTTTTCTCCATATCTTCAGGATCCATCCTTATTTGGTTATACCTGGAGAAACCATCCATGAATGAAAATAAGGAGTAACCTGCTGTATTATCTACTAAGGTGTCAATGTGAGGTAATGGAAAATTGTCCTTTAGGCTAGCTTTGTTTAAATCCTAATAATCCACACACATACCCATTCTGAGTATTTAACTACTTGGAGAAACCCAGTGTTGAATTGTTGTCTGACCTCTTCTTTTATCTTTAATAATACATCTGGTCTCATCCTTCGGAGCTTTTGCTGAACAGGCTTGCATTCTTCCTTTAGGGGAGTCTGTGTACCACAATGTCAGTACCTGAGCCAGGCATGTCTTGGTAGGACCATGCGAAGACATCTTGAAACTCTTGAAGCAACTCGATAAGATCTTTTCTGGTTTCCATGGAGATGCTTGTCCCAATTTTCACTTCTTTCTTTTCATCTTCGTTCCCTAGGTTTATAACATCCACCGGTTTCGAATGAGGCAAGATTTGTTTTTCTTCTTGCTCTACCATCATTAACAAATCAGGAGACAAATTATAATCTTGATCATCTTCAAAGTCCTGAAGTTCTTTTAAACACATATCTTGCTCTAAACGAGGCTCTAAGTTAGCATCAAGGTCACTCATATTATTGATATTTAAGGACCTGTCAAAGGTTTAAAAAAAAGGAGGTCCAAAGAGCAAAATAAATTTACGAAAGAATGATTATATGATATGATTATGAGTAAGAATGTATGTATTAAAGAATGATCAATTTTGTATATTGATATGTACGAATGGTTTGTTGAATTGGATAATGAAAGAATAATTAGCGAAAGATTTGGCATGTAAGATAGAAGATGCATTTTCATTTAAAGCAATGGATAATAACCTATGCCCTTTACAAAGAATCTCTATCATTCTCGGGCTTAGAGCAACAAATGTTCATTGAGTATTACTCTGGATAAATCCTAAAGGTTATAGGGAGCTCTTCCTCAGTCCAGTTGTTTAGAACATTTCTCGAAGCATATGGGCGAATTTCTACTGAGCGTCCTTTTCCACTTTCTTCTTCGATGATATTGATGCTCAAATCTTCATTGATCGCATTCACTCCCTGATCGGGATGGTTAGGCAAAGGGTTTCCTTGTACATTGGGTCTAGATGACTTGTAAAATCTTATAATTCCTTTTTTGATCATTCTCTCCACCAACTTTTTGAAAGTGAAGCAATTCTCAATAGAGTGTCCCACCACCCCATCATGATACTCGCATTGAGCATTCGCATCATACCATTTCGGGAATGGAAGTAGTACTGGATCTGCATAATATGGAGCCACCGCATGTTGATCATATGACTTATGGTAAAGCTTTTTGTATGTCACCGGGATGTGCATGAATGGGATTCTTTCAGTATTTGGCCTTGAGCTTGGTCTTAGCCTTGGAGGATTTTGGTTATTGGTCATTGGCGTATTCGATGTCGTCATCATGATTGGTCTTACGTGGTTTGGCATGTATAGGCTTGCATTATTTATTTCGACCTCTTTTTTCTTGAAGGCAGGTCTTCGGGCACTTTCTCCAGTATCTATCTTCCTACTTTTGATCGTGTTTTCAATCATTTCTCTGGACAGAACCATGTAAAAAAAGCTTTTAGTGGCACTCCCTAGCATGTGGTTGATGAATGGAGCCTTCAAGGTATTGACAAATAACATTGTCATTTCTTTTTCTAATAGAGGTAATTGTACCTATGTTGCTACATCACTCTACCCCTAGGCATACTGTCGAAAGCTTTCATTCGATCTCTTCTCCATATTTTGTAATGTCATTCTGTCTGGAGTTGTATCTGTAACATGGCCATACTGCTTCAAGAAAGCCTGCACCACGTCCTTCCATGAGTGAATCTTTGCACAGCTCAGCTGGTTATACCACTTAACAACTGACCCCACTAGACTATCCCGAAAATAGTGAATGAGCAGTTGGTCGTTATGGACATATCCTGCCATTTTTTTTGCAAAACATGGTAATGTGGGCCTTTGGACAACTCGTTCCATTATACTTCTCAAATTCTAGAACCTTGAATTTAGGAGGGAATACCAAATCTGGGACTAGACTCAATTGCTTAGCATCTATCCCGTAAAAAATTTCAGGTCCTTGCATCGCTTCGATCTTTTCCTCTAATCGCTTGTACTTTTCCTCCATTTGTCTGGGAAGATCCGCCTTCATCATTTTATCAAAATCAGGGACACAAAGGTTTACGATATTATCTTCAGGGTTAGATCCCGATCCTACTGGATAATTAACTTGTCTTGATGTACCAGTGGCATGTTGCTGGGCCCTTATAGTAACAGTTGGTTCTCGTGTGAGGGTCTCTTGTGGAGCTTGGTTAAGCGGGGGTGTATATCTTGGGGGATTAATAGGATCTTCTTCTTCCATGGTTGGGTTTATCGTAGGACCTTTTCCGTTGTCGGCCTCGTTTGCCTTATTTGGGCTAATTCATTCATCAGATTTCTTTGGGCTTCCATGAACTGATCTTTCATTTCCTTATACATCATTGTTATTTGTTATTGTAACTATTCTTGCATTTGTTCTTGCATCTCTCTTTGGATTTGCTCAAGTCTTTCTAACCTTTATTCCACGGCTTTGGTTTTTTTGCGAGTGTTATAATGGTGTGAATTTTCAATGGTTACTAGTATATAAAGTTTTAATTAGTTAGAATCCTCATGTTAAAATATGTGAAAATGCAATGTGAATGAATGCATGCATGCAATGTAAGAGAAGGCATTGATTTTGAATTCAATCCCATTAGAACAACTTCTCTAGAAGACAAAATTCTTTACCTAAGGTAGATACATATATGGTCGTGCCTTGATGCTCAAAGCCTTAATCTTCCAAGCTAAATTTTTTTTCGGTTTAACTCTGATTTCAAGCTCAAAACATCGATCTTGAATGACTAAGGTCTGGAAGTGGTTATTCACTTCTTGTTTTTGGAACAAAGATTTATTTATAATATAATCTTTATCTTTAACCTGCCTGTGGAAGTGTTGAAGTTGTTCACTGTTTTTTTCTATAGTTTCTTTGAGAAGCTTGACTCATAGTTCACAACTTCACAATGAGACCTCAAGTTCTTCTACCTTTGAACTCTTCATTCTTAGCTTGTCTTGCCTTTCAACTTGGTCACAAATCCATGACCACATCCTCTATATGCACTGAAGTTTTGGGGAAGATGACTGATCCATAAACTCTTACGGCGAATTTGTCGACCTTTTCCTTGCGCTAAGGTACACCAAATTTAAGTTTTACTTACTCTTCTAGGCGATGCACTTATTAACCCTTTTTCTTTATCTCGGACGTGACTTAATGCTCGTTCCCCAGTTATGCTTGTTTGCTTTTTAATCTCAAGTAAGTAAAGCAAATCACCATATTTGGTAGAATATTGTCTCATTATCTTATCGATCTCATTTTTTAGCTCGTGCGAATTATTCTGAATCATGCTCCTCTGTGTGAAACTCCAAGATTCTGACTTATGTACCTCTAATCTTTCTTGGACCGTATACATATGACCATATTGTCATCCACTTTATTAAGAAATCCGTCTTCCCTGACAAAACTACCTATTTGGTAATCGAACTTAAATCAATACCTTTTCTTGTTAATGATGATGCAATACAAGCAAAAGAGACAAAATAGAACAAGTTAGCAAAAACATCAATATCAGTATACAGGTATAAAACAAAGAACCTAAGAACTTGTCTTCGATAGTTGCTAAATGGTTCGGTATAACTCCTTCTAAGTACTTATGGTTCATTACATGCGGTTTAGTCTCTAAAGTAAAAGGGTACCCAAGCCAGCAAATTCCTCGATTGTCACCCATTACATGCTCATACGGATGGGTTCGATTTAGGGGGACACATTTCCCACATGTTTGCATGGAAGTGAAAACTTCAGGAAAACAAGGGTACGGATGTAATCCCGAAAGCGATCCACTATCCTGTACGGAGGTGAAAACCTCACGAAGGAGTAGCTTCTCGCTTCCACTTAAAAGGGTAGTAATGGATGCATATGAATGTAAACTTAACTAGAAATATCGACATAATATAGCATCACAAAAAAATGTAAAGGATCGTATATTAAATAAAATCGAGCGTTTAAAAATTTTAACAAAAAGACTCGAAAATAATCGATTTTTGGCTTGACTCTCTTTTATTTTAAAAAAATGACCTAGTGGAGTCGCCATGCTGTTGAAACGTTTATTTTTGGAAAACAAACAGGTCTCAAAAAATATTTTTAAATTGAAAAATGGAGTCGCCACCAATATTTTTTTTGGTGTGATTGGATCACCACAAAACGTTTAAAATCTGTTTTGAAAAATATTTTGGTCTTCGAAATCCAGAAAAATGAGATCGGGAGTCGGTTACGTGTGAGGAAGGATTAGCACCTTCACATGCCCAAAATTGGTACCACATCGACTATTTTTAGGTCTTTGTTTGTTAAAACTTTGAAATCTCGAGCGAAGTTTAAAATACAATCCTTGTACACATAACTTATTTCGCATGATTTTCAAAAATAAAACTTGAAGAAAAATGCTGTGTATTTCGAATTTCTTGGAGAATTGAAGTTGTGTCCAACACGTTAAAGCACGACGTTCTCAAAATTTTGAAATTGAAGGACATTTTGTAAGGTTTTAAAGAGGATATTCAATCGTGCGAATTATACAAAAAATACACCCAGCACGTTAGGGCATAATTTTTCGAAATTTTCACAATACCTTTTCTTGTTAATGATGATGCAATGCAAGCAAAAGAGACAAAATAGAACAAGTTAGCAAAAACATCGATATCAATATATAGGTATAGAACAAAGAACCTAAGAACTTGTCTTCGATAGTTGCTAAAAGGTTCGGTATAACTCCTTCTAAGTAATTATGATTCATTACATGTGGTTTAGTCTCTAGAGTAAAAGGGTACCCAAACTACCAGATTCCTCGATCCTTACCCATTACAAGCTTATATGGATGAGTTCGATTTAGAGGGACACATTTCCTACATGTTTGCACGAAATTGAAAACTTCACGAAAACATGGGTACGGATGTAATCTCGGAAGCGATCCACTATCCTGCACGGAAGTGAAAACCTCATGAAGAAGTAGCTTCCCGCTTCCACTTTAAGCGGCAGTAACAGATGCATATGAGTGCAAACTTAACTAGAAATATCGACAGAATATAGCATCACATAAAAATGAAAAGGATCATATATTAAATAAAACCAAGTGTTTAAAAATTTTAACAAAAGGACCCGAAAATAATCGATTTTTGGCTTGACTCTCTTTTATTTAAAAAAATTATCCCCAGTAGAAACGCCATGCTGTTGAAAAGTTTATTTTTGGAAAATAAACAGGTCTCAAAAAATATTTTTAAATTGAAAAATGGAGTCACCACCAATCTTTTTATTTGGTGTGATTGGATCACCACAAAACGTTTAAAATCCATTTTGAAAAATATTTTGGTCTTCGAAATCCAGAAAAATGGGATCGGGAGTCGGTTACGTGTGAGGAAGGATTAGCACCCTCACACGCCCAAAATTGGTACCACATTGACTATTTTTGGGTCTTTGTTTGTTAAAATTTTGAAATCTCAAGCGAAGTTTAAACTACGATCCTTGTACACATAACTTATTTCGCATGATTTTCAAAAATCAAACTTGAAGAAAAATGCTCGTGTGTTTCGAATTTCTCGGAGAATTGAAGTCGTGTCCAACACGTTAAGGCATGACGATCTCGAAATTGAAGGACATTTTGAAAGGTTTTAAAGAGGATATTCGATCGCGTGAATTATACAACAAATCACACTCAGCACGTTAGGGCATAATTTTTTGAAATTTTCACACGAATGAATATTGCCTCGATTTTGAAATTATTTTTTATATTTTTTTAAGAAAACAACTTTAATAATGAGTATGCAAATTAAACACGAATATGCAATTTATTGGCAAAATTAAATAATACGAAGACAGAACAATTAAACAAATAAATAAATACGCAAAAATAAATAAAGGATTAATAATATATGAACTACAAATTTAATTTTATATACAAAATATCGAAGAAAATAAAAAAGGGGTCAAAAATGAAGTTTTAAAAAAATTTTGGGTTAAAATAAGATTTTGGAAAAGTTTAGGGTGAAAATGTGATTTTAAAAAGGTTAGGGGTCAAAAGTGATTTTGGGGAGGTTTGGGGTCAAAATGTGATTTTAAAAAGTTTGGGGTTAAAATGTATTTTTAGAAAGTTTAAGGGTTAAAATATAATTTTAGAAAAGTTTGAGGGTTAAAATGTAATTTTAGAGAAGTTTAGGGATCAAAACATAATTTTGGAAAAGTTTAGGGGCCAAAATGTAATTTTAAGGAGGTTTGGGAGTTAAAATATAATTTTGGAAAAGTTTTGGGGGTCAAAATGTAATTTAGGAAAAGTTTGGAGGTTAAAATTAAATTTTGGAAAAGTTTTGGGTCAAAATGTAATTTTGGAAATAAAAGGGGCTTTATGCGCAAATAACCTAAGAAGATGACACGTGGTAGCCTCAGAAGAAGTCAATAGTCGAAGGATTAAATTAAAAATAAAATAAAATTAAGAGGCAATTTTGAAATAATTTAAAAATTCAAAAGAAGGATGAGATTGTAAATTTACAAAAAAGAGAAAGGATTGGATGGGTAAATAACCCATCCTTCAAAACCATGCGGATCCCAAGGGGTATCCGAACGGGTCGGGTCGGGTTGCCATAAAATGGCATCGTTTGACCGATAAACCCCTCTCCATAAAACGTTGCCGTTTTAAAAGGGCTATATAAGCCAAAATTTTGTTAAAAAATTCGTTTTTACTTCTTTCTAAAAAAAAACTGATTTCCTCTTTGATTTTTTCTCTAAAATTCTGTCCATTCATCCCTCTGTTCGACCATGGCGCCGTTCCTCAGTTCGTCGTGCTTCGCTGCCTTTCTCATCCGACCATCGCAAGATTCCGCTGTATACGGTGGGAAAGGTAAAAAAACTCTCTTTCTCCTTTTTTTAAAATAAAAGATCAAACTCGGATCTTGAAGAAAATAAAAAACTTTCCCTTTAAAAATTTCAGATCTGTTTGCCCTTTTAATTATTTTATTATATTTAAAAAAAAAGAAAAGAAAATCTAGATCTAAACTAGATCTTTCATATTTTCAAGGAAAAATAAGAAGACTTTCGAGATTTTTATTTTTTTCCTTTGAAATCTATTATTTTTACATTTTATTTAGGTTTTTTCTTTTGTCATTTCCTTTGCAAATCTATCTGCGACGAGGCACAGGCGATGCTCGTAGAGGATCTTCTCGTGGCTATAGGCGACAGCGGCGCAACCAAAGGGGCGTAACCCTAACTGACTCTACGTTTTTTATTTTAAATCTGTTTTTAATATTTTTATATTTATTTACTTTTTTTATTTATTTTATATTTTTTAAACTCGAAATTAATAAAAATAATAAATGACAATAAATGATATAATAAATAAATATGTTAATATATATTTAGAATATAAAATGTTTTGAAATTCGAATAATAAATGAACAGTAAATATACCTTGCTAATACTGAATATGAGAATGCTTGGTGATCTGATTTTCTTGATCTGTGTTTGTGTATTAATTTCGAATACCTTGTTTTTGTATTGATTTCAAAAAATGTCTGGTGCTTCGAATCACTGTTTGTATTGATTTTGAATGGAAGAAAAATGTCACCTCTACAACTGTTTTTGAATTGGCTTTTAAAGCCAATTTCACAATGATTCTCTTTTGTTTTTTCTAACTTAATTGCTGTCTTTTTTCCCTTGCAAATGGCAGTGGCAGTGGTGGCAGATGGTGGGTTCTGACATGGTTGCTCCTGGGTGGGCAAGGCAGGGCGACAGCAAGAACAAGTTGCAGTATTTAGGGTTTTTTTATTTTTTTAGGTGCTAGGCTATTTGGGCTTGGTTTAGGGTTTACGTTAGGGTGTAATTGGGCTTTGTGTTTGGGTTCAGGCTACTTGGGCCTTTGTAAATTGGGCTTGTAAATTTGGACATTCTTAAATTAAAATAAATTTTAATTTAAAAATTTATTATTATTTTTTGGGTTAAGTGTTGGGCTCGGTCAAAATTGAGCTCCAACAACATTTATCATAACACGCATATCATATATCGTAATCAATCAAATAATAGGGATGCTGTAAACTACCGCATAATTCATCCTTTCATAATTCCCCCATGCACATGCAATACACACATATCTTATAGTTTGATCATTCAAAGATTGTACAATGTTCCATCTTATAGCAGAAACTTATTGTTAAGCGAAACATATATCATGTGTGTCATATAGTATAATCATTCAAATAATATTTACCATATCATGCATATCGTATAGCATAATTAATCAAATACTAACTTATCATTCATATCATATAGCATGCTCAACCAAATAATAATCATTTTATCATTCATGTCATATAGCATAGTTAATCAGATACTAACTATTTTGTCATTTATATCATAGTTAACCAATTATCGTTCATCTTATCGTTTGATTTATATAACATATTTAACCAATTAATAATTCTTTATATCATTCATATTATATAATACGATTAACTAACTAAGAATCATCTAATCACTCATATCATGTAGCATAACCATTTGAATAATTTTTACTATCTTGTCAGTTTAAGCAGTCTTTCTCATGCAATATTAACATATTTTGAAATCTCAGTTGCGAATATAAGTCGTAACAGTGCATAAGTTTATCCACAACCTATCTTATCTTTATTCTAGGTTTTACATGTAATTTCTAGTTCACTAGATGCCATAAAAATCCTAATCAGGGGCTGATTTGCATAAAATAATAGAGGTTATAGTAAAACTATAATTTTTTTGAAAAATAGTGGCAAAACTATAAAATATGGAAAACAATGGCGAAATTGTAAAATTAAAAAAATAGTGGCAAAATTGTAAAATCTGGAAAACCAGTGGAAAAATTGTAAAATCTAGAAAATAGTGGCAAAAATGTAAAATATGAAAAACTAGTGGCAAAACTATAAAATCTGGAAAATAGTGGTAAAACTATAAAATTTGGAAAATGGGGAAAAAATTGTAAAATATGGAAAACCAGTGGCAAAACTGTAAAATAGTGGCAATTTCAAATTTTGACTTGATTTTTCGTAAAAGAAAACCCACCTTGCTTTCTCGGGACCTCAAACAACCTTCCCACATTCAAACTTGGTTCGGGGTACCTACAATTGTTGATCATGATGGGATTGATGTAGATTCGACATAAGATTTGACGATTCAACGAAAGAGATGATTTGGGCTTGATTGTAAATCTTCAAGAACTTCCAAGCTTTATTTTCAAGAATTTCCAACAGCAAGTTCTTTAGAAATAGATTGGCAGTAGAGCAGTTTTTGAGTTTATGAGGGGATTTAAATAGGGTTAGGTTTTTGTGGTTTACTAGGACTTTTAATAGGAATTCTAGTTGAGGGTGAGACTTTAGAGAAGTGATTTGGTTAGGAGTTTGGGGTTTTATTGAGCAATTAATCCATTAAATAAAGGAAAAAGGGTTTTGATGTTGGTGTCATATGGGTAAGGATGTGGGAATAATAATAATAATAATAATAATGATAATAATAATAATAATAATAATAATAATAATAATAATAATAATAATAATAATAATAATAATAATAATAATAATAATAATAATAATAATAATGGGCTTAAAATGGTGCATTTGGACTTGAATCTTGGTCTTCCTCTTTTCTCATCAAGTCCATGTATATATATATGTATATAAATTTATGCTTATATTCTTAGGATGTTACACGAAAGACGATTGCAGCATCACGACACTGAGGAGTGATGTCGTAACATCAAACTTCAAAGCCAAAATATCTAAAATTTGAAGGCAGTGTCATGACCGATCCTGTTGTGTCGCGACACCGAGTGACGAACATAAATTTTAGTTAAGGGCATTTTAGTCCATGCAATGTACTTTAATTAGATTTTTGGGCTATTTAGTAACCTTAATTAGGTCTGAGCATAAACTCTATAAATAGGCATGCTATGTCTCAGTTGAGGAGGCTTGGCCAAGTGAGTTGTTTTAGTATTTTAGGGTTTTAGTTTACTTTAGTTTTTATTTTCTTTTCAATTTAGTCCTTCTTATACATTTGTTATTGTTTTAACATGGATTCGAATTCGATCCTAGGCTTTAATATCATAATTTTAATTTTTTTTATGGTTGATTCCAATTGCAATCGAAGTGATCTTTGCGACAATTAAAGGAGATTTCACTTCCGAGCTCAAATCGATATGAAAAATAGATTTATTTCTCTACTTCTTACTTTTATTTAATTTGTTGTTTCGCATGTTAAATATGAGTTTAGAAATTATTGCATCTATATCAATGAGTAGCTAATTTCCTTAGGGAGATTAACGAACGAATGTGTGAATAATTAACGAATGAACGAAGGTTGAAATTCGGGTTAGTTTGTTTAAATTATGTGTGATTGAACCCTAGGAAGTAATTTAGGATAAACGATATTGAGAGATAAGTTTATCGAGTAAATTATAATTTATTCCGATCAAGAGTGTGATGCCGAGACGTAAATAATTGGTTAATTAATAGCTAATTCAATAAAACTCGAGTTTTGAAGTTAATTAGGATCACTAATGTGAGTTAACCTATTGCCTGTTTTATTGGATTTGTTTCGATTTTTAAATTGGTTGATTTTTAGTTTAAGGCTCCGTTTGTTTGCCAGTAGTTGATTTTCCTAAAAATATTTTCCTTCTTTTACCGTGTTTGTTTGATCAAAAATGAATTCCTAAAGGAAAACATTTTCAAAAACACGAGAAAATATCCTCCATTTTACATAAAATGTCTTACAGATTTTATTTTTGTAAGAGATTTTCCATTCCTTCACCCTCATCACAGAGCAGTCGTTCTCCTTTTCTCTACATCCATCAGCCTCACCTAGACTCCTCCTCATCTTGGGTGTGCTTCTTATCAACAGGTTTTATTCTCATTTTCTCTCTCTATTGTTTTGAATGATTGAGATTTGTCTTTGGGTATGCCTTTCCTCCTTTTTTCTCTCTATTGTTCTATTCTTCTTGTGTGGAATTTGGATGATCTAGATCTTGTTTTGAATGACAAAGTCTTAAGCTTTTAAAAAAAATTAGAAGCTTTAACTATTGTTTCATTTCTCTACTATTTTTGCTCCTGTTGTTTTATATTGAAGAATCTTGTTGTAACAACCCATTTTTCAGTAGTGTCAAAAAATAGTGGTTTCGAGACCACAACTTCGACGAATCAGTTCGTAAATATTGATTTTGATGTCATTAGTGTCGTATTAAATTTTAGTTAAGAAATTTTATAGTTAAAATAGTTAATTAAGTAAAAAGGATTATATTGTAAAAGGGGAGGAAGTTGGTTTCCATTTGCTAAAGTTATTAAATAGCTAAAAAGAGTAAGTACGAGGACCAATATTATTAATAAACCATATAGATTAGTGGTGGACAATTATGGGCAAGCTTTTGTGAATTATTAAGTTATTATAATAAGGTAAAGTAGTAAAATGATAATAATAAACCTAAAAGGTTGATAAAATAAAGTGTTATCACCATTTTCAGGCCATATTCGGCTACAAGAAGGAAAAACACCATGAGAAAGCTCGATCAAGCTAGGGTTGAAGAATCTAGGTGATTTTCTCACCTGTTTTTAGTAATTTTTATGTTTTTGAGTTCATATTAGCTAAATATAGCTAGCCCGAGGACTAATTTGTGAATCTGTCAAATGTTATAAATTGTGCCATTGATGAGTTGAGATGTTTCTTCAAATTTGTGGAAGTTTATTAAGCTTGTATGTTAGATTAGACTATTTTGGAAAGTCGTTTTTGATGATTTTAATGTTAAAGGACCGAATTGTTAAAACGATGAAAATACATGTACTTGATGTGAAATAATTCCATGTAAGGACTGTTATGAGATCATTAAATATTCAGCTATTGATGGGTCTTAATAAAAATGGTTAATTTGTATGTTGGAGCTTAGGGACTAAATTAAATAAAAGTGAAAAGTTAAGGGTAATTTTGTAAAAATGCCAAAAAGGACTTAACTACATAATTGATAGAATTTTTCTGTTGATTTAGTTAATAAAATGAAATTGTTGTGATAGACCAAGAACGTGCTATTGATCCTAGAAAAGGAAAAGTTACAGACTAGTCCTTGGAATTTAATCATAGTTGCAATTTAGTTCGGTATGTTCGTACTTTTAACTTTCAATTATATTTTTCTTGAAATTATTTTTGGATAAATAGAACAAAATGGAAGGCTTAAGAAATATTCTGAACTTTGGCTCGAAGGAGCATTACTCTATATCTGGCTCGAAAGAGCATTATTCTATGTTTGGCTCGAATAAGCCAATTTTTGAATCTGGCTCTAATGAGCAATTATCTGTTTAGGGCTCGAATGAGCTATATTGTGTAACGGCTCTAATAATCATATTTTGTCGAGGTTAAATCAAGATACATTGTTGTTTCCTTTGTATTTTAAATAATCAAGTTATTTTGGTAAGTTTAACTAATCCTGCGAACTTACAAAGCTTCGTAAGCTTCGTAAGCTTACCCATGAATTTGTCTATTGTTTTGTAGATTTCATTTTGTTGTTGAAGATCGGATCAACTTGAAGTATCACACTATCTCGGAAGCAACTTCGGTAGTTTTTGTAACACTTGGTTTATATGGCATGTACTAGGTTGAATGTTGTTTTGTTATACGTTTGTATGCATAAGACTCTTAAGATGGTACATAGATGATAGTAGAGAACATGTTGGATGGAAAGTGCTTAATATGACTTGTTGTCATAATGTTTTGGTATGGTTAAAAACAAGTGAGTATTTATGTAAGGTTTGAGTTATGAATTATGGTTGATTAGTGTTGGAATAAAATGCTCATGAAGTATATGCCTTTAATTGGATAATTCTCGGGGAAGGTTTGACTAATATGTTATTGCATCAAAGGATGAGCCTTTGAAATTTTAGGTAAGAATTGAAACAAATTTTGGTCATTCGAATGGGCACATGGGTCACTCACACGGCCGTGTGTCCTGGTCATTAGTAGCAGACTTTACACGGGCATCACACAGGCTGCAACATGACCGTGTGTATTTCACACATACACATGGCCCATCACAAGGTTACATGCACAGGCGTGTGAGGTAAATTTGCATATTCACACAACCTGCCACACAATTTGTGACACGGTTATGTGCTTATAATTTAAGCAGGAACATGGTCTGGTACACGGTTTGAGGCACAGACATGTATGTGAAGGCACACGAGCGTGTTTTATCCACACAGTCGTGTGACCCCTGTGGATGAAAATTTTTGATTTCGTCTCGAAGTTCTTGTGCGATTCAATTAGAACCTTGATAGTTTGATGTGTTTGTAAATGAGTATGTGAAATTTAATTAAGTTAATAATCTGTTTTCTTAAATGAATTTGAGTGAATACGTGTTTGACTTGTATGTGTTAATTATGGTAAAGGTTTGAAAGATCTCGAGACCCTAAACTGGCGATGATTACAGGTTTTAAGTGTTACACTTTTTAATTTGTTGCAAAGGTGTCAAGCAAAATGGTATGAATAGATTTGGGTCTTACGTTTGCTAGATCTATCTGTAACACCCAAAACCCGACACCATCGCTAGCTAGGGTCCCGAGGGTTCCAATCCATTTACAGAAGATAACAGATATTAATTTATCTTTTATTTCAATTAAATTACATTCAACAACATAAATTTCATTACAATTGTGAATCTCATACATTTATAATGATCCAAAATTACCAGGGACTCGATTGAATTATAACTCAAACATCCCACAAAAATATCAAAATTTCCAAACAGGGGTCACATGGTCGTGTATCTCAAACACACGTCCGTGTGCCCTGTTGTACACACCCGTGTCATATGTCGTCCCGAACCACTATTACACGGTCATGTCACAAACTATGTGCCAAGCCATGTGAGCATGCGAAATTGCCCTACATGCCCATGTGTGAGACCGTGTACTGGACCGTGTATACATGCGAAATAAGGCCACACGGCTATGTCCTAACCCGTGTGAAACCTATACCTAATTTTCCTAGGGCTCACGCCCGTGTGGTGGCCCGTGTTCCAAGCCGTGTGTACTTAGGAAATGCCCGATTTAACGTTTAATTTTTCATGCATCTAACTCAATATTGTACTTAACTTACCACGATTCAATTACCTATAAATATGCATCATAATTCGAGCAAACCATATTCATATAATTTCCATACCATTCACATTCATCAATTATCTGATTAAACTTATTACCATTTCAAAACATATCAAAACATTCAAGTCATAACAAACATTCAACATCATCATAATTCACTCTTTTAAACTATCTTCATTCTAATTGTTTTAGCCAAACTCAAGCAAAATGCAGTTTATCATCCTAGTACATGCCATATAACCAAGTGATTCAAAAACTATCGAACGAGCTCCTGAGATAGTCTGATTCTTCTTGAGGATCTAATCTTCAACAGCAAAACGAATCTACAAAACAACAAATAGATACAGAAATAAGCTTACAAAGCTTAGTAAGTTCATAGAACATTAACTTATAGAATAACATATTCGGTTAAGGAAAGAGTAAATAACATCTTCATTATCACGGGACATTAGCTTCAATTTGATCTCTTCGAGTCTTCCAGAATTTAGCTCATATGAGCCTACACAGAGTTTAGCTCTTGCGAGCCCAGATAGAATATCGCTCTTACGAGCCCAGACAGAATATACGAGCCAGGCAGAATATCGCTCTTACGAGCTAGACGGAATATCGCTCTTACGAGCCAGACAGAATATCGCTCTTACGAGCCACAGTTCAAAAAAATTCTCCACTGAGCCAAAATCCAAAATATTCTTCAGTGTCCTCCATCTCGTTCCAACTCAAGAATATAAACTATAATTATCAACTATAAATTTAATTACACGAACTTACCGGACTAATTTGCAGCTATGAATAAACTCTAGGGACTATTTCGCTATTTTCCTTTTTCCTCGATCCGCTGCACGATCTTGATCTATCACAATAAATTATTCAATTTTCTCATTAAATCATGGAATTTAAATAATTTATTACATTTAAGTCCTTAGACCTTAAATATGCAAAATAATCACTTTCTCTTCAAACCCATACCAGCTGAATGCTTAAGGATACTTCCCCAAACTCTACATGCAATTATTTCACATCAAGTACATGAAATTTTACCATTTTAGCAATCTAGTCCTCAAATCCTAAAATCATAAAAAATCATTTTATAAAATCAACAAATCTAATAACCATGCTCATAAAACTTTCATGAACAAGGTCATTCATCAATGGAAAAATATTTAACATTTGACAGATTTACAAATTAGTCCTTGGGTTAGCTAGATTAAGCTAATACAGACTCAAAAACATAAAATTTATTAAAAATGTGTGAGATTTCACTAACCTATCAAAGAACCAAAGCTTGACTGAATTTTCCTCTTGTTCTTCTAGGGGTTCAGTTATGAGAAACAAAAATGAAGAAGACACTCATTTTTCTTTCTTTTTAATTTGATTATAACCTTTATTTACATAATTACCATTTTACCCTTATTATTTTAACTTAATATTTCATATAAGTTTACCCATAATTGTCTGCTAATGAATCATATGGTTTATTAGCCATATTAACTCTCATTATTAGCTTCCTTAAGCTATTTAGCACTTTTAGCTAATAAAAGTAAACTTCCTCACCTTTTATAATTTAGTCATTTTCATTTAATTAGCTATCTAAACGATAAAATATCTTAGCCAAAATTTAATATGACTCTAATGACATCATAAATATTTAATAATTAATATTTACGATCTAACTCGTCAGAGTAGTGGTCCCGAAGCTAGTGTTTCGTACACCATTGAAAATCGGGCTATTACACTATCAGTGTTCAAGATTTGATCGGGGGGGGGGAGGGGTCTTACTTGCTATGTTGGTTCTCTTCTAATGGCAGATTTAGTAATGCATGATTGTGGGAAAAAGATTAATCTCACTGAATTTATACATAAACGTATTATCTTTAGATTTAAAAATTTATGGAGACTCATTGATTGCATCTTAAAAAAACACAACATCTATTTTAGGGTTATTGGAAACTTGGTAAAATGAAATAAAAACACAAAGAGCATGAAATTTTATGGGGTTGTAAAAGATGTCTTAAAAAAATCCAAAAAGAAAAACACAAATTCAGATTTTGTAAAAAAAATTACCTGTTAGAACTGGAAAATTCATAGAGTATACCACGTTTAGAGAAAATGATAAGAGCAACCTTAGAATAATAAAGGATGGAAAGTTCATAAGCTTTTTTGAGTAAACCATTTCTTTGTTTTGCAAATGTGACTTGTCAATTTATATTGTTTTCGATCCTCTTCAACTCCATTTTTTGTGTTTTGTGTTTTGTTTTGTGGTTCTTAAACACGACCTATAAACACAACCATTAAAGCGTTATCTGATATTATGAATGAACATGTAACATATATGAATACACAAAGGGATAGAATTTTTGTAGGTAGAGAAATCTAGCACTATATTTTTCATTCTTTGTTGCATATAAGATTTGTATTGGTGGTGGTTGAACCCATTTATACAAATACAATAGCTTAATATACTGACTCAATTGGATTCTAAGACAGATTAGGTTTTAAAGTCTATAGTGTTGGAGTTTTAGTCTTTGATTCTTTTATGTATCATGAAATTCATTATAGCAAGCATATCGGAATCATGAGCAACGTAGTTGATATATTTATCATCATATATATATATATAGAGTTAATGGAATTTTTTGAAATTTATATAGATTTTGATTTCAAAATTTTACTAAATTTAGCTTAGAAGTTTGATTATTTATTATAGCTTAGAATTTAAAAAGAAAAAAATTTACCCACTTTATCCTCAACAAGACAAATTTCAAACTGCAAGAAACAATGCAAATTTGCATATGTTTCCAAACTATACTAATATCTAACCGCCACACTCCATCTAACATTCAAAACTTTCACTAATTTTTCTAGACTCTGATTTATGACATCTTTGTTGCCATATATATTGCTCTTCTTCTAATACTTCATTTCCGCCCGTTTTTATTATTAGTTAATAAGTTAAAACACCTTTCTAGGCCTTGTATGTAACTTATAATAGTGACATTCCAAATGGTGCAAAAAGAATAAAAAGAGGCAAGAAAAAGTTGTGAACATTTCAAAGATCCTCTCTGTTATACTGGTCCATGACTTTCAACTTTCCTTTTTTGATTTGCCTTTTTCTTAGTAGGAACAATTTATTACAATCAACAATATCGGCGAATATTAGGGAGAAAATAGTTATATTTTTATATATAATTGGTCATAATGTAAGGTTTCGAGTGATTGGATCTAGATATTATAGATCAATTGAGATAATTCACCGTTATTTTAGGGTTGTATTGAGAGCTATTTTGAAATTGTATAAACTAGTTATTAGATTAGTTGATGAGTCAACTCCTAGAGAAATCAGAAACAATCCAAGGTTTTATCCTTATTTTAAAGATTGTATTGGAGCATTAGATGGAACTCATGTTTATGCATCCGTTCCACTTAGCATTCAAGGAAGATTTTGTAGTCGTAAAGGGGGGACGACACAAAATGTATTGGCTTCTACTACATTTGATTTGAAATTTTCCTATGTTCTAGCTGGTTGGGAAGATAGTGCACATGATTCTCATATTTTAAGTGATGAACTTTCACGCCCAAGAGGATTAAGAATTCTCAAAGATAAGAATTAATATTAAATATCAAATAATTAAAGTAAGCTCATAATTTGTTAGTAATAATAATTATGTTTTGTAAAATTGTAGGTAAATATTATCTTGCTGCAACTGGATATGGCATCCGAAATGAATATATTACCCCATTTTGTGGTGTCACTAGTCATGCATATACAACTCATGTGCTTAGATATAAGTGAAGGCTTTTGCTCTAAAGATGATCGAGCCTAAAGTTGATATGTTGGGTACATGACTTATGTATGTCATGGCTTTACTAGCAACAGTGGAATTCATACCTCAATTAAAGAGTTAATGATATCCTCTTATAGGCATTGTGTGGATTGATAAATATGAAACGTGGCCAGGGGTTGCTTGTTCTCGAACAAGCAATTTATCACAGTCATTTGTTGACAGTGATCATATTAATCATTAAGAAGACACAATGGTGACAATAAGATAAAATAGGATTGTATTGAGTGAACGAATTTAACTAAAAGGAATCAAGGATATCATATGAGGGTAACATACACATGACGAGGTCATTAGATAAAGAAACTGGATGAATTGCTTTCGTAAAGAGTATACAATGAGGAGTTTTCAATCATGGTACTTCTTATGGACTGACTCCATGATTAAGTAATTGCGAATTTTCAGAACGATGCTTTTGGACATAATTACAATCATTAGAGTCTAGTTGTATATGTCTGATTGGTCCCTCCGCTAGCTCGATAAAAGCTCAATCGTACTGCATTGAATCAGAAGAAAATTCTACGACTTTGGAAATAATTTAATTGAGTCAATTTATTCGATGTGGAATTAAATTAGGCGATCGTCAAAATTGTTCAACTAGAGAATTTGATTAAAGAATTTTCTTGAAAATTAATTTGGAAAATCTAAGTGATTTTTGGAAAATTAATTTTGATCAAGTAAAATTAAATTAATAAAATTAATTAAAATTAATATGATATTTTTAGAAATTAATTTTAAAGTCAGAAAATTGACCCAATTGGTAATTTTTTTTGAAACAAACCCAATTGGTAATTGAACTTGAAAAATTGGACTATTCAAAAAATAATATTATTTTAATATTTTAATATTAAATTTAATTTAATACTTAATTTAATAGTATTTTATTAATTTAATATTAAAGTGATTATCTTAATATTAAATTAAATTTAATGTTTATCTTGTAGATAAACATTCTATTATTATTTAATATTAAATTTAATCTAATATTTATCTTTATAAATATTCTGTTAATTTAATATTAAAGTGATTAATTTTAATCATAGTTGAACTCTCTAAACTCTCCCTTTATAAAGAGAGCCTTGGGTCACTATTTTGAGAGATAATACATACACTTGAATTCAAGAGAAAGTTGTAAAGAGAAAATTCTCTGAAGAAATTATTTTAGAAAGTCTGTAGAGATATTTTTTTGATTTACAACTTGACCAAAAAATTTAGAGAAATTATGAAATTACCCTATTGGTAATTTTTGTGAAATTTTTTTTGATTCGAAGTGAGCCCGCACTCGACAGATGTGAGCTTGAGGATAGCAGAGAAGACTGATCAGCCGAAGTGCTCATCCTAGGCGAATCGAAAAAGGTACAATTTTGGTTAAGTGTTTATTACTTTAGATATCACAGCCAAAGATTTTGTTTTTGGAAAAAAAATTTAAAACTTTGATTTTTTCTTAATTTTTTTTTCGATGCGTTTTTAAACCCTTTTTTCCAACAATTAGTATCACAGCCAGATTATGATCTTTCTATAAGTATAATTAGATAATCAAAATAAATTTCTCTTCTTCTTGAATTATATGATTACATAGAATGTGACATTCTTTAGGTCTTATGCATGTTTTGAGTTATATATGAGAATTGATGCGAAATTCTATATTTGTTATATAATTGTTTTTTATTGCCGAGGTTGTGGTTATTAGGAAATAGATCGTGGACTATCATCTCTACGTAGGACTACTTTTTTTTAAAAAATTCATAGGATTCTTGTGAGTCGGAAACAAACATAAGACTTAAATGTAATTTTTTCAAAAAGAGTCCATGACGAGAAAAAGATGCGATGGCGATTGAAGACACAAGGAATGCCTTATTGCAAAAAAAAATTATGTATTTTATTTTCTAGAAATAGAACCATGGAACCTTGGTTGACAATTTTATTTTAATTACCTATCTCCCTACTTATATGTTTTATAATTGTTTATAATATTTATATTATGTAATGTTATAATTATGACATATATATGAGATGATCATCCATAATTGATCGATTAAAAAAATAAGAAGTGTGGTAATGAGAAAATACATGTGTTGTATTGTTCTATTCACTTTTTTAGGTTATTCGATAACTGTGAGAAGTGTAGTAATAAGAAGGTGCATGTCTAGGATTGACTTTGGCTAGGAAAGGCTTGGTTTTTAAGTGGTCAAATTTGACTCACCTCCCTTTCTTGAGACTCTACTTGGTGCACGATTCACATTCACTTCTTCGATTTTTCCCTTAAAAGAAAAACTGTGGAGAATCAAATTATTTGTTTAGATGATTGATTGATTCTTGTGAATGAATATTATAAAACTGCCATAGCATGACATGCATATATAGGAAGCATGTTAGGTAAGAATGCCACTAGGACTATTATATGATCATTCTTTAAATTTGGGATAAAAAAAAAACCTTGCATAATTTTTAAAATATTGAGTGAGAGAAGGTCCTTGAACAAGACTTATGACCTCTATTGATGGTCCTTAAGTAATAGCATGATAAAGTTTCGAGCCGATTCCTACCTTGGTCATACCTCAAGGTAAACTTTGTCATGTGCGTTCACTAGATGGGATTTCCCTTTAAAGGACAACTAGTTATGTATGACTTTCAGAGAGATTGTCCCAAGATGACTCACAACTGAAAGCATGTTCATAATGGGTGTTGAGTCAATGGTTACACACTTAAGATCGTCTCTTATTCAATGGTTTCCCAAGCAATGATATTTAAGCTAGAGATGATGGTCAAACGTTAAACAATCATTAGTTTGTATGGAGTCTTGAGAATTAAGATTCACAAACTGATTGGATGTAATCCATGTTCTTGCTAGCTAATCATAGGACCTTAAGGCGACATGGTTGATGAGTGTGAGAATGATCATAGCAACAAAAAATTGTTTTTTCGAGGTTTTAATACAAGATGTATGCATCATACTGCATTCTTGATATGTTGCTAAAATGGAAAATATTTGCTTAATATAAAGATAGTAATTAGAGAATCTTTATTTTTTTTTTGTTCAAATATGTCTCCTACTCCACTCATTAGCATTCTTATTGAGAATAAATTAAATGGGGATAACTTTCGAGAATGAAAACAAAACATGTTGATAGTTCTCAGCTGTGAGAAACACAAATTCATTCTTGACGAAACATGCCTTCCTAAAGCTTAGCCCAAAGCGAGAAATCGCTAGAGAGATTCTGACTCGATCGCTCGATGTTATATGTTAGCGAGCATGAGTAGTGTGTTGCAAAAGGAACACGAGAATTTCCATACTGCCAAAGAGATCATGACAAATTTGGAGGATTTGCTCGGAGGCCAAGTCGCATTAGCTCGACAATCTACTATTACAAATTTGATGAACTCTCAGCAAAAACTAGGCACTCCGATCAAAGAACATATTCTTAAGCTTATGGGATTCTTTGCAAAATCAGAGGAAAATGGGGCTGAACTAGATGTGAACACTCAAATTGAAAGTGTTTAAATCATTAACCAAGGAATTTGCTAGTTTTAGGGCCGCTTACAAATTTTGGAATAAGGCACTCACCTTGACTCAACTCATGAAGGAATTACAATCCTATGAGTTGATGCTGAATGGTGGTAAGTCGGTTTAGGGGAAACCTGAAGCAAACTTAGTTGTTTGCCCCTCATCCTTTAAAGGGGAGTAGAAAACTAAAAGAAAGAAGAAACCGACTAAGTCTTTGGTTCCACCTTGTGTGGATAGAAAGAAGGCTAAAAAGTCCGAAGATCCTAAATGTTTCTTTTGCAACAGGAAAGGGCATTAAATCAAACTATAAGGAGTATTTGGATTATCTAACAGAAAAGGGCAAAGGTATGGATCAGTTTGTGGTTGAAGCTTGCTTAGTGGAAGAATCAATTGACAACTAGGTTATTAATTTTGGAGCCACTAACCATGTGTGTGTTTTTTTACAAGGGTTCAGCGAAACGAGACGTTTACGTGATAGGAGCCTCTCGTTGCGGATTGAAGATGAGAGTTATGTTTCAACCGAAGTAGTGGGAGAAGTTATTTTACACTTTGCTGATTTTAGGAAGATTGTTTCAAAGAGTGTCTTATATGTACCTCATTTTAAGAGGAATTTAATTTTTGTAGCATGTTTATTTTATGACGGTTATACTGTGACATTTAATATAGGGATTGTCATTCAAAGAAATCATTCTTTAATTTGTAATGGATGGATGAAAAACAATCTCTACTTTATCAAATCAAATAACTTCTCGATGGTTCAAATTGATATAGTGAATAAAAAGCTTAAAACTTTTCACTCTAATGAAGGGTACCTATGGCACTTAAGACTTGGTCATATTAACCAAGAAAGAATCACGAGACTCATGAAAGATGGTCCCTTAAGTATGCTTAAGGAAGTTAGTCTTCCATAATGTGAATATTTCTTGGAAGGTAAAATGACTAAGAGGTCTTTTAATGCGAAAGGTATAAAGGTCAACCAACCTTCAAAACTTGTGCACATTGATGTATGTGGTCTCATGAGCATCAGTTATGATTATTACGTGACTTTTATCGACGACTATTCTCGATATGGATATATGCATCTAATGCACCACAAAAGCGAAACCTTTGATAAATTTTGAGAGTTTGACCCGTATACTTGTGGAAAGTCGAAATCTACACCGAATAGGGGTACGTTCGAAGGCGGTCAAGTTGTTGGCGCCGTTGTCGGGGAGGCAACGCTTTAGTAAATTCTATTCTTTATTGTATTAAAATAATTAGGAAAATTTTACATTATAGATACGATTTAACTATACTAACAATTTTGTTTCTTTTATCAGATATAACAATTTTCTTTTAATTTCCATCTAAGCCCATGGATGTCTATGACTTATTTTGTTTAGATCTCATGTTTGATGATGGTTATGATGTCGAAATCTATGAAGACGGGTATTGTGAAGACAGGGAGATTCAAGAAAATTAGAAGTTATTAACGTTAGAATTAAGTTAACTTCGTGAAAAATCCCAAATCCTCGATCTACATGATGGTCAATCTTTTAGGGAGATGTGCTTTGAATTTGAATAGATAGAACAAAAATAGGGATGATGGTTGGAAGAGGAAAAGGAAAGAGAATGTTTTGAGTCAGATGATTAGACCATTGAGAAACATAAGATCTCATCTTTGGAAAGGGAAATGGATAGTCATGTAAAAATCAAGATTGAGTCCCAATCCAATGACAAATCAATCCCCATAAAGGAGGAAGATGGCTCCAATACTCAAAATGTAAATCTTCAACTAATGACTGTTACAACATCATCAACAGAAGAGATATTAGTTGAGGATATCATTGATCAAAAATTTAATTTCCAATGGAGATTAGCTATTATGTATAATACTTTCCTAGTCCAGCAAATCCCTAAAGAAATTTCTAATGTGAAAATTTACTAGTTTTTGCAGAAAACAGAGAATATTTGCGAGCCAGAGTCCCAATCCTAAACTAGCGTAGTAATTACATAAGTGGAACAAGAAAACGTGCATTCGTGGGAGAGGCAATTAATGCAATGGTCCCACAAGCCACAAGAACCAGAGTTCGGTGATGGAAATTATAGGGGAGAACAAATAGTTGTAGCAACATCAACGCTTGAATTTGCCATAAATTCACCAGTTTTAAATGAGGTGATCCAGCTACTATTTATCCACTACACAAAGGCATGTGAATTTCATGAGTGGCTCAATGATAATGGCAACCATGTGAAAGGGTGGTGGTATAAATTTACAGACGTCATTAATAGATATGATCGGTGAAAGGAATTGGTGGTAATTTGCGCAGGCAGAAAAGGAAATTTTGAGAAAGAGATAAGTGCCAAAGAGTAGCGTGGCACGATGATTGTTGGACGAACAATGATAAAATAGACTGGCTGAAGTGCACACTAATGCTCTTGTCAGATAATTTTGATAAGAGCTAACTCTTAATTTTAAATTTTAGTCACTAACCTATTAATGTAATAACATTTCATCCATTTCCAGAGTTTTTATTTTAAATTTGACAAGTTTGTCGCGACACAAGTACTCTACATCGCGACGAAGCAACCAGACTGCTCCAAGGATGCCCAGGCATGCTATGATGCAATATACCTCCCGTACATTGCAACCAAGGGGTCATGATGCCAAAAACTTGGAAGTGATTGCTATGTCGTGACATTAGGGTTTGTCGTGACACAGGGTGAGCTACGTCGTGACAAACAAGCACTGGTAGGTTGGTTGCGACAAACTTATGCTATGTTGCGACATTGTTTGCAATTTTTGCAGGGTTGGGCCGACTTGATTGCACAACCTGGTACCTTAAAACCCTATTTACCCAAATTTAAACCCTTAAAGCACTTATCTTCTAATACTCCTATATAAACTAACCTAAACTAAACCTCTTCCCTCACTTAAACACTCCCTAACTCATCACAAATCTTCCAAACCTCTAATCCTTCCCTTCCCACTCTATAACCTAAAACTTAAACTCCTCCAAAATCTTCTCTTCACTTTCATAACCTAGACCTCTTACTCTTCCAAAAGCTATACACAATCAAGGCTTTAATAGACCCTCATTGGCAAGACAAAATCAAAGGTATTTCTCAAACTTTCACTGTTCTATTCGTTATTATTCATTTTTTTTGTGTAAATTACAATGCCTTCATGAAAGAAATCAATGATCCAAGAAAGTGACAGTGATTCAGACTTTGAATGATTCACAAATACTTAAATAGAAAAGTACTTTTTGGCTTCCCTAGGACAGACTTTCATTCAAGAATGAGGCTTCGAACTGATTATGATTCTTTGTAAGGAGGTATGGCCATTGGTACGATATCATCAATGGGAGCAATTTTGTGTTCTCCCAATAGCACAAGCAGGTTTGTGTAGGCTCTTGGATATATGAGGAAATGAAGCGATGCACCTAGAGCCAAAAGAGTGGTCTCTTTTTCCTACACTTGGTAACCGCTCTATGAAAGAAGGCGAGAGTACCAATGAAAGATGATGAATAATTTTTGAAGCCGACTCGAAGTATCATTTGAGATTCCTAATACAAACAATATGTCAAGCTACAAAGGAAACAAATCAAAGAGTGGAATCAAAGACAAAAAGAAAAGATGGATGTATCGGTTTCATTGAAAAGAAGTGAAAAAACCAAAAAGAGCTAAGGAAGCATCGAAGCCAAGCTCAATAGTATGATAGCTTGGATGAAAGAAATGACTCCAGTGCTTACAGAGTTTGCAAGGATACATGGGCTCCCAACTCCGAACTATCCTCTACACATGTTTGGGGAAGAAGAAGAAGAGGATGAACCCGAGTTGGGAGAAGCCAATGAGAAGCAAAGTGTAAGCCTAACACTGATGACGAGTATGAGGCAATGTTTCAACCTCATTACTCAACTCCCAAAGGATCGTTGATTCGGAGCCCAGCACGACAACAAGGTGGAAGCTCCTGACAAAAATACATCGGCAAGGGTAAGACTTCAATGGATCCTCAACTCGAGGAGGAGGATGTTGATTGAACTTTAATTTTTTTCAAAGACTTTGATTTATTTTAAGACATGCAATTTTTGGATAACTTTTAATTTTTAGAGACTTATATAATTCGTAGGAGTAGGATTAGAAATTATTTTTGTATGCTTTAATTCTTTTTGTAGGAACCCCATATTTTGGAGACATAACAATTTCAAGCATTCACATCAAAGGAAGAAGGACAACCATCATAAGAGGAAAAAGGCTTCCACGATCAATCGGGTAACTTCTTTCCTTTAATAATTTTCGGGCTACACATTGAGGACAATGTGTTTTCTAAAGTGTCGGGGGTAACATAGGGATCTTGGCATATAGTTTTATTTTTATTTTTATCTTTTTGATGTGTGCTTGAGCTTGTAGAAATACAAGTGATTGGTTAGGAGCATGAATAATAGGTTGATTGTTTTTTCTTGATAAATTTGGCATGATGATGAGGAATTTTACATTTTTGAAAATGAAATTTTTGAAGTTCTATAGGTTACACTATGTATAGATAGAAAAAGTTTTATTAATACTAAATTATATGCATAATATGAGGAAACGAGCATGCTAGTATATATGATAGACAATAATTTTGAGATTAGGTAATTAAATTAACATTTGTGCATATTGAGTTGTTTAGGGATGACCTAAGGCATTATTTGACACAACTAGAGCTAAAAAGCCAAACCCTATTCTAAATTATCATTTAGTACCCATTTTTTGAGCCTTATGACACATTCTTAATGAGCCACACTACAAGCCTTCTAACCCCCAAATAATGAATTGTATATATCCTTTTCTTTGGTCCTATTTTCAATGAAAATGGATGTACGACCATATGTATTGAGAGGAGATAGACACACTACGGTGGATATGGTAAAATAAAAGAGGGGAAATCATGACAAATTATGAATATTAGATTCAGCCAAAGAAGAGAAAAATAAGTGAAAAGAACAAAAATAAAATGAGTAAAAACACAAAAAGAAAAGAGTAAGAAAAAATGTGAAAACTGACAAAATCAACAAAGTCACCGATAGAAAAAGAGAAAGCTTACTCAAAAAAGAAAATCGTATACTTATAGGCTAGCTAGAAGGAGTACTTTGGATTGATTTCCTAAAAGGAAAAATAAAGAAGGCGAGAGAAGGAGAAATAAGGAGGTAAGATGGAGTGAGACGTAAAGGGGGAGAATAGGGAACAATACAATGTGCCAAACTATTTTCGTGTTATGTAACCTTTTATGTGCTTAACTATTCTTTGAAAATCATACCTATCCTAAGCGTCAACACGTTACAAGCCAAAAATCCCTATGTGACCCGACCGACTCTATGCATATATTGATATAGACATTGCATAATCTCATTGTATAATTGTTTGTATTATACTAGGATAATCAAAGTACTCATGTTAGACATTGCTGAAGTCATGTTGTAGAACTTTGATATTTGTATCTTTTGTAACCCACAGAACTTAAATTATATTTACTTTGAAATAGTAAAATTGCTTAATCATCATGTTAAGATTGTCAAAAGATACATGAAGCCTAGAATAAATGTTGCAAGCCTATCTTTGTATGATACAATTTCAAGCTCACCCATCTTTTTTTTATCGTTGTTATTTGCTTTACTTTCTGGTTTGCTTGAGGATAAGCAAAGACATAAGTGTGGGGGAGTTTGATCTGTCGGTTTCGTTCCTTGTAGATTGAACTTATTTTCACATTTGATGAGCTTGAAATCGAGTAATTTCCTTTATGTTTTATGAATTTTTAGTCTAGTTTCGTTGTCTAATAAAATGAGCTAAGAAGGTTGTATTATTGCTTTTAAGGCCAAACGAGGTCTAAAGATTAGCTAACATACATTGTGAGTGCACAAGAGACCAGTAGCAGCGAGCCATGATGATACTAACCACTTCGTTACAACATAAACAACCCTATGTCATAACAAAGGGATCAACAGCGAGGAATTCCAAGACTGCTTGCTACATCGCGACACAGGTCTTGGTGTGTCACGACATCAGCCCCAGACTCGAACTCTGCATCCTGCGAGGGGTGTCTTTATCTTCACAATGTAACTTAAGAACGAGGAAAGGTGGCTGACCTAGGGTTGAAGAAAAACAACAATCTAAAGCTATAAATAGGACTTTTAGCAATAGGTTTTATACACCATTACTTAGATTTTAATTTTCAGTTTTAGTTTTATTTATTTTCAGCTTTTGAAATGAGATTGTAAAAACTCCCGTAAACGATAGATGAGTTTTCCACGACAAATCGCTTAAAATAATTTAAAGAAACAAATCGCTTAAAATAATTTAATTTCTTTTTCATTCTCTTTTGCACTTATATGTTTTCATATATTGTTTCATTGATGAATAAAGAAACCATGAGGAACTAATTCCATTTTGGGGAATTAAGGAGTTGAAGTATGAATAATAATAATTATTTTATAGGGATTTTACCTTTCAGATCAGCTATTTGGGAAAGGAAGAACATCAAACAGACACTAGGCCTAACAACCCTAGAAAATCATTTAAGTGTGAATGAACCCAAAATTGGTATTGTCCATCCATGAACACCTCTTCTCCAAATCAGTTTAGATTATGGAAACTAGCGATAAGTAATCTCTATCGACTTTCTATGCTTGTAGAAGATCGAGATATCCAATTGGGGTAGGGACTAGTTGATTGGAGGAAAATCCCCAAAACCCAGCAATTGAAGAAATCATACGGAAATGAATGTAACAACTCGATTTTTAGTGGAGTTGAAAATAGTGGTTTTGGGACCACAACTCCAATGAGTTGAGTCATAAATATCAATTATTAAATATTTGTGATATCATTAACATCATGTTAAATTTTTGTTAAGAAATTTTATCGTTTGGATAATTAGTTAGGCAAAAAGGATTAAACTGTAAAGGTTACGAAAGTATACTTTACTTAAGTAAAAGGGTCAAATAGTTAATTAAACCCAAATGTATTAGGTTAGTGGAATGGCATGAATATTAGGTGAATATAGCATGATTAATTAAGGTTAACAAAATGGTTAATAAGGTTAATTATAAAAGTCATAAAAATTACAATTTTACCATTAATATATATATGAAATTAAATAAAGAAAATGGAAGAAAATCATCATAATTTCTCACCTTCTTCTTCTTCATTCGGCCAAGAGGAGAAAGTTACGTTTTTTTACTTGAAGCTTTAAGCCTTGATTTGGGTAAGCAAATGATAATAGTTTTTGGTGATTTTTATGTTTTTAAGTCCGTATTAGTTTAATCTAGCTAACCTAAGGACTAATTTGTGAATCTGTCAAATGTTATAAAACTTGCCATTGTTGAATATGCTTGATCTTGAAATTTTGTTATAGATTTCAAGGCTTGATGTTTGGGTTAGATTTTTTTGTAAAGTGATTTTTGATGAAATAAGGGTTTAAGGACTAAAATGATAAATAGAGAAATTTGTGTGTATTTAGTGTGAAATAATTGAAGTGTAGGGACTTGTTGAGACCTAAGATTATTCAACTGGTATTAGTTGTGTAAGAGAAAAGGTTATTTTGCAAGTATAGTATTTAAAGATTAAATTCAATAAAAGTAAAAGCTTAGGGGTAAACTTGTAATTTTTCCAAAAGGGATCGAATTGTGTTATATTATCTGATTGAGTGTTTTAATGGAAGAATTGGATGATTTATGGATGCAAACTACGATCGTGCCACATATCGCGAAAAAGGGAAATTAGCGGATTAGTCCCTAAAGCCTTTCTTCAACTGCAATCCAGTCTGGTAAGTTCGTAATGTTAAATTCTTACTTGTAACTACTTATAACTGCCTTCTTTATGGTTGTTGATGAATGAAACGATAAACAAAAGATGTGAAAGATAGAAACGACAGAAGAAGAATTACCTGGCCTTGAAACGACAGAAGAAGAATTACCTGGCCTTGTGCCAAAGTTAAATAGTCCGACGACTGAGATCCTGCATTTTTTGCGGATTCTCTATGGCATCGTGAGTCATTGTAAAATGAATTCTCTATGATGGTTGAGATTTATGCCTGATTGCATACTCTCATCAGCTTAGTGTGAGCAGCATTGTACGGAACAAATATACCGTATCGATGACTAAGAATAACATCGTATACTGGTAACAAGCATGACCTTTGGGTCAATAGGGAGAAACATGAACATAATGACCTTTGGGTCAACAGGGAGTAAAACAAGCATCATGACCTTTAGGTCAACAGGGAGTAAAACGAATAACGATCACTGAACTACAGTTTTGTTCAACACATGTTTTTTGGTAAATTGATATACCTTGTGAACTTATTAAGCTATGAAGCTTACTAGTGAAATTTTTGTTGTTTTGTAGATTCCATTTTGTGACTTAAAGATTGGACCATTTTAAAGACATTACACTTTCCTGGGAGCTCGTCGGTAGTATTTACATCACTCAGTTGTATGGATGAAATGACTTATTCTACTTGTATGGATGAATGAATCTTTGTTGTGGATTTTAGTTAAATGTTGCATAAGTTTGTATGTTAGTTCAATGTGATATACTTACTATATGAGTTGTATAAAATGTTGAAACTATGTTCAATGTGTTCATGTTGAATTTTGAGTTATGAATGATGAATGGTTGATAACTTGAGTTAGGCATGATTCCTTGAATGCTGTACACTTGTTTCGGTAGAACTCATGCTTGTATCAGTAGAAGTATAGGGTAGGAGAGAGGTTTTTCACTGATTTGAGTTGTTTTGGTAGTTGCATAACAGGTATCGGTAGTTCTGTACGTTGAGGTATCAGTAGTTTAAGTACTTGTATCGGTAGAAGTTACATGGTAGAATTTCTCAGCTCTCTGAAGTTTTTAGTATCGGTTGTAGTATGACTTGTATCAATAGTTGTCTCACTTGTATCGGTAGAACTGTCAAGGGTATCGGTAGAAGTTTGCACTGTTTCATGAATTGTTTACTGACTTGATACCTACCGATACTTGTCCAAAAGGTATCAGTAGAAGTCTCTCCAAAAATCTTAGAAATGACCTTTTTTCCCTTGTTGAATTGTCATTATAATTAAATGATAATATACGGTGTATTGAGTGTATTTCCTTCGTAATATAAGATCAAATGACATAGGTTTAAAGATGAATAGTGATTGATGAATAATGTGACACTAAGACCCTAACTGGCGACAGTTTTTGAGTTTTGAGTGTTACATTTAGTGATATCAAAACTTTTAGTTTAACCGTTTCTTGGATTGTAATGACTATGTTTTATGTTTTAGAAGTACATGCCATATGAACCTGTGATAGTGTGATATAGATGGATCTGATCTAATCATAGTTTTTATAGATAATCATAGAATGTCTGACTCAAAAAAAGAGGAAACTAATGAGGTAAACAGTAATGTCCCAACTAATGATTTTGAGGCTAGTTACAGTGCACCGATATTACCGATGATAGAAAATAAAGTAAAGAACATGTTTTTCAGACTAATGAGGCAGTGGTTCTCGGAGTTCATTAGGAACAACCCGATAACACCAACTCCTCCATCTCTTGTTGCACAACCTACCGCCCGACCGATAGTACCTCCAGCTATGCCTTAACCTCTTTTAGTAGTGGAATAGAGGCGTCGTATTCCTATAGATAGGGTTAGAAAGTATGGAGCTGAAGAATTTCGAGGAAGCATAAAAGACGATCCTTCCAGAGTTGAATACTGGTTGGAAAACACAATGAGAGTCTTAAATGAGATGGCTTATCCTCTAGAGGATTATGTTAGGTGTGCTGCTTCGTTACTGAAAGACAAGGCTTAAAATTGGTAGACAATGATCATAGTGGTAATGCCTGAAATTGAAGTCACTTGGGAGTTCTTTCAAGCAGAGTTCAAAAAGAAATATGTCAGCAAGCGATACTTGGATAAAAAGAAGAAGGAATTTTTAGAATTGAGACAGGGAAACAAAACAGTGGCTGAGTATGAACAGGAATATGAGGCAATGTGTGTTCATTTTGAAGACGAGTTGAATGATGAGATTAAGCTAATGATAGGGGGAATAGAGCTGCGACAGTTTGTGATTCTGGCAGATAGAGCCCAGAAGATGGAAGAAATCTACAATAATAAGAGACAAAGAGAGAAGAGGTTTCAAGAGTCTGAAAAGAAGAATATCACCAGAACTTTTTCTATACCACTGTCGAAGAAATTCAGGGAAGATGAAACTTGCAGGGCAGTCCCTTCTTGATTTCTGAGTAGGAGTAGATCGGGACCACCAAACTCTAAATTTCAAAATCATCATGCAGCCAGTGTAGCTAGTGTTCTGAATGCAGCTAGCCGACAGTGTGATCACTGCGAAAGGTACCATGTGGGTGAATGCTGAAAGTTGAAAGTAACTTGTTATCGATATGGGGCTACAAACCATTTCATGCGAAATTGCCAGATGACCTCGAGAACAAAAAGGGAATAGAGTGTGAAGCCCTCTATTACTCCATCGAAAGGTACACATGCCCGAGACAGAGTAGCAGTACAAGCGGGAATCGAGGTGATAATAGGGGTAATGTAAAATGTAACTTGATCCGAGGCCTGTGGACTTGAACGGACATATGCCATTAGGGCTAGAGAAGAGGCTACCACTCCTAATGTTGTGACCGGTATATTTTATCTTTTTAATGATATTGTGTGTGCTTTGATAGATCCAGGGTCAACTCATTCATAATTGCATTGCATGAGCAACTGATAAGAAACTGTTAGTAGAGTCTTCTGATTTTTATATACAAGTCACAAACCCATTGGGTCATAGTGTCATTGTTAATTTGGTATGTCGCAAATGTCCACTGAAAGTCCAGGGCTATGAATTTCCCGTTGATCTAATGCTGTTACCTTTTATCGAGTTCGATGTGATCTTGGGTATGGATTGATTACTCGATCACGATGTAGTAGTAAACTACAAACAAAGAAAGACTGATTTGAAAAGCCCGAAAGGTGAAGTGATTACGGTTGACTCTGGCAGATTGAGTAGTGAAACCAAAATGATCTCAGCTATCTCAGCATAGAAAATCATCAGTAAAGGCTACAAAGCATTGCTGGCATATATACTCGACTCACGATTTTTAGGGACAAAATTGAATCAAGTACCGGTGATCAACAAATTTACAGATGTGTTCCCAGAAGAATTATCAGGTTTACCATCGATCAGAGAGGTAGAGTTTGGTATTGATCTGTTATAAGGCACTGCACCGATCTCGATTCCACCATACATAATGGCACCAACCAAGTTGAAAGAATTAAAGGCTCAGTTACAAGAGTTGTTAGACAGAGGCTTTATACAACCAAGTGTGTCGCCTTGGGGTGCACCAGTGTTGTTTGTAAAGAAGAAAGACGGTTAGATGAGAATGTGCGTAGATTATAGATAGTTGAACAAGGTAGCAATCAAGAATAAGTACTTTGCCTCGTATTGACGAGTTATTTGATCAATTAAAAGGTGCAACTGTATTTTCCAAGATAGATCTTCGGTCAGGTTATTATCAGATGCGAGTGAAAGATGGTGACATGATGAAAACAACATTCATAACCCAGTACGAACATTATGAGTTTTTGATAATGCCGTTTGGGTTGACTAACGCTCCAGCAGCATTTATACATCTACACCGATTTGTAGACAGATTTGTAGTCATATTTATCTATGACATATTAATTTATTTCATAGCAGAGTCGAAGTATATTCAACATTTGAGAGAGGTATTGTAGATCCTCGAGTACTATCCTCAAAATTTTGCCAAGTGTTCTGTTGTAACACACTATATTTACAACCTAACCCGTAGACTTGCAAAAAGCTGCAATCTACACTGAACGAGAGTACATTCGGAGGCGATCAATCACATGAGACTGTAGAAATCTCCTTCAAAGATGATATTAAAGTCACATTGACTAAAGAGGTACCGATGGGTTAAACACAAGAAAAGAAAGATGATATGCCTATGGAAGATAAAGGTACCACTGTTCCATTTCCAAAGAGGTTATAATAAAAGAAGCAAGATGACGATGACTTTGTTTGTTTTCTAAATCTATTCAAATCCTTAAATTTTAACTTACCTTTGATTGAACTCATACAAATGGTACCAAAATACAGTAAGTTCTTAAAGGAAATTATGTCGAGGCGTAGGAAAATCAAGGTAGGTGAGCAAGTGGAAGTAAATGCGTCTTGCAGCACTATTATCTCTAAAAGAATTTCTCAAAAGCTACAGGATCCTGGCTGTTTTACAGTTCCAATCAAGATTAGGAGCCTTTAGTTGAACAGAGCTTTATGTGATCTCGAAACGAGCATAAATTTGATGCCTCTGTCGATTTTTGAGAAACTTGGGAGCGGAGATCTCAAAAACACCCATGTAACTCTACAACTTGTAGATCGATCATCTGTGCGATTGAAAGGGATTTTAGAAGACGTGTTGGTCCAGATGAGAAGTTTTATCATCCCTTCAGATTTCGTGGTGCTCAATTTTGAAGAAGACAATGATATACCTATCTTGTTAGGAAGGCCCTTTTTAACCACATCTAGATCTACCATCGATTTGAACACCAATGAATTGGTGATAAGAATCAATGGTGATGTAGAAATCTTCAATTGTGGGGATAAAATGGATGGAATAAAGGAACACAATGAGCGCTATCACTTGCTTGACATGGATGGGAGTGAAGAACCTTGTAAGATCCCTTTTATGAAAAAGGAACGAATTAATAGGTTCAAAGAAAGGAATCGACTAAAGAAAATGGATAAAAATGATGGGAGATGGACAAATGCTGAAAAACATTTGACGCAATAAACAAGGGTAAGCTAAAAAAGGGATTGACTAACTAGTGTATATTATTGTACATATGTCTAACAGGTTTTTTTTTCCAGTAATTAACAAGAAATAGGGGTATGTTGCGACACACCACCCTCCATATCGCAACATAGATGTCAGATTGAGGAGAATAAAAAACTGAAGATGATGTCACGATGAAGAAACCTTCATGCCATCACATAGAGTACAGAGTGGAATATCATTAAGTTCTGAGGATGATGTCGCGACGAAGCTTCAAGCGTGTCGCGACAATGAGGAACTGATGTGTTTGTCACGACTTAGCTACCATATGTTGTGACATCAACTGAAATTTTTGCATGTTCGACTCGACCCGACTGTGCAACTTGGCAGCTAAAACACTTATTTCTTTTTAATTTTAACACTTTAAAACCTTATTTTCCATCCCTTATAAATACTAAAAAACTATTCTAACTCTCACATTGCACTCTAACTCTTCAAAAACCTTTAAAACCCTAAAAATTCTTTCCTTTTCTATTCTTATTTTTCACTTTTTCAGGTTTTCTTGATTTTTCGATCAAGGATGAGCATTAAGCAAAAAAGAGATCACACCAAGTCAGGTTTAAAGTTCCTAACCCACTACTCTTTCATTGCTTATACTTAAAATGCCTCTTGGAAAGGTTAGACGAACCGTTTAATTAGAACCATCAATGGGTACAAACTCTTCAAGCTTTGCGAATTGCAAATATAGAAAATATTTTAATGAGTTGCAAGACAAAACATTTATTTAAGAGAGGGGTTTTGATCCTTTGATGGTTTTATGTAAAGAAATCTGGCCTTTAGCTATGTACCATAGGTCGGAATGATTTTGGACAATACTCACAGAACCTGTAGTTATCGTAGTAGTCCAGAAATTTTATGCTGCCCTAAAAGACTATATCTTTAGGACTAATGATGAAACTACATGGGAAACTTTAGTAATTAGAGGAATTAGTGTTAAGGTAACCTTTAAACTCATATGCAAATTCTTTGATGCTCTGTATTATGAATAGGATTTCTTAGATCAAACTGATCTAGAATCTTTTCAGGACATAGACATGAATGAGATAATTATCTAGTTAGCTGAGGGAAGGGGGGATGAAAATTTAGGTCAGGCACTAGTGTCCTTACTTCTTTTAACCAAACCATTATGTTCCTAGAAGCCAAAATGTGGATCCAATTTGTGTGTACTCATATGATACAAGATTTAAATGTTTCTAATGTTAATGCTTTTCGAGCAGTGCTATTGTTTGCAATTTTACAGAAAAATAGTTTTGTATAGGGGAATGGATCCATCAAAACATGAGCCAAAAAGTGGGAATTTTCTTTCCACGCTTAGTCACGGCTTTGTGTAAAAGGGTAGGAGTGCCCATGACATCCACTGAGCAATCATTAAAGCTGTCGAAAAGTGTTATTAATGATGCACTCTCCCAACAATATGTGGAGCTACGTGCTAAATAAATAAAAGAAGGGAAGGGGAGATCATGAAATTTGACTGTTACACCAACTTCATCACAAAGGTTGGCACTAGCCCAACAAGAAGTTGGTGCAGGAAGTCATCCAAAACTCAATTGGATGATACAATGGATGCAAGAATCGGGACCATTATTTCAAGAGTTTTCTCGGCAAAACAACATTATGGTCCCTAATTACAAACTGAACATGTTTGGGTCGATAAATTAAGATCATGATGAGGAGGAAAATGAAGAAGGGGAAGACAGTGAATATGAGGAGGATGAGATGGATGAGGATTGAGAGTTGTTGGACATTTTTAGACTTTATGTTATTTTTTTAAGACTTGTAATTTTAGGACAATTTTGGTTTTAAGACTTGCAATTTTAGGAAAATTTTTGTTTTAAGACTTTTTTTTAATTATTAGGAGCAAGATTAAAAATAGAATTTTTTTTTGCCTATAAATGCTTTAATCTTTATGTAGGAACCCCACATTATGGAGACACGACATTTCAAGCCATTCACAACAAAAGGGAGAAGGCAACCACTATTAGAAGAGGAGCTTTCATGATAAATCGGGTAACTTCTTTCCTTACTTTTTAAGGGGATACACATTAAGGACAATGTGTTATCTAAATTGTGGGGGGTAACATAGAAATTATCACATCTAGGCAATTTTTATTTTTTCTTCGATATGTGCTTGAGCATGTAGAAATACAAGTGATTTGTTAAGAGCTTGTATAATAGGTTGATTGTATTTTTTGATAAATTTGGCATGATGATGAGAATTTTTAATTTTTGAGCATGAAACTATTAAGTTCTATAGGTTACATTAACTATAGATAGAAAAATATTGTTGGTACCAAATGATGTGAATGATATAAGGAAAAAGCATACTAGTATATATGATAGATAGTAATTTTGGGATTATGTGACTAAATTGACATTTGTGCATATTAAGGTGTGTAAGGATGACCTAAGACATTGTTTGGATACATCTAGAGCTAAAAAGATAAACCTTAATTTGAATTACCATTTAGTACCCATCTTTGAGCTTAATGACCTTTCTTGATGAACCACATTACAAACCTTTAAGCCTAAAAAGATGATTTGTGTGTACTCTTTTCTTTGGTCCTATTTTGCATGATAATAGACGTATGACCATATGTATTGACGGTAAGTAGACACGCTAAGGTGAAGATTGCAAAATAGAGAGTGAAATAGGAAAATCAATATGGAATATGAATTTAGTATAGCCAAAAAGAACAAAACAATGAAAAATCCAAAAGAAAAGAATTGATTAGAGACAAAAGAGAAAAAAATTCATAAGTAAGAAAGTTTATGAAAAGTGACAAAGTCACAAAAATATCAAAAAGAAGATATTAATAGGCTAGCTAAAAGGATTAGTCTATATTATTATTTCCTAAATGGAGAGAAAAGGAAGGTGAGAGAAAGAGAAATAAGGAGGTGAGATGAAACGAGATACTAAAAGGGGAGAATAGAGAACAATACAATGTGCCAAACTATTTTCATGTTTTTAACCCCTTGTGCTTACTATTCTTTGAATTTCATACCTATCCTAAGTCTCAAAACGTTACAAGACAAAAAACCTTATATGACTTAAACAACTCTATGCATAAATAAAACTGGAATTAGATTATCTCATTATGGCTATCTATATTGTACTAAGATAATTAAAGTACTTGTTTTAGGCATTGATGGAGTTATACCAATGAGACTTTGATGTTTGCATTTCTTGTATATTTTTAGTTAAAGATGGTAAAGTTACTTGCTCATCATGTTGAGGTTATTAAGAAATATATAAACGCCTAGAGTAGATGTTACGAACTTAATCCTTGTATGATATAGACTCAAGCTCCTTTGTTTGCTTTTCTTTTTTTTTTCTTGTTTTGTTTGCTTGACGACAAGCAATGACTTAAGTGTGGGGGAGTTTGATTTGTTGGTTTTGTACCTAACAAATTGAACTATTTTTCGCACTTGAGGAGCTTGAAATTAAACATTTTTATTCTATTTCCATAGGATTTATTTTAGTTTTCCATTTTTGAATAAATTGTGTAAAAAGTGCATTTTATTGTCTTTAAGGCCGATTGAGGCTTAAGGTTAGCTAACGTACTTCGTGAGTGTGCAGTAGACATTTTAAGTATGAAGCTGATCACTATGTCACGACATAGACTACTCTACATTGCAACAAAGGGACTAGACTTGAAGAATCTTGAAACTAAATTTTTTTTGGAGAAATGCATCACCTATGTTGTCACAATGCTTACATGATTACACTAAAGGAATGGACTGACCTCTTCGTCGCGACATAGGACCTTTTGTGTCGTGACATTCACTTCTGGACGCAATTTGACACTAAATGAAGGGCATTTCTATCTTTACAATGCCATTTAAACATGAGGAACAACAGCTAACCTAGGGTTGAGGAAAATGATCGTCCAAGCCTATTAATAGGGCCTCTAGCACTAGGGTTTTACACACCTTTTAGCTTAGTTTCATTTTACTTTGTTATTTTCTTTTTCATTTTACAAACGAGATTTGTAACTTCGCATAAACGATCATGGAATTATTTCTCGACAGATTGCTATACAACTAAAGTTTCTTTTCATTTCTTTGATTCAATCTTATGTTTATTTATATTATTGCTTTTATGAAGTTTTAAAGAACCATAAGGAACTAATCCCATATTGAGGGATTAGGGAGTGGAGGTATGGATATTTGATTTTTAAATACAAGGATTTGTAATCGGATCAACTGTTTGGGAAAGGAAGAATATGAAACAGACACTAGACTTGACAACCCTAGAAAGTCATTTAAGTGGGAATGAACCCAAAATTTGTATTTCCTATCCGTGAAAACTTTTACCCCAAACTAGTTTAGACTGTGACATCTAGCGATAAGTAGTCTATATTGACTCCTTATGTTGGTGGAAGATCAGAAGATCTTGCTGGGGTAGCGACTAGTTGATTGAAGCAAAGTCCCCAAAATTGATAATTGAAGAATCCATACAGAAGCGACCAAATCTCCCCAAAGTTGTTTATCGAATTCACTATCTCTTTTCTGTACTTTGTTTTATTTATTTTTACGCTTTTCAAATAAAAACTATTTATTTTACTGTCTTACTATAAACCCTAAAAAGAGTACTAATTAATTCTTTTCTCTGTAGGGAAGTAGAATTTATCTTCTTGCCTATATATGCTTTAATCTTCAAGTAGTAACCCATATTATGGAGACACAACATTTCGAGCCATTGATGACAAAAGAAAGAAGAACAACCACCATGAGAGGATGAGCTTTCACGATCAATCAGGTAACTTCTTTCCTTACTAATTAAGGGGCTACACATTAAGGACAATGTGTTATCGAAAGTGTGGGGTGTAAAATAGGAAATATTACATGTAGTTTTATTTTATTTTTTTCTTTGATGTGTGCTTAAGCTTGTAAATACAAGTGATTGGTTAAGAGCATGTATAATAGGTTGATTGTATATTTTGATAAATTTAGCATGATGCTGAGGAATTTTTGAATTTTGTAGAATGAAACTATTAAGTTTTATAGGTTACACTAAGTATAGATAGAAAGGTATTGTTGATACCAAATGATGTGAATGATATGAGGAAGTGGTCAATATAACTGTTATGACATAGAGCTCCCTATGTCGTGACGAAGTGGTCAATATCATTGTTGCTCAATTGCTAATAGTCTCCTTGATTGTATTTTTTGATAAATTTAGCATGATGATGAGAAATTTTTGAATTTTGTAGCATGAAAATATTAAGTTCTATAGGTTACATTAAGTATAGATAGAAAGGTATTGTTGATACCAAATAATGTGAATGACATGAGGAAGTGGTCAATATAACTGTTGCGACATAGAGCTCCCTATGTCGTGACGAAGTGGTCAATATCACTGTTGCTTAGTCGCTAATAGTCTCCTTGATTGTATTTTTTGATATATTTTGCATGATGATGAGAAATTTTTGAATTTTGTTGCATGAAACTATTAAGTTCTATAGGTTACATTAAGTATAGATAGAAAGGTATTGTTGATACCAAATGATGTGAATGACATTAGGAAGTGGTCAATATAACTGTTGCGACATAGAGCTCCCTATGTCGTGATGAAGTGGTCAATATCACTATTGCTCAGTTGCTAATAGTCTTTTGTGTACTCACGATGTAGGTTAGCTAATCTTTAGGTCTCATCTGGCGTTGGCATTGATGGATTTATATTGACAAAAGTTTAATATTTGTATTTATTGTATCCTACTAAACTTGTATTATTTCTGCTTAAAAATGGAAAAATGGCTCACTCATCATGTTGAAATTATTAAGAAATATATAAGGCCTAATGTAGATGTTAAGAACCTAATCTTTTTATAATACAGTTTCAAGCTCACTTATCTTTCTTTTTTATTTCCTTTCTTTTTTATTTGATTTTAGTTTTCTTGTTTGCTTGAGGGCAAGCAAAGACTTTAAGTGTGGGAGAGCTTGATCTATTGGTTTTATGCCTAGTAGATTGAACTAGTTTTCACATTTGATGTGCTTGAAATCAAGTATTTTTCCTTATGTTTTATGGATTTTAGTTTAGTTTTGTCCTTTGAATAAATTGTGCTAAAAAGGGCTATTTTGTTGCATTATTGGTCTTTGAATTAAAGACTTCTTTACGTGAGAATTGTTTCTCTCTTGGTTATTGGACGAATCTACGAACTTGTCAAACTTTTACAAGTTCTTTTATAACTTCGGTTCCTTAAAGTATTCAAGACGATGCAATCATTCGAGCAATTTTCTAAACATTCCATGCTCGGGAAATCGCATCATTTGGTCTAAATAGTTTGTCATCTTTAAACAAGTTTTGGTCTTTGAATTAAAAATTATTTACGTGAGAATTGTTTCTCTCTTGGTTCTTCGACGAACTTCCGACCTTGTCAAACTTTTATGAGTTCTTTTATAACTTCAGTTCCTTAAAGTATTCAAGATGATCCAATCTTTTAAGCAATCTTTCGAACATTCCATGCTCGAGAAATCGCATCAATTGGACTAAATAGTTTTTCATTTTGTAAACAAGTTTTGGTCCTTGAATTAAAAACTTATTTACATGAGAATTATTTGTCTCTTGGTTCTTAGACAAACTTCCGAACTTGTCAAACTTTTACGAGTTCTTTTATAATTTCGGTTCCTTAAAGTATTCAAGATGATCCATTCCTTCGAGCAATTTTCCAAACATTCCATGCTCAAGAAATCACATCATTTGGTCTAAATAGTTTTCCTTTTTGTAAACAAGTTTTGGTCTTTGAATTAAAAACTTATTTACTTGAGAATTTTTTCTCTCTTAGTTCATAGACGAACTTCCGAACTTGCCAAACTTTTACGAGTTCTTTCACTTCTATTCGTTAAAATATTCAAGACAATTCAATCATTCGAGCAATTTTCCGAACATTCCATGCTTGAGAAATCGCATCATTTGGTCAAAATAATTTGCCATTTTGTAAACAAGTTTTGGTCTTTGATTTAAAAACTTATTTATGTGAGAATTGTTTCTCTCTTTGTTCTTGGACGAACTTCCGAAATTTTCACACTTTTACAAGTTCTTTTATAACTTCGGTTCCTTAAAGTTATCAAGATGATCCAATCCTTCGACCAATTTTCCTAACATTTCATGCTCGGGAAATCGCATCATTTGGTCCAAATAGTTTGTCATTTTGTAAACAAGTTTTGGTCCTTGAAATAAAAACTTATTTATGTGAGAATTGTTTCTCTCTTGGTTCTTCGATGAACTGCTTAACTTGTCAAACTTTTATGAGTTCTTTTATAACTTCGGTTCATTAAAGTATTCAAGACGATCCATTCCTTCGAGAAATTTTCTGAACATTTCATGCTCGGGAAATCGAATCATTTGGTCTAAATAGTTTACATTTTGTAAACAAGTTTTGGTCTTTGAATTAAAAAATTATTTACGTGAGAATTGTTTCTCTCTTGGTTCATGGACGAACTTCTGAACTTGCCAAACTATTACAAGTTCTTTTAAAACATCTGTTCCATAAAGTATTCAAGATGATCCAATCCTTTGAGCAATTTTTTGAACATTCCGTGCTCAAGAAATCGCATCATTTGGTCTAAATAGTTTGTCATTTTGTCAAGAAGTTTTGGTCTTTGAATTTAAAACTTATTTACGTGAATATTGTTTCCCTCTTGGTTCGTGGATGAACTTTCAAACTTGTCAAACTTTTACGAGTTCTTTCATAACTTTGGTTCGTTAAAATATTCAAGATGATCCAATCATTCGAGCAATTTTTTGAACATGAGATGCTCAAGAAATCGAATCGTTTGGTTTAAATAGTTTGTCATTTTGTAAACTTGTTTTGGTCTTTGAATTAAAAACTTATTTACAGGAGAATTGTTTCTCTCATGGTTCTTGGACGAACTTTCAAACCTGTCAAACTTTTACGAGTTCTTTCATAACTTTCGTTAAAGTATTCAAGGCAATCTAATCATTCGAGCAATTTTCTGAACATTCCATGCTCGGGAAATTGCATCATTTGGTCAAAATAGTTTGTCATTTTGTAAATAAGTTTTGGTCTTTGAATTAAAAATTATTTACGTGAGAATTGTTTCCCTCTTAGTTATCGGATGAACTTCCGAACTTGTTAAACTTTTACGAGTTCTTTTATAACTTCGGTTCCTTAAAGTATTCAAGATGATCCACTCCTTCGAATAAATTTTCGAGCATTCCATGCTTGGGAAATCGCATCATTTGGTCTAAATAGTTTTCATTTTGTAAACAAGTTTTGGTCCTTAAATTAAAAACTTATTTGTGTGAGAATTGGTTCTCTCTTGGTTCTTGGACGAACTTCCGAACTTGTCAAACTTTTACGAGTTCTTTTTTAACTTGGGTTCCGTAAAGTATTCAAGATGATCCATTCCGTCGAGCAATTTCTAAACATTCCATGCTCCGAAAATCGCATCATTTGGTCTAAATATATTATAATGTTGTAAAGAAGTTTTGGTCTTTGAATTAAAAATTTATATACGTGAGAATTGTTTCTCTCTTGGTTCTTGGACGAACATTTGACCTTGTCAAACTTTTACGAGTTCTTTTATAACTTCAGTTCGTTAAAGTATTCAAGATGTTCTAATCCTTCGAGTAATTTTCCAAACATTCCATGCTCGGGAAATCGCATCAGTTGGTCTAAATAGTTTGTCATTATGCAAACAAGTTTTAGTCCTTGTGGTAAAAACCTATTTTCGTGAGAATTTTTTGTCTCTTGGTTCTTGGCCAAAATTCCGAACATGTCAAACTTTTACAAGTTCATTTATAACTTTGGTTTCTTAAAGTATTCAAGACGATCCATTCCTTCAAGTAATTTTTCGAACATTCCATTCTCGGGAAATCACATCATTGCGTCAAAATAATTTTTCATTTTGAAAACAAGTTTTGGTCTTTGAACTAAAAACTTATTTACGTGAAAATTGTTTCTCTATTGGTTCGTCGACGAACTTTCGAACTTGTCAAACTTTTACGAGTTCTTTCACAACTTTGGTTCGTTAAAGTATTCAAGATGATTCAATCATTCAACCAATTTTCCGAACATTCCATGCTCGGGAAATCGAATCATTTGGTCAAAATAGTTTTTCATTTTGTAAACAAGTTTTGGTATTTTAATTAAAAACTTATTTTTGTGAGAATTGTTTCTCTCTTGGTTTGTGAAAGAACTTTCAAACTTCTCAAACTTTTACGAGTTCTTTCTTAACTCCAGTTCGTTACAGTATTCAAGATGATCCAAACATTCGAACAATTTTTCAAACATTCCATGCTCAAGAAATCACATTATTTGGTGAAAATAGTTTTTCATTTAGTAAACAAGTTTTTAACTTTAAATTAAAATCTGATTTACGTGAAATTGTTTCTCTCTTTGTTGTAGGATGAGCTTTCGAACTTGTCAAAATTTTATGAGTTATTTTATAACTTCAGTTCCTTAATGTGTTCAAGATCATCCAATCCTTTGAACAATTTTCCAAACATTCTGTGCTCGAGAAATCGCATCATTTGGTCTAAATAATTTTTCATTTTGTACAAAAGTTTTGGTCCTTGAATTAAAAACTGATTTACGTGATAAGTGTTTCTCTCTTGGTTCTTGGACGAAGTTCTCAACTTGTCAAAGATTTACGAGTTCTTTTATAACTTTGGTTCATTAAAGTATTCAAGACGATCCATCCCTTTGAGCAATTTTTCGAACATTACACGCTTGTGAAATCGCATCATTTGGTCTAAATAGTTTGTCATTTCGTAAACAAGTTTTGGTCTTTGAATTAAAATTTTTTTTTACGTGAGAATCGTTTCTCTCTTGGTTCTTGGACGAACTTTCGAACTTGTCAAACTATTACGAGTTCTTTTATAACATCGGTTCCATAAAGTATTCAAGACGATCCAATCCTTCGAGCATTTTTCGAACATTCCATGCTTAAGAAATCGAATAATTTGGTCTAAATAGTTTGTCATTTTGTAAACAAGTTTTGGTCTTTCAATTAAAAACTTATTCACGTGAGAATTTTTCTCTCTTCGTTTGTGGATGGACTTTCGAAATTATCAAACTTTTACGAGTTCTTTCATAACTCCGGTTCGTTAAAATATTCAAGACGATCCAATCATTGAGCAATTTTCTGAGCATTCCATCCTCGGGAAATCGCATCATTTGGTGAAAATAGTTTTTCATTTTGTAAACAATTTTGGTCTTTGAATTAACATCTTATTTACGTGAGAATTGTTTCTCTCCTAGTTATAGGATGAACTTTTGATCTTGTCAAACTTTTACGATTTCATTTATAACTTCGGTTCCTTAAAGTATTCAAGACGATCCGATCCTTTGAGCAATTTTTCGAACATTCCTTGCTCGGGAAATTGCATTATTTGGTCTAAACAGTTTTTCATTTTATGAACAAGTTTTTGTCCTTGAATTAAAAACTTATTTACATGAGAATTGTTTCTCCCTTAGTTCTTGGATAACTTGTGAACTTATCAAACATTTATGAGTTCTTTTATAACTTCTGTTCGTTAAAGTATACAAGACGATCCTTTCCTTCGAGCAATCTTTCAAACATTCCTTGCCCGGGAGTTTGCATCATTTCGTCTAAATAGTTTTTCATTTTGTAAACAAGTTTTTGTGCTTAAATTAAAAAATTGTTTACATGAGAATTGTTTCTCTCTTGGTTCTTGGACGAACTTCCGAAATTGTCAAACTTTTACGAGTTCTCTTGTAACATCTATTCCATAAAGTATTCAAGACGATCCAATACTTTGACCAATTTTCTAAATATTCCATGCTCCGGAAATCGTATCATTTGGTCTAAATATTTTATCATCTTTAAACAAGTTTGGTCTTTGAATTAAAAATTTATTCACGTGAGAATTGTTTCTCTCTTGGTTCTTGGATGAACTTCCGACCTTGTCAAACTTTTACGAGTTCTTTTATAACTTCGATTCCTTATAGTATTCAAAATGATCCAATCCTTCAAGCAATTTTCCAAATATTCCGTTCTCGAGAAATCGAATCAATTGGTCTAAAGAGTTTTCCATTTTGTAAACAAGTTTTGGTCCTTGAATTAAAAACTTATTTATGTGAGAATTATTTGTCTCTTGGTTCTTAGACGAACTTCCGAACTTGCCAAACTTTTACGAGTTCTTTTATAACTTTGTTTCCTTACAGTATCCAAGACAATCCATTCCTTCGAGCAATTTTTCGAACATTCGACGCTCAAGAAATCACATCATTTAGTCAAAATAGTTTGCCATTTTGTGAACAAGTTTTGTTCATTGAATTAAAAACTTATTTACTTGAGAATTCTTTCTCTTTTGGTTCATGGACGAAGTTCTAAACTTGTCAAACTTTTACGAGTTCTTTCATAACTTCGATTCGTTAAAATATTCAAGACGATCCAATCCTTCGAGCAATTTTTCGAACATTCCATGCTCAGGAAATCATATCATTTGGTCAAAATAGTTTTCCATTTTGTAAACAAGTTTTGGTCTTTAAATTAAAAACTTATTTACGTGAAAATTGTTTCTCTCTTGGTTTTTGGATGAACTTCTGAATTTTCAAACTTTTACGAGTTCTTTTATAACTTCGGTTCCTTAAAGTTTTCAAGAAGATTCATTCCTTAGAGCAATTTTTCGAACATTCCATGCTCGAGAAATCGCATCATTTGGTCTAAATAGTTTATCATTTTGTAAAAAAATTTTGGTCCTTCAAATAAAAACTTATTTACGTGAGAATTGTTTCTCTCTTAGTTCTTCGATGAACTTCTTAACTTATCAAACTTTTACGAGTTCTTTTATAACTTTGGTTCGTTAAACTATTCAAGATGATTCATTCCTTCATGCAATTTCCTGAACATTTCATTCTCGAGAAATTGCATCTTTTGGTCTAAATAGTTTATCTTTTTGTAAACAAGTTTTGGTCTTTGAATTAAAAAATTATTTACATGGGAACAGTTTTTCTCTAGATTTGTATATGAACGTTCGAAACCTTCAAACTTTTACGATTTCTTTCTTCAATTCCTTAAAGTATTCAAGATGATCCATTTCTTTGAGCAATTTTTCAACATTCGATGCTCAGGAAATCACATCATTTGGTCTAAATAGTCTGTCATTTTGTAAACAAGTTTCGCTCTTTGAATTAAAAAATTATTTACGTGAGAATTGCTTCTCTCTTGGTTCTTGAACGAACTTCCGAACTTGTCAAACTATTATGACTTCTTTTATAACATCGGTTCCATAAATTATTCAAGACGATCCAATCCTTCGAGAAACTTTTTGAACATTCCATGCTCAAGAAATTGCATCATTTGGTCTAAATAGTTCTTCATTTTGTAAACAAGTTTTGGTCTTTGAATTAAAAACTTATTTACGTGAGAATTGTTTCTCCCTTGGTTCGTGGACGAACTTCCGAACTTGTCAAACTTTTACGAGTTATTTCATAACTTCGGTTCGTTAAAGTATTCAAGATGATCCAATCATTTGAGCAATTTTTTGAACATTCCATGCTCGGGAAATCGCGTCATTTGGTCAAAATAGTTTTTCATTTTGTAAACAAGTTTTGGTATTTGAATTAAAAACTTGTTTACATGAGAATCGTTTCTCTCTTGGTTCGTGGACGAACTTTCGAACTTGTCAAACTTTTACGAGTTCTTTCTTAACTTCGATTCGTTAAAGTATTCAAGACGATCCAAACATTTGAGCAAATTTCTGAACATTCCATACTCGGGAAATCGCATCATTTGGTGAAAATAGTTTTTTATTTTGTAAACAAGTTTTGGTCTTTAAATTAAAATCTTATTACGTAAGAATTGTTTCTCTCTTGGTCATAGGACGAACTATCGAACTTGTTAAACTTTTACGAGTTCTTTATAACTTCGGTTCCTTAAAGTATTCAAGACAATCCAATTCTCCGAGCAATTTTTCGAACACTCCATGCTCGAGAAATCATATCATTTGGTCTAAATAGTTTGCATATCATAAAAAGTTTTGGTATTTTTGTTAAAAACTTATTTACATGAGAATTGCTACTCTCTTGGTTCTTGGACGAACTTCCAAACTTTTCAAAATTTTTTGAGTTCTTTTATAACTTCAGTTCCTTAAAGTATTCAAGATCATCCAATCCTACGAACAATTTTTCGAACATTCCATACTCGAGAAATCGCATTATTTGGTCTAAATAATTTTTCATTCTGTAAACAAGTTTTGGTCTTTGAATTAAAAAATTATTTATGTGAGAATTGTTTCTCTCTTCATTCTTGGATGACCGTCCGAACATGTCAAACATTTACGACTTCTTTTATAACTTCAGTTCCTTATAGTATTCAAGACAATCCATTCCTTCGAGCAATTTTTCGAACATTCCATGCTCGAGAAAATCGCATCATTTGGTCTAAATAGTTTGCATTTTGTAAACAAGTTTTGGTCTTTGAATTAAAATATTATTTATGTGAGAATTGTTTCTCTCTTGGTTCTTGGATGAACTTCCGAACTTGTGAAACTATTAAGAGTTCTTTTATAACATCAGTTCCATAAAGTATTCAAAACGGTCCAATACTTCAAGCAATTTCTCAAACATTTCATGCTCAAGAAATCGAATCATTTGGTCTAAATAGTTTGTCATTTTGTAAACAAGTTTTGGTCTTTCAGTTAAAAACTTATTCATGTGAGAATTTTTTCTCTCTTCATTCATGGACGAACTTTTGAACTTGTCAAACTTTTACGAGTTCTTTCATAACTTCGGTTCGTTAAAATATTCAAGATGATCCAATCATTCGAGCAATTTTCTGAACATTCCACGCTCGGGAAATCGCATCATTTGGTGAAAATAGTTTTTCATTTTGTAAACAAGTTTTGGTCCTTGAATTAACATCTTATTTATGTGAGAATTGTTTCTCTTCTGGTTATAGGACGAACTTTTGAACTTGTCAAAATTTTATGAGTTCATTTATAACTTCGGTTCCTTAAAGTATTCAAATACGATTCGATCCTTCGAGCAATTTTCCGAACATTCCTTGCTGGAGGAATTACATCATTTGGTCTAAATAGTTTTTCATTTTGTGAACAAGTTTTTTTCCTTGAATTAAAAACTTATTTACGTGAGAATTGTTTCTCCCCTGGTTCTTGGATGAACTTTTGAACTTGTCAAACATTTACGAGTTCTTGTATAACTTCTGTTCGTTGAAGTATTCAATCAATCCATTCCTTTGAGCAATCTTCCGAACATTCCTTGCTTGGGAAGTTGCATCATTTGGACTAAATAGTTTTTCTATTTGTAAATAAGTTTTTGTCCTTAAATTAAAAAATTATTTACATGAGAATTGTTTCTCTCTTGGTTCTTGGATGAACTTCCGACCCTGTCAAACTTTTACGAGTTGTTTTATAACATCGATTCCATAATGTATTCAAGACTATCCAATACGTCGACCAATTTTCTGAACATTCCATGCTCGGGAAATCGAATCAATTGGTATATATAGTTTTTCATTTTGTAAACAAGTTTTGGTCCTTAAATTAAAAACTTATTTACGTGAGAATTATTTGTCTCTTAGTTCTTAGATGAACTTTTGAACTCGTCAAACTTTTACGAGTTCTTTTATAACTTTGATTCCTTAAAGTATTCAAGACTACCCATTCCTTCGAGCAATTTTCCGAACATTCCATGCTCAAGAAATCACATCATTTGGTCAAAATAGTTTGCCATTTTGTAAAAAAGTTTTGGTCTTTGAATTAAAAAATTATTTAATTGAGAATTGTTTCTCTTTCGGTTCGTGAACGAACTTCCGAACTAGTCAAACTTTTACGAGTTCTTTCATAATTGCGGTTCATTAAGTATACAAGACAATCCAATCCTTCGAGCAATTTTTCGAACATTCCATGCACAAGAAATCGCATCATTTGGTCAAAATAGTTTGCCATTTTATAATAGTTTTGGTCTTCGAATTAAAAACTTATTTACGTGAGAATTGTTTCTCTCTTGGTTCTTGGATGAACTTCCAAAATTGTCAAACTTTTACGAGTTCTTTTATAACTTTGGTTCCTTAAAGTTTTCAAGATGAATCTTTCGAGCAATTTTTCGACCATTCGATGCTCGAGAAATCGCATCATTTGGCATAAATAGTTTGTCATTTTCTAAACAAGTTTTGGTCCTTGAAATAAAAACTTATTTATGTGAGAAATGTTTCTCTCTTGGTTCTTGGATGAACTTCTTAGCTTATCGAACTTTTACAAGTTCTTTTATAACTTCGGTTCGTTAAACTATTCAAGACGATCCATTCCTTCGTGCAATTTCCCGAACATTTCATTCTCGAGAAATTGCATCTTTTTGTCTAAATAGTTTGTCTTTTTGTAAACAAGTTTTGGTCTTTGAATTAAAAAATTATTTACGTGGGAACAGTTTCTCTCTATATTTGTGGACGAACATCCAAACTTGTCAAGTTTTTACGAGTTCTGTTATAACTTCAATTTCATAAAGTATTCAAGATGATCCATTCCTTCAAACAATTTTCCGAACATTCCACGCCTGTGAAACCACATCATTTAGTCTAAAAAGTTTGTCATTTTGTAAATAAGTTTTGGTTTTTGAATTAAAAAATTATTTACGCGAGAATTGTTTCTCTCTTGGTTCATGGACGAACTTCCGAACTTGTCAAACTATTACGAGTTCTTTTATAACATCAGTTCTGCAAAGTATTCAAGACGATCCAATCCTTTTAGAAATTTTGTGAACATTCCATGCTCAAGAAATCACATCATTTGGTCTAAATTGTTCTTCATTTTGTAAACAAGTTTTTGTCTTTGAATTAAAAACTTATTTACGTGAGAATTGTTTCACTTTTGGTTCGTGGACAAACTTCCGAACTGGTCAAACCTTTACGAGTTCTGTTATAACTTCGGTTTCTTAAAGTTTTCAAGATGATCCAATCCTTCAAGCAATATTTTGACCATTCCATGCTCGGGAAATCGCATAATTTGGTCTAAATAGTTTGTCATTTTCTAAACAAGTTTTAGTCCTTGAAATAAAAACTTATTTACGTGAGAATTGTTTCTCTCTTGGTTCTTCGATGAACTTCTTAACTTATCAAACTTTTACGAGTTCTTTTATAACTTCGGTTCGTTAAACTATTCAAGACGATCCATTCCTTTGTGCAATTTCTCGAACATTTCATTCTCGGGAAATCGCATCTTTTGGTCTAAATAGTTTTTCTTTTTGTAAACAAGTTTTGGTCTTTGAATTAAAAAATTATTTACATGGGAACAATTTCTCTCTAGATTCGTGGAGGAACGTTTGAAACCTTCATACTTTTATGATTTCTTTTATAACTTAAATTCCTTAAAGTATTCAAGATGATACATTTCTTTGACCAATTTTTCGACATTCCATGCTCGAAAAATCACATCATTTGGTCCAAATAGTTTGTCATTTTGTAAACAAGTTTTGGTCTATGAATTAAAAAATTATTTACGTGAGAATTGTCTCTCTCTTGGTTCTTGGACGAACTTTCGAACTTGTCAAACTATTATGACTTCTTTTATAACATCGATTCCATAAATTATTCAAGACGATCCAATCCTTCGAGAAATTTTTTGAACATTCCACGCTCAAGAAATCGCATCATTTGGTCTAAATAGTTCTTCATTTTTTAAACAAGTTTTGGTCTTTGAATTAAAAACTTATTTACGTGGGAATTGTTTCTCCCTTGGTTTGTGGACAAACTTTCGAACTTGTCAAACTTTTACGAGTTATTTCATAACTTCGTTTCGTTAAAGTATTCAAGATGATGCAATCATTTGAGCAATTTTCTAAACATTCCATGCTTGGGAAATCGCGTCATTTGGTCAAAATAATTTTTCATTTTGTAAACAAGTTTTGGTATTTGAATTAAAAACTTATTTACGTGAGAATCGTTTCTCTCTTGGTTCATGGACGAACTTTCGAACTTGTCAAACTTTTACGAGTTCTTTTCTTAACTTCAGTTCGTTAAAGTATTCAAGACGATCCAAACATTTGAGCAAATTTCTGAACATTCCATGCTCGGGAAATCGCATCATTTGGTGAAAATAGTTTTTCATTTTGTAAACAAGTTTTGGTCTTTGAATAAAAATCTTATTTACGTAAGAATTGTTTCTCTCTTGGTTATAGGACGAACTTTCGAACTTGTCAAACTTTTACGAGTTCTTTTATAACTTCGGTTCCTTAAAGTATTCAAGACAATCCAATCCTTCGAGCAATTTTTCGAACACTCCATGCTCGAGAAATCGTATCATTTGGTCTAAATAGTTTGCATATCGTAAAAAGTTTTGTTATTTTTGTTAAAAACTTATTTACTTGAGAATTGCTTCTCTCTTGGTTCTTGAAGGAACTTTCGAACTTTTCAAACTTTTATGAGTTCTTTTATAACTTCAGTTCCTTAAAGTATTCAAGATCATCAAATCCTTCGAACAATTTTCTGAACATTCCATGCTCGAGAAATCGAATCATTTGGTCTAAATAATTTTTCATTTTGTAAACAAGTTTTGGTCCTTGAATTAAAAACTTATTTACGTGATAATTGTTTCTCTCTTGGTTCTTGGATGAACTTCTGAACTTGGCAAACTTTTACGAGTTCTTTTATAACTTCAGTTTATGAAAACATTCAAGACAATCCAATCCTTCGAGCAATTTTTCGAACACTCCATGCTCGAGAAATCGAATCATTTGGTCTAAATAGTTTGCATTTCATAAAAAGTTTTGGTATTTTTGTTAAAAACTTATTTACGTGAGAATTGCTTCTTTCTTTGTTCTTAGACGAACTTCCGAACTTTTCAAACTTTATGAGTTCTTTTATAACTTCAGTTCCGTAAAGTATTCAAGATCATCAAATCCTTCGAACAATTTTCCAAACATTCCATGCTCGAGAAATCGCATCATTTGGTCTAAATAATTTTTCATTTTGTAAACAAGTTTTGGTCTTTGAATTAAAAAATTGTTTACGTGAGAATTGTTTCTCTCTTCGTTCTTGGATGAACGTCCGAACTAGTCAAACTTTTACCAGTTCTTTTATAACTTCAGTTCCTTATAGTATTCTAGACAATCCATCCCTTCGAGCAATTTTTTGAACATTCCATGCTCAAGAAATCGCATCATTTGGTCTAAATAGTTTGCATTTTGTAAAAAAGTTTTGGTCTTTGAATTAAAAAATTATTTATGTGAGAATTGTTTCTCTCTTGGTTCTTGGACGAACTTCCGAACTTGTAAAACCATTAAGAGTTCTCTTATAACATCGGTTCCATAAAGTATTCAAGACGGTCCAATACTTCGAGCAATTTCTCGAACATTCCATGCTTAAGAAATCGAATCATTTGGTCTAAATAGTTTTTCATTTTCTAAACAAGTTTTGGTCTTTCAGTTAAAAACTTATTACGTGAGAATTTTTTCTCTCTTTATTCGTGGACGAACTTTCGAACTTGTCAAACTTTTACGAGTTCTTTCATAACTTCGGTTCATTAAAATATTCAAGACGATCCAATCATTCGAGCAATTTTCTGAACATTTCATGCTCGGGAAATCTCATCATTTGGTGAAAATAGTTTTTCATTTCGTAAACAAGTTTTGGTCTTTGAATTAACATCTTATTTACGTGAGAATTGTTTCTCCCCTTGTTACAGGACGAACTTTTGAACTTGTCAAACTTTTATGAATTCATTTATAACTTTGGTTCCTTAAAGTATTCAAGATGATTCGATCCTTCGAGCAATTTTCTGAACAATCCTTGCTCGAGAAACTGCATCATTTGGTCTATATAGTTTTTCATTTTGTGAACAAGTTTTTGTCTTTGAATTAAAAACTTATTTACGTGAGAATTGTTTCTCCCTTGGTTCTTGGAAGAACTTCTGAACTTGTCAAACTTTTACGAGTTCTTTTATAACTTTTGTTCGTTGAAGTATTCAAGACTATCCATTCCTTCGAGCAATCTTCCGAACATTCCTTGCTTGGGAAGTTGCATCATTTGGTCTAAATAGTTTTTCTGTTTGAAAATAAGTTTTTGTCCTTAAATTATAAAATTATTTACATGAGAATTGTTTCTTCCTTGGTTCTTGGACGAACTTCCGTCCCTGTCCAACTTTTACGAGTTGTTTTATAACATTGATTCCATAATGTATTGAAGACTATCCAATACTTTGACCAATTTTCTAAACATTCCATGCTCGGGAAACCGAATCAATTGGTATATATAGTTTTTCATTTTGTAAACAAGTTTCGGTCCTTAAATTAAAAACTTATTTACGTGAGAATTATTTGTCTCTTGGTTCTTAGACGAACTTCTAAACTTTTCAAACTTTTACGAGTTCTTTTATAACTTCGATTCCTTAAAGTATTCAAGACTATCCATTCCTTCGAGCAATTTTCCGAACATTCCATGCTCAAGAAATCGCATCATTTGGTCAAAATAGTTTGCCATTTTGTAAACAAGTTTTGGTCTTTGAATTAAAAAATTATTTAATTGAGAATTGTTTCTCTTTTAGTACGTGGACGAACTTCCGAACTAGTCAAACGTTTACGAGTTCTTTCATAACTTCGGATCATTAAGTATACAAGATGATCCAATCCTTCGAGCAATTTTTCGAACATTCCATGCATGAGAAATCGCATCATTGGGTCAAAATAGTTTGCCATTTTATAAACAAGTTTTGGTCTTTGAATTAACAACTTATTTACATGAGAATTGCTTCTCTCTTGTTTCTTGGATGGATTCCGAAATTTTCAAACTTTTACGAGTTCTTTTATAACTTTGGTTCCTTAAAGTTTTCAAGATGTTCCAATCCTTTGAGCAATTTTTCAACCATTCCATGCTCGGGAAATCGCGTCAATTGGCATAAATAGTTTGCCATTTTCTAAACAAGTTTTGGTCCTTGAAATAAAAACTTATTTACGTGAGAATTGTTTCTCTCTTGGTTCTTGGATGAACTTCTTAACTTATCAAACTTTTACGAGTTCTTTTATAACTTTGGTTCGTTAAACTATTCAAGACGATCCATTCCTTTGTGCAATTTCCCGAACATTTCATTCTCGGGAAATCGCATCTTTTGGTCTATATAGTTTATCTTTTTGTAAACAAGTTTTGGTCTTTGAATTAAAAAATTATTTACGTGGGAACAGTTTCTCTTTAGATTCGTGGATGAACATCCGAACTTGTCAAGCTTTTACGAGTTCTTTTATAAATTCAATTTCATAAAATATTCATGACGATCCATTCCTTCGAACAATTTTTCGAACATTCCACGCCCGTGAAACCACATCATTTGGTCTAAAAAGTTTGTCATTTTGTAAATAAGTTTTGGTCTTTGAATTAAAAAATTATTTACGTGAGAATTGTTTCTCTCTTGGTTCATGGATGAACTTTCGAACTTGTCAAACTATTACGAGTTCTTTTATAACATCAGTTCCATAAAGTATTCAAGACGATCCAATCCTTCTAGAAATTTTACGAACATTCCATGGTCAAGAAATCGCATCATTTGGTCTAAATTGTTCTTCATTTTGTAAACAAGTTTTGGTCTTTGAATTAAAAACTTATTTACGTGAGAATTGTTTCTCTTTTGGTTCGTGGACCAACTTTCGAACTTGTCTAACCTTTATGAGTTCTTTTATAATTTCGGTTCCTTAAAGTTTTCAAGATGATCCAATCCTTCAAGCAATTTTTCGACCATTCCATGCTCAGGAAATTGCATCATTTGGTCTAAATAGTTTGTCATTTTCTAAACAAGTTTTGGTCCTTGAAATAAAAACTTATTTACGTGAGAATTGTTTCTCTCTTGGTTCTTTGATGAACTTCTTAACTTATCAAACTTTGACGAGTTCTTTTATAAATTCGGTTCGTTAAACTATTTAAGATGATCAATTGCTTTGTGCAATTAAAGTTGAACAGTGATAAATGAATGGTAAAACATCGAAACCTTAACCGACGACGATATTTGGGTTTTGGGTGTTACATGTGGAACATTCACAACCTCCGGCTCACTAACTACTTAAACAACAACTTCAAGATTTTCCCTTCCTTTATTTCTCTACATTTCTTGCTCTCGCAACTCTCTTCTACGTCTTCTTAATGTTCTATTTTTGGATCTAATAGCAAATTATCTTCACTTCTTCTCATATAATTCTTACAAAAATCAGCAATAACAAAAATCAAAAAAATTAAAAATAACTAAATCAAATGTTAGCTCAACAATATAACAAAAATTTTACTGAATTACACTGATCTCCTCGACAACGATGCCAGAAACTTGTCGCGTGTAAAATAATATTGCTGTTGCAAATGTGCAAGTGTACACAACGTTCAAGTAATAAAGTGATAAGTAGAGTATCGTACCCCCAGAGAGATTGGTATTCAGAAAAATTTGGTAAAAGTGTTGACAAAAGAATTATGCATACAAAATAAATGTGGTAATAAGATAATTTGTGTTTCCAAAGTGCGTGTCATAAGAAAATGCAAAACAATAAAGTTGATCAAGAATTAATCAGCAAGACTTCAGATTCACTAAGTACTTAACAAGCTTAGCAGAAATGATTGGTGAAATCTTCAGTACAAGGCAACGTTGCAAAAGAATTATGCATACAAAATAAATGTGGTAACAAGATAATTTGTGTTTGCAAAGTGCGTCTCATAACAAAATGCAAAACAATAAAGTTGATCAAGAATTAATCTGCAAGACATCAGATCCACTAAGTACTTAACAAGCTTAGCAGAAATGATTGGTGAAATCTTTAGTACAAGGTAAGGTTGCAATCAATAAGTCTGGAATATTGCAGATCAAAGTTCTAGATCTATGAATGTCTTAACAAATATTCGTTTCTACAAAATATCTCAGAATGACTAAGTAATGACGTGCTAATTTAATGTAGCAGTATTTTACAGTGAACACATATTATATTCCTATAATATGCATTTTCGTAACAAAACTTATGTCACCCTTAATGAACACAACTGAATTAATATACAGAAGTTAGTACCACTATTTTACCTTTAAGTCTTACTATCGGACTCATCCAATATGCTTACCCTAATCGAACGAACCCATGATAACACATTAAATTTGCATTATTTTTTGTGCTTAAATTGGGTAAATCTTGAATTGATCGCTACTAATATGTTGAATTTATATTTTAATCAAGACTAGTATTCAATTGGGATGCTATGAGTTTAAAAGGACCAAATTGTAGCATAATCGACAAAATGGGGGCCAAATCAAAAGGCTGGAAATGATCAAGGATTTAATAGATTATTGTTTGACCATGTAAAGATTAAAATAGAAGAAAATTTTTGATTTTTTATTTTATTTAATTATTATTTTGGGTGGTGATTAAGATATATTTAGTAAATTAATTGTGTATAAATAGGGCTTCGTGGTGACATTGAAGGACACACTTGAAATTAATAGAGTTTAATGCAATTATTTTTTTTCTTTTATTTCCATTCATCTGTAGCATTCTGCTTTTTTTCAATTCCAATTTCTTTTTTATTTCTTTGTTGGTTCAATTGTTCTTCAAGTCCCTTTCCCTTTTCCTTTCCACATTTTCCATTAACATTAAATCTATTTTCGTATTCCTACAAGAGCATGATAAAATTCATGCTTCACTAGACTTCCAACTCGACTTTAGGTTGGTGTACTTTCTGGTCAAGAAACATGAGAAAAAAATCCGTATTAAACATCTTTCATATGGTATTCATCATCTCTTCAAAATATCCAAATAGTAAAATTTCGTCACTTAAAAGTTAACTCGCTTTCAACACAAAGTGCACGTTGGGTTGGAGTCGTTTTGTCGTACAGCTGGGAAAATGAGTCGATCATGCTGTATTCGGATTCTCGTGAACAAATTGATGAATCCTGGAGGGGTCATACTAGTGGTATTTTCATCAAAGGAGATACGGATCGAGTTTAATGTCCCATGCGGTTTAGGCCATTAATTCGAGCTGGGTTCTTTAGAACACAAGATTATCGAGGTCTTGAATTACAAACACATGTATCACGATTTGAAAACTGGTAAGCGTTGGTTTGGCAGGTCGTATCGAAACCAACTACAAAAGGAAGAATTGGCGGCTAGGACATTCTTAGCTGCTATAATCAGCTTATTGTTCGAAGGAGAAAACACCTTTTCAAGGATCGAATCGGAAACCAAAGCACATCGAGTCTAAGGCGAAGGCTTATTAATTTTTATTACAAAATTTGTATTTATTTTCTTATTTTTTTTTATGATTTTTAAAATTGTTTCTTTCTGCTGTTTCACTTATTTTCTGAATATTTTCATCCACCCCTTGATTTATTTATTGATTTTCCAACAAGTTAGTTTCAAGTCGTGGGCACGACTATTGGTAGACAAAAATCCTATTCAAGAGAAAAACACGAAAGTTGATTACAACGACCAGTCCCTATGGAATCGACCCTACTACCTTATACTACTATTTTGTCGTAGGAATATTTATTTGGTGGTTTCGACGTCCATCAAACCATTTCTATTTCGGTTTAGTCCATCTCTCATTGAGTTTTTCCATTTCCCTAAATTGATCCCTTTCTTTAAATCTATTGATACATTCTTTATTCATGAAAGGGATGTTACTAGCTCCTTCACTTTATCTAAGTCGAGCGATTGGCAGTGCTCATTGTATTTTTCTATTCCATCGTGCTTATCCCCACATTTGAAGATTTCTACATGACCATTGATTTGCATCGTCAGTTCGATTGTATTTAGATCAATGGTATATCTAAATGTAGCTAAGAATGGTTTTCCTAGCAAGATGGGGATATCCTTGTCTTCTTCAAAATCTAGCACCATAAAATCTAGTAAGATGGAGATATCACACTTGAACTAGTACGTCCTCTATAATTCCCTTCGGTCGTACAGATGACCTATCAGCTAGTCATAGAGTGACTTGGGTATTTTTAAGATCTTCACTCTCAAGTTTCTCAAATACGGTAAAGGCATAAAATTTATACTTGCACCTATGTCACATAATGCCTTGTTGAACTGAAGATTCCCAATTTTTATTGGAATGGTGAAACTGTCAGGATACTTCAACTTTTGGGGAATTACTTTAGAGATAATCGCATTGCATGATGCATTTACCTTTACTTGTTCTCCTACCTTGATTTTTCGATGCTTGGACATTATCTCCATTAGGGACTTGGTGTACTTCGGTACCTTTTCTATCAATTCAATCAAAGGTAAGTTAAAGTTTAAAGATTAGAAAAGGCTTAGAAAATTTACAAAATCATCTTCGTCTTGTCTCTTCTTATCTTCTAACCACTTCGAAAATGGTATCGAGGTACCCTTATCTTCCTTAGGCATATCTTCTTTCCTTTCTAATGCCTTTTTTCATGGTACCTCCTTAGGTGTCATGACTTTACTATCTTTATCAGAAGGGATATCTATAACCTCATGAGAGTCACTAGGTTCTTCTCCCCTTTTGGACTGTTCTAGGCTACTCAGTACTTTGCACAATCTCAACTCAATCACTTTGACTTTCTTTTTACCTTCTCGTCAGTGATTGTTATCATTGTTTCTAGGCATATGATATTCAAGTTTTATGCCTAGCAAATTGAACTATTTTTCACACTTAAAGAGCTTGAAATCAAGTATTTTCATTATGCATTAATAGGATTTAGTTTAAATTTCTTATTTAAAAAAATGGTGTAATCTAAGTGTTAAAATGATGATTTATTTGTCTTTAAGGCCAAATGAGGCCTAAAGGTTAGCTAACATACTTGGAAAGTGTGTAGGAGACCAGAATAAGTATACTAAAAGGAAACTTATCACTTTTTCACGACATAGGCTGAGCTATGTCGTAACCAAGGGACCAGACTTAAGGTTATTGACATCTAACTTCTTTGTCACGACACACAGTAGCTGTGTCGCGACAACGCCTGGAGGATGATGCTTCACATGGAGATTGATGCCTATGTCACCACACAAAACCTGGTGTGTCGCGACATCGACCCTTAGACATAGATCTCACATTAAATGAAGGGTGTTTTGGTCTTCACAATGCCACTTAAACATGAGGAACAGCAGCTAACCTAGGGTTCAAGAAAAAAGGCCATCAAAGCTATAAATAGGACCTTTAGCACTAGGGTTTTACACACCATTACTTAGCTTTTTTAGTTTCGGTTTATTTGTTTTTTGTTTTTGAAACGAGATTGTAGAAACTTGCTGATCGGTGTTTTTACGACACAACGATTATGCAAGCATGCATACATACATCGATGCAAGTATAGTTGATAGATAGAGCTATCGAATATCGATCTCACGAGGAAATGGTTCTCAATGTTTTAATGTCGGAGCAATTAGTACTAAAAATCAGTGTAATGTGAGTAAGGATGTCAGCGTAATTATATCATATTTGCATACTAAAATAATCATTACTATCAACGCAATTAAAGTTAAATATCAGAGGTTAAATGTCAGTGTACTAAAAATAATCCAAATGTGTTGAGTGTTGAGTGCTAAAAATTTACATGTAGGAAATATAAAAGTGATCAAGTGTAAAAGGGTGGAAGTGGTTCACTGATTCTATAGGTTGCAACGCTGGATGCGTCGACAAGTTAGAGTGTAGATGAATTGTCGCAGCAATGAAGTCCCTTCGAGTTCTTACTCATAATAGCTCCCTATTTAATCTCGAATCAAATACACTATTCCACCTCTCAGTGCGAGCAATGATATGAATCCAAGAACAAGTAACTAGAGTCTGTCCTAGTCCCAAGCAGCTTTCGCCTAACCCCCTTGTTAATCTAATCTGTCACCACTTCTCTCGATGTCGGTGTACTGAAATTTCACTTTTGTGATTAAAGCGGTTAAATCCAAGAATAAACGGATAAGCAATGTAAAATAAGAATCAAAATGATATAACATTAAAAGATACTCTCATATTCATTTAACATCATCAGAATTCATTATCGTTCAAGAAAAATTAACGAGTACAATGAAGTTTGCTATCTCTAGAATACTAGGTTTACTCCCTAATTGTTCCACTTGCTTGGCATCTAACACTTCTTGTCAAAAGTAGTTGTAGGCTTGCTTCATCAGTTCACCGATTCTAGCTCAAATCTTCTATTCACACAGAATTTCTAGAATTAAATCCCCTTTTCTCTTGATACCTTCTTTCTTTGTTCTTCTGTTTATAATCTCTAAAATTTTGCAAGATGTAGCCTTCATTTCATATCCAAATCTAGATCTTACAGCTGTTAAAATTAGTTAAATTACAGCTATGCACTCACATAGTTCTAGTGTATTCTTTAGAGATTTGCAAATTGTCGCTGTATTGCTGGACGCATTCTAAAAGAATAATTGTGGCTACATCTGTGAAATTCCTGCGTCTAGTGCTTCCAGTTGTGAATTAAGCTTGATTCCTCTCAATTGAGGTTTAGTTTCAATGCGACGACTTTTCATAGTCGCAATGTTCAGCTGATCTCGTGGCTGCAACTATCCAATATTCCATTCCTAGACTAACTTCCTATACTGAAAATATTAAGACGCAATATATCGGCTGCTTGCGTTGACATTAGTACAAAAATATGTGAAAATAACAAGAATTCAAACTATCTGACAGTGAATTAGAAAAAAAGTAAACTAAGTATAAAATGCTATTGATGTATACTAAACTAACTACAAAAGCTACAATTTAAACACTAAATTAGGACGAAAATCTATGTCATTTGTAATACCATCATACCCCAAACTTGAGTTTTTACTTGTCCTCAAGTAAATAAAAATTAACAAGTTACAATTAGAAATGTCAACACAATCCTTATTCACACAACTTAAATTCTCTAAATTTCTAATGTTCAAATTGCATTCATATAATAGAATGATACGTCGACAATTTATCAGCAAGAACAACTAAAACTGCAACTTCATCAATGTTAGTATCATGTATTGAATCTTATCCTTCCTTGAACCATTTCAGCAATTTATTCTCTTTTTCTTTTCTTTTTTCTTTTTTTTCTCATTTTTTTCATTCAAGTGATTGAGAGATGTCATTGCATTACTTTACCTTTATTCCTGGGCAGTAACGATAGGGTGCAACAAACCCCCAGGAGACATGTAATTGCGCTAACACACACTCTTGCAGATACAACCTTCGGCTAGATAATTTTTCTTTTCTTTAACTGCAGTGGAGTGTTCCCCCTTAAGAATCATGTTGCACTCATATTGGAGTGTCTTTTATTCATACAATGTCATTGTGCTAGTCAATGAGTTCAAGATTCAAACATCAAGATTCAAACATCAACATTATACATTCATTACTGAAACAATTTCAATCATTCATTCCAAAATAGGTTCGGTATCAATGTGTTCATCATCCTTTGCTTCATCCTTCTCTTCATCCTCATGTTCTTCATCCTTCCCAGCATGATCATCCTGATTTACCTCCTCTTTCTCAGGTTGAATAGGTTCAGTTGGGCCAATGTCAGCATATTCGAATGTAATGACATCTTCATTTAGCATAGCCTCCCTTTCCACCATTTTCGCCCCTAAGCTATTTAAGAACTCATCTTTGAAAAAATGAGCAATGTTACGATGCAGTAGATCATCAGTCGACGACTATTCTCCATTGTTGTCATCATCAGAAACATGGATATGAGTGGGTACAGGGGCAGGCCTATCATCAGGAGTAGGTTGTTCAGATGAGGAATATTGCATTGGGCGGTAGATGGTCGAAAATTTCAAGAAGTCTAGAAGTGGGGTTTGAGTGATTTGGCGCAATGCAGCGGCAAGAGATTCATTCCATGCCTTGGTATATACATAGAATTTATGGAGTCGAAAGTCGATGTCATCCACTATACTATCAATCTGGATAGACCTTCTGTCGAGGTGTTCCAAGTGTGGCTCAATTAGGGCCAATATCTCTGTCATTTGTGCCATTGTCGGTGCATCAAATTTGTCAGCCTTCTTTTTACCTTTCCCTTTTCCTTTTCCTTGGAGGTCACTTTGGCCATCGGTGTGTCTTGGCCCCTTGTCATCCGCTCGACGAAAATATCATTAATTGGGCCTTTATTATCCACGACTTCCTCATCCTCCCTTGGCATAATATCCTTATGCTGGTAAAGAAGCATAATAAGAGATGGGAAAGGGATTATACCAGTTTGCTTCCCCGCTACCTTCATAATCTAGGCATGTATCAGCTCACCAATGTCGATGTGATGATGATGCGAGATGGAATGTAACAAACATATACAGTTTAGAGTGGCCATAGTACTGTGGGTAGAAGGCATCACTCGACTATTAACAAAGTGAAACCATACCTTGCAGAAGGTCGTCAGGTAACGTCTATGAATTGTGAAATTGTGGAATCCATTACTTATCCATGTGTTATTGTCGTCGCAAAGGTCGGTCATCATCTTAGTAAGGCTATCCTCATTTAAACTGTACAAGAAGTGCAAATGGTCATCTATTCGTTCTGATATTTGTAGTAGGACATTGATGTGCGCCGCACTCCATGGCACAAGTCCTTCTCGAACAAAAAGAAATTCTTGTTCTTGATCCACCAAGTTCGTGTAAAATTCTCAAACTAGAGTAGGGGAATAACCAAAAGGGTGGTCATAAAAAGACTCCTACCCTAAGCGACTGATAGTGTAGTGAACTTGTTTCCCACAAGGGCAATTGTGGAGACAACTGGAGGCCTTGCTCAGGATGGATTGCATTTAAGCATAGTGTTTTGATATCTTTCTTTGGCCACAGTTGTGAGAAATAGTACTGGGCCTGTGGGTGGTGATGTCATGGATGGAACCTCAATAGGGGTGGTTGGAGTGATTTTAGATGAAGGTTTAGGATTAGCTTTAGAAGCGTGAGTCTTAGGCATGATTAGAAGAAAAAGAATACAAAGAAAAGTTGCAGAAGGATATTGCTTCAAAATAGAAGAGAAAGAATCTGCAGATGGTTGTAGGAACAATGGCGATTATGAAGAAGAATGGTAACTGTAATGGGGGATTATATTACCTATGTTCAATGATTGGAAAAACATGAGGAAACATTGCATCTGCAGTCATTAATTGCTAGGCTATAGATCGTACTATTTCGATTTAATCCAACGGCTAGAGTGAAATGAAATTGCGATTCTTGCCTAAAAAGTAATGCTAACTCATTGCAGAATGCGCCAACATAATGTGCTTCTATGCATCGACCAAAAAAGGAATTTTATTACTCTAAGAATATGAAATAACACAAAAAAAAGTAAAGTAAATAAAAGAAAATGAATGAATGTATCGACATTATTTAAATATCACCAGATTAACAGTTTCGTCTGGTTCACGGACATCTGGGCTAACGTAGTATTTGAGACGTTGACCATTCACTTTAAACTGTTGGCTATCTTATAAGTTTTCTATTGTCACCGCACCACTAAGGAATGCTTCGACAACTTGGAATGGACCAGACCACCTTGATCACAATTTTCTTGGGTGCAGTTTCAAACGTGAGTTAAATAGGAGTACCAACTGCCTAGGATGAAATTGTCGATGCAATATGAGGTTATTATGCCATTTTTTTTCTTTTCCTTGTTTATTGCCGCATTCTCGTAAGCATGGTGTCGAATCTCCTCTAATTCTGTAATGTCCAACATTCTTTTCTTAACAGCTATGTCATAATCTAAATTTACCTGCTTAATTACCCACATGGCTTTATGTTCCAACTCAATAGGTAGGTGACATGATTTTCCAAATACTAGCTGATATGGCGACATCCCCAAGGGAGTTTTGTAAGCGGTGTGAAGTGCCCACAATGTATCAGGTAACTGCACAGATCAGTCTTTCCTAGATGGGTTAACCACTTTTTCAAGTATTCCTTTAATTTATCGATTGGAGACTTTGGTCTAACCATTGGTTTGTGGGTGATATGCGGTGGCCATTCGATGCTTCATACCATATCATTTTAATGCAGTTGCCACCTGGTTATTATAAAAATGTGTGCCTTAGTCGCTAATCAATGCTCGCAGTGTTCCAAACCATGTGACAAAGTACGTGGGAAAGAATTTCAACAGTGTCCGAGCATCGTCTTTTGGTACCGCAATAGTTTCGATCCATTTGGAAACGTAGTCAACAGTTACTAGTATATAATAGGCTTGATCTTTCGATGAAATAGCTATTTGGTTGTATCTAGAGTAGCCATCCAGGAAGCAATAATAGGCTTTACCTGCTAGCCTATCTAACATTTGATCAATGAAAGGTAGCGGGAAATGGTCCTTCTTTGTGGCCACATTTAACCGTCGGTAATCCATGCACACACGTCATCTAGTTGTGATGTGAGTAGGGATTAACTCGTTTTTATCATTGGTCACAACAGTAAAACCACTTTTTTTAAGAACACATTGAATGGCGCTTACCCAATTGCTGTTAGAAATAAGGTATATTATGCCCGCATCCAACCATTTGTTGATTTCCTTCTTCACCACTTCTTTCATTTTCTCATTGAGTCGTCTTTGTTGCTTAATGGATTGCTTTCATTCATCTTCTAACCTTATTTTATGCAAGCAGAAAGAGGGACTAATGCCTCTGATGTCTGCGATGCTCCAGGCTATGGCTTTCTTGTGTTCTTTTAAAATTGCAATGAGCTTCTCTTCTTTTATTGCGTTGAGGGATGCGTTGACAATAACAGGCAGTGTCTTGTTGTCACCAAGGAATACATATTTCAAATGTGTCGGCAATGGTTTTAACTCCAAGGTAGGAGCTTGCTCTATAGATAGTTTAAAGATTAGAATTATCCTGTTAGACAAATCTAACGACTCCAATTGCCAATATCTTCGTCACTCACAATTTTTCACCTCTTTTTTGTTAACACAATCTTCTAGGATATCATCAACAGATGTCGTCGCATCAGTATCAGACAATGTTGAATTCCTTGTATGAAATTCTTCAAAAATAATTTTGTCCAACACATCAATGTGGTGACATTGTTCTTTGGGCCCTGATGGTGCTGCTTCAAACACACTGAAAGTTACGTGGTCATTATTATGGAGCATCACTAGTTTCCCTTAAACACGTCGATAAGTGCTCATCCCGTTACTAAAAATGGCCTTCCCCAGATAATGGGTACCTCCTTTTCAGATTCACAATCTAGGATGAGAAAATCAGTAAGGAACACCAACTTATCAACTTGAACAAGAACATTTTTTATTTGTCCCTCCAGTTGTGCTAGAGATCTATCCGCTTATTGCAATGTCACCGACTGGGCTTTATTTATCTGATTCCTAACTTTTTGAAAGTAAACAAAGGCATTAGGTTAATGCTATCTCCTAAATCACATAATGCTTTACCTAAGTAATAATCTCCGATGAAGCATGGAATTGTGAAGCTGGCAGGATCTTACATCTTCGTTGGCAACTTATTTGTGAGTACAGTGCTACACCCCTCTGTGAGTACAATCGTCTCGATGTTGGATAGTTTCTTTTTCTTCGATAGCAGCTCCTTCATGTATTTCCCATAACTAGGTATTTGCAGAGGAGCATCTATTAGAGGTATACTAATGTGCAATTGTTTCAAAGTAGAAACAAACTTTTGTTAATCATTGTCATGGACTTTTTCTTTGAAACGTTGGGGAAACGGAAAAGGTATGGTGGCATAGGGTTGCTGTGAATATATCGGTTGCTTCGATAGGGGTGTTTATGTTGACAACTTAATTGGACAATCCGTAGGTGCAGATTGTACTTCAATCGGTTCTTCAGCAGTGTTTTACGGTTGATTTCCTTCAGTTATAACCTCGTATTGTTGCTTCAAAATGGATGCTTCGACAAGGTTTTGGCTAGAATTGCTTATCTCTACTGTCTGTTTGCCACTCCTTAGTGTAATTGCTTTACAATGCTCCTTCCCTCTTTGCGTAGGATTTTCAGTGTCACTACGTAAAGTGCCTGGTAATCTAGAGTTAAGATTAGAGGCTAATTGTCCAAGTTGGGCTTCCAATGCTCGTATAGAAGAAGAATTGCCTTGCACTATTGCCTCAATTTTGGTGATATATTCGTGCATCATAACCTTAAGAGCAATCATAGAGTTGACCTTTGGTTGAGCAAATTACTGTTGTTGATGCGAATGAGGTAGTCCTTGCATTTGTGGTCGCAAGCTTGATTGTGGTAGTAATCGCAATTGTGATTGCAACTGACTATCTGACTGCATCGATTCAGATCGAGGATGTACTTGTGAATTATGATGATAGTTCTGTGATTGACTATTGTTGTAACTTCCTTGCCTATAACCTCTTTGGTTCGAAGAATTTCCATATCGAAATGTGGAAGTATTCTGATTGGGAACGATTGTTGTAAGAGTTACCAAATGCATCCCCTCGGATGTTGTTGACATAAAATGCATTTTTTGCATGCTGTGGGCAGTCTTCATAGTTGTGGTTATCGCCGTAAATCTCACACGAAAATATCGGCGCATCCATTTACTAGGTCATTTGTATAGGAGCAATATTGCTTGTTCCATTCATGTTCTTAATGATGTTGTCCAAGGAAGATACCTACGCTGACAATGCAGAAATAGCATCTAATTCAAGAACTCCAGGGTTCGTTTTCACCTGTGTAAAACGATAAATCGAATATTGGTAATCGTTTTAGGCTATCCTCTCTAGAATTCGAACAACTTCATCATATGTGTAATCCAATAATGGACCATTTACAGATTCGTCGACAAGATTCCTTGTCTGAGCATTCAAATCATTATAAAATATCTCAATCTGGGTCTCTTGTTGAATCTCATTCGTTAGGCGGCGTCGAAGAAAGGCTTTGTAGCGCTCCCATGTTGTGTGTAAATTCTCATCATCGAGTTGATGATAGGTAGTGATGTCATTTCACAACCTTGCATTCATTGTTGGCAGATTAAATCTCAAAACAGACTGTGTTGCCAATGCATTCCAAGATGTAATGGATCCAATCGACAGACCTAAAAACCATGTTCGTGCTTTTCCTCACAACGAGTAAGGAAATAATTGCATTTTCAAGGCATTATCAGGGACACTATGTTGATTGAAAGATGCACAAATGAGTAAGAATGATTTTAAATGTTCATGTGCGTCTTCATGCGAAAAACCTAAATATTGTCCATTTGAGTTGATCATTTGAAACATCACCGGTTTTAGTTCAAAGTTACCAGCCTTAATAGCTGGTCTTATAACCTCTACTTGCAAATCATCGAGTATAGGCACAACAAAATTTCTTATTGGCCTATTCTATATTTGTTCTTCTTGTGAGCGTTGTGGTCGTAAATCTTGTGGCAGCACTGGAGGATTGTTATCCTATGGCAACAGTGCTGGTAGATTATTATTGTTGTTGTTACCAACCATCTTCCTTTGTTCTTGCTTTCTCCACCTAAGTTTTCTCTCAAGCTCCGGATTAAAGCTTACAATGTCCCTAGAATTTCTCCTTGTGGACATATAATACCTTTAAAACCAGAAAAGAACAATAAACAAATTAATAGAAGTTAAAAGTTAAGTAAGTAAAATTGATTGCAGCAACAAAAGTAAACATTGAACAAATGCCAATTTCCATGTCAACGACGCTAAAACTTGATTGGTGTTTTTCTAACACAACGATTGTGCAAGTATACACACGTCGATACAAGTATAGTTGATAGACAGAGCTATCGGATATCGATCCCACGAGGAAATAGTTCTCGATGTTTTAATGTCAGAGCAATCAGTACTAAAAATCATTGTAATGCGAGTAAGGATGTCAATGCAATCATATCAGATTTACATACTAAAATAATCATTACTATCAACGTAATTAGAGCTAAATATCAGAGGTTAAATGTCAGTGTCCTGAAAATAAATCTAAATGTGTTGAGTGTTGAGTGCTAAAAATTTAAATGTAGGAAATATAAACGTGATCAAGTGTAAAAGGGTGGAAGTGGTTCACTGATTTTACAGGTTGCAACGCTAGATGCGTCGACAAGGCAGAGTGTAGATGAATTGTTGTAGCAATGAAGTCTCTTCGAGGTCTTACCCACAATAGCTCCCTATTTAATCCTGACTCAAATACACTACTCCACCTCTCAATGCGAGCAATGATGTGTATCCAAGAACAAGTAACTGGAGTCTGTCCCAGTCTCGAGCAGCTCTCACCTAACCCACTTGTTAATCTAACCTGTCACCGCATCTCTTGATGTCGGTGTACTTCAATTTCACTTTTGTGTTTATAGCGGTTAAATCCAAAAATAAACAGATAAGCAATGTAAAGTAAAAATCAAAATGATATAACATTAAAAGATACTCTCGTATTCATTTAACATCATCAGAATTCATCATCGTTCAAGAAAAATTAACGAGTACAACGATATTTACTATCTTTAGATTATTAGGCTTACTCCCTAATTGTTCCTTTTGCTTGGCATCTAGCACTTCTCGTCAGAAGCAATTGCAGACTTTCTTCATCAATTCCAGCTCAAATCTTCAATTCACACAGGATTTCTAGAATTAAATCCCCTTTTCTCTTAATACCTTCTTCTTTCTTTGTTCTTCTATTTATAACCTCTAAAATGTTGTAGGATTTAGCCTTCATTTTCAGATCCAGATCTAGAACTTACAGCTGTCAAAATTAGTTAAACTACAATTGTGCACTCACATAATTTTAGTGTATTCTTTAGAGATCTGCAGATTTTTGCTGTATCGCTAGACGCATTCTAAAAGAATAATTGTGTCGACATCTGTGAAATTCCTGTGTCTGGTGCTTCCAGTTGTGAATTAAGCTTGATTCCTCTCAATTAAGGTTCAGTTTCAACATTGCTACATTTCATAGTCGCAATGTTCAACAAATCTTGTGGCTGCAATTGTCTAATATTCCATTCCTAGACTAAGTTCCTATACTGACAATATTAAGATGCAATATATCGGCTGCTTGCTTCAACATTAGTACAAAAATATGTGAAAATAACAAAAATTCAAACTATCTAACAATGAATTGGAAAGCAAGTAAACTAAGTATAAAATGCTAATGATATATGCTAAATTAACTACAAAAGGGGCAATTTAAACACTAAATTGGGACGAAAATCTATGTCATTTGTAATACCATCACTCATGTAAACGATTGAGGAATTTTTCCCAACAGATCGCTTAATAGAATTCAATTTGTTTTTCATTCAATTCTTGATTTACATGTTTTCATATATTGTGTTATTGATGAATAAAAAAACCATGAGGAACTAATTCCATTTTGGGGAATTAGGAAGTGGACGTATGAATTATTGATTGTTGCTTTACAGGGGTTTTACTTTTCGAATTAATTATTTGGGAAAGGAAGAGCATCAAACAAACACTAGGCCTAACAACCCTAAAAATTCATTTAGGTGGGAATGAACCCAAAATTCATATTGCCCATCCGTGAACACATTTTCCCCAAACCAGTTTAGATTGTGACATCTAGCGATAAGTAATTTTTATCAACTTGCTATGCCAACGGAAGCTCGAGAGATCCAAATGGAGTAGTGACTAGTTGATTGGAGGAAAGTTCCCAAAGCCCAACGATTAAGGAAATCATATGGGACTGACCTAATCTCCCCAAGTCATTTATAAGATTTCTACAACTCAAGCTTTTTCTCTTATTTTATTTTATTTTATTTTTATGCTTTCACACAACTCTATTATTTTCCCTCGTACTATAAACTCTAAAACTAGTACTAATTAATTTTATTCTTCGCAGGGATTCCATTTACTATTGCCTTAAGCCTCCTTCGGGTACGATCCTAAGAATACTTCCAAGTGTTCTATTGTAAACACACTATATTTACAACTTGAACCATATACTTACGGAAGCCGAAATCTACACCGAACGGGAGTACGTATGGGGGTAGTGATAGCATTAGAAAGAACCATTGATTTCTCCTTACTTATAGTATAATTTGTTCCCATTTAATCATCTTTAGCATACATTTTTAGTATTTTTAATTTAGTTATTGCATTTTCTAACTTAATGAAGCTTAGTCTAATTTCCATTAAATTTATCATGTGTTTATTATTGATATCGCTGCATTAGTCTGTTTAATATTGGCCCAAAAATGTCACTGTAGGAATCTATCCAAAAGTATCAATGCATGAAGGTGTCCAAAGTTGTACAGCTGGTATAACCAACTTATACAGCCAGAGGATGTTAGATCTGGAAGGTAGGACACCTGTACTGTGAAGTTGCTATTAAATACTGAAGAGGAGAGATAAAAGGGGGATTCTTCTTGGCTTTTCGGTATATTAAATTTCTTCTTCAACATTTTTCCAAGCTTGCATCCATGGCAACTTAAATTCCTGAGGGCAACTTAACGTTGACAAGAAGGTAGTCCTGCTCTTGACGAGGATCATCCTAAGTGCTATCCAAGAGGAGTGTAAGAGAGTGATTCAAGTAAATTAGGAATAGGATACTTTAATTTATTCTATTATTTCTCTTGCTTAACGCTGATAAGTTTTGATAATTTGAGTTGTATGAAAGTACAATTTAATTTCAGATCTGAATGATATCTATTTCAATCTTTCCTTTACTATTTATCTTTGGATTTAATTGTTTGACCACGGAAGAGTGATTGCAGTCACTGTCACTAGAAAGTGCAACGAGAAATTAAGTTAACAAGCAGGACAACGGAAGTTGTTTGAGGATCGAAGGAATTCAGTCCAGTTGTTCTTGAGTTTATTGCATTGCCAACGTTAGAAGGTGTGGTTAGTGTGATTATTTGAGTCTTTGATAAATAGGGAAGTTAAAGTTGGTAAGATTTCATTGTGCTTATTTGTGGTGACAATTTATCTATTATTAACCTTGTGATCGCATTTAGCTTTATGCCAACTCTTCAACTCAGGAAACCCCATTTTATTATCATTACTTTACTTCTTAATTTTATCAATACTGCTTCGACAAACTAATCTCATTCTTTTATTGCATTTGTTATTTTATTGCTTCGACACTTAACATCACAATCTCTCTTGTTTTAAATTTTCATTGCATTGACAACAATAAACACAAACAACCATCACTGTGGATCGATATCCAATCAACTTACATCTATCTATTATACTTGCATCGATAGTGTACGATTGCACATCATTGCTGTGACTTTCATAGCACGATCAAGTTTTGGCTATGTTATTGGGGATGACGTTTGTTTGATGTTTATTTTTGTTTTCACACTTATTCTTTTTTATCTAACCTTTATTTGTTACTAATTTGTTTTCTTTTTGTTATTTCTTTTACATTTCTTTTTAGGTGTTTTATGACTAGGAGCAATCCTAAATTTGTTGTTGGCTTAGATCCTGAAATTGAGTGCACTATTAGAAGGAGAAGACAAGAACAAAGAAACATGGCTCTGCCAGGAAGCGATGCAACCATACCACCATTGCCATCATATAATCCTGTTATACCTCCTAGACAACCACAAAACATTAATAATTCGTCACTACCACAAGATGATCAAATACAAAATAGAACTATTCGAGACTTTGTTGTCCCTGTGTTGGATGGCTTGCAGCCAAGAGTTGTTCGACCAGCTATTCAAGCTAAAAATTTTGAATTAAAGCCAGTTATGTTTCAGTTGCTGAATTCGAATGGGTAGTATGTTGTATTGCCTCATGAGGATGCGAGAGAGCACCTTAAATATTTTCTACTAATTTGTTCTTTTTTTAGTCAGCATGACGTTCTTGATGACGCCTTGAAGATGCAACTATTTCCTTACTCATTGCAAGGATGGGCTCGTACCTGGTTCCTTGGATTGCCTACTACATCGATTACATCATGGAATATGCTTGCAACTCAGTTTATTTTGCAATTTAACCCACCAACGATGAATGCTCGACTTAGGAATGATATTACTGCATATCATCAACTGGATGATGAAAATTTGCACATTACATGGGAGAGTTACAAAACTTTGCCACGACACTGCCCCATGCATGGAATACAATAGGAGAAGTAGATTGAAATTTTTTACAACGGGTTAAATGCAGAGACAGGAAATCTTCTCGATGCATATGCGAATGGTCCTTTGTTAGATTTCACTTATGATGAAGCTATAAGAATATTAGAGAGGATCGCTCAAAATGACTATCAATATCTGATCTCTCATACTCTATAAGTCAAATCAAATCTAGGAGTTATTGAATTAGATGCTACATCAGCTCTGAGTGCACAAGTATCTTTGTTAGCAAATATGATAAAGAACATGAAGGGGACTAGTTAAGTTGCGCTTATTCAAGTTGCCCAACAAATGGATGTCCCTACATTTTGTTACGAAATTTGCGACGACAATCATAGCTACGAGGATTGTCCTTAGCATGCCAATAATGCTTTCTATATTAATAATATCCGAGAAAATTCTTATAGTAATTCCTACAATAGCTCTGCTCGAAATCAACAGCCTTGGGGAATTCAAAATGCGATAACATTTAGATATGACAATTTCTCTAGTCAAGGTAATTTTAGACAAGGGAATTACAATCAACATAAGTAAAATTTCAATTAGAGTCTTCAGATGCATGCACATCAAGATTAGTTGCAGTCACACACTTATGTGTAACCACAACAATCCTCAATGCCACATATGAATATGCAAGGACAACAATAGTAACAGTAGTATTCACAACTATGAGCTGATCCATTAGCAGCCCTTAAAGCCTTGATGCATGAGCATATAATGCGAACAGAAGCTATTGTGCAAGGAAATTCCTCTTCCACCCGAGCATTGGAAGCACAGTTAGGGCAACAAGCTTCAAATTTGAGCACAAGATCACTTGGTGCTTTACCCAGTGACATCGAGAATCCAAATCAAAAGGGAAGGAGTATTGCAAAGCTATTGCTCTTCGGAGTGGGAAACAAACTGCTGAGCCAGCTACCAGCCCTAATGCAGCACCTATAAACACAAGTGAAGCAGATCAAGGGGAAAGAATTGTATCTAAAGAAGTTATAGAAGAACCAATGAAAAAGGTTCCACTAATTGTTACTCCCATGCCTACTATCAGTTCGACAAAATTATCGATGCAACTTTCGATGTCAACGCAACCGATTTTGTCACGACAACCTGATGTATCAATACCTTTGTCATTTCCACAGTGATTCAAAGAGAATGAGAATGATAGAGAATATCAAAAGTTTCTAAGCACATTGAAACAATTGCATGTCAATATAACTCTTGTGGATGCTCTCGTACAAATTCCTGGCTATGAGAAATTCATGAAGGAGCTCCTATCCAGGAAGAAGAAGTTGACCGATATTGAGAGAATTGCGCTCACAGAGGGATGCAGTGCAGTCCTGACAAATAAATTGCCACCAAATATGAAGGATCCTGATAGTTTTACAATTCCATATTCCATTGGAAATCATTACTTGGGAAAAGCTCTATGTGATTTAGGAGCAAGTATCAACCTCATGTCATTATCAATGTTTAGAAAATTGGGGATTGGTCACATGAAGTCCATTGCAGTGACATTGTAGTTGGCAGATAGATCATTAGCGCAACCTGAGGGACAAATTAAAGATGTCCTTGTCAGCATAGATAAGCTTGAGTTCCTAGAGGACTTCATTATCCTTGATTGTAAAGCAGATAAAGAGGTGCCCATAATCTTGGGACACCCATTCCTTGCCACTAGCTGCACTCTTATCAACGTATTCAAAGGTAAACTGATAATGCGACATAACAATTAACATGTCACATTCAGTGTTTTCGAAACAAGTCCTTGTAAAAACAAAGAAGAATGTCACCACATTGATGTGCTGGACGAATTAATTGAGGAGAAATTTAATGAGCGCAGCATAGTAGTCCCAAAAGAATTTGCGGTGACAACAGAAGAAGATTTTCTAGTTGATTGTGACTGTAATGTTGATGCAAATAATGTTGAGCTTAAGCACGGATGGCAACTAGAATCTTTAGATTTGACAAATAGAACGACTTTAGTATTTAAGTCATCTATTGAGGAAGCTCCTACTCTGGATTTGAAGCCTTTTCCTACTAATTTGAAGTATGTTTTCCTTGGTGAGAACGATACACTCCCAATAATTGTCTCTACAACTCTCAACATAGTTCAGGAGGAAAAATTAATCCATATATTGAAGCAACACAAGCGTTCGATTGCCTAGAGTATTACGGATATTAGAGGCATTAGCCCCTCTTTTTGCATGCATAAAATCCAATTAGAAGATGAGGTAAAGCAGTCCATTGAACAGTAGAGAAGATTAAATAAAAAAATGAAGGAGGTTGTTAAAAGGGAAATAATTAAGTGGTTGGATGCGAGCATTATCTACCCAATTTCTAATAGCACGTGGGTAAGCCCAGTCCAATGTGTTTCAAAAAAGATTAATATCACGGTGGTATGTAACGACAAGGATGATCTAATCCCTACTCACATTCTTACGGGCTAGCGAGTGTGCATGGACTATCGCAATTTGAATGCAGCCACAAAGAAGGATCACTTCCCACTTCCCTTCATTGATCAAATGCTGGACAGGCTTGCTGGAAAAGCCTATTATTGCTTTCTCGATGGCTATTCTAGCTACAATCAAATAGCGATTACGTTGGAGGATCATGCAAAAATGACCTTTACTTGTCCTTTTGGCACTTTTTCCTTCTGCCAAATGCCATTTGGTCTCTGCAATGCACCGGCCACGTTTCAAAGGTGCATGACGACAATCTTCTCAAACATGATTGGAGACTCATTGGAGGTATTTATGGATGATTTTTCTATCTATGAAAATACTTTTGATAAATGCGTCGACAATTTGGCCAGAGTTCTAAAGCGATGTGAGGACACAAATCTAGTGTTGAATTGGGAGAAATGCCACTTCATGGCAACAGAAGGCATTGTTTTCGGTCTTTAAATTTCATGTCAGGGCATAGAAGTGGATAAAGAAAAGGTTGAAATTATTGAGAAGTTACCCCCACCAATTAATGTAAAAGGTATTCGGTGCTTTCTTGGTCATACAGGTTTTTATCAAAGATTTATCCAAGATTACAAAACCTCTCTGCTCCTTGTTAGAGAAAAATTAAAAATTTTTGTTTGATGATGCATGTCTGGATGCATTTATGCAAATAAAGCAACAACTTGTGAACGCACCTATTTTCGTTGCACTAGAGTGGTCGCAACCATTTGAAGTAATGTGTGATGCGAGTGATTATGCAGTGGGTGTCGTGTTAGGACAATGCAAAGAAAGAGTGTCTCACGCGATATACTATGCCAGCAAAACTCTCATTGAAGTGCAAATTAATTATATAACCACAGAGAAGGAGTTGTTGGCAGTAGTCTTTGCCTTCGACAAATTTTTCTCATATCTTATCAGCACAAAGGTTATAGTGTTCATTGACCATTCTGCATTGAAATAGCTCTTTGCAAAGAAGGATACCAAACCAAGATTGATACGATGGATCCTATTATTACAAAAATTTGACATAGAGATAAAGGATCACAAAGTATTGGAGAACCAAGTGGCAAATCACTAGTCTCGTCTAGAAGTAGTAAGTGAAGATGGAAATACATTCTAAATCGTCGACTCATTTCCTAACGAAAAATTGTTTGCTATCGATGCATCCCCATGGTATGCAAATGTAGTCAATTACTTGGTATGTGGAAGGTTACCCTTTGGTGCAACAGGCCATAAGAAGGAAAGGTTTCTTCGCGACATCGAGAAATATTACTGGAATGAGTCATACCAATTCAAAGTATGTAACAGCAATATTATTAGGCGCTATGTTCCAGAAGAAGAAAGGCTTTCAATCCTGAAGCATTACCACGATGCCCCTTATGGAAGTCATTTTGGTGGCGTAAGAACTGTTGCTAAGGTGCTTCAATCAAGATTTTATTGGCCTTCGTTGTTTAAATGATATGAAACGAAAGCGGAAGAGGATCTTAAAGTTGTCAAGTCACGGATCTACCCTAAAACTATATACAAATGTAATCTTGGATCACAATAAATCTTCTCAACCAAATCTGGAAATAGAAACACAAACAGATTCGTTGAAGTGATTTATAAGATGAATGCAAACTGTTTAGGCAAGAATGATTGAAACAGCAAGAAATGATTGAATCTTCTAATTTTTTATGTGGTTCTTGATGGATCAAGGTAGGAGAACATCCCTCTTGAATCAATTTCAACTTAGAACGAAAAACAACTAAATCAACAACCCAAAATAGCAAGAAATAAACTAGATTGAACAAGAATGATAAATTAAAGATAGAAAAGAGAAGATAACGTCCTAAGAAGCCTTGGAAATGATAAGAATCCACAACTCCCTTCAATGGCTCTAATTTCCCCTCCAAGAAAGAGATCTTGGCAAGAAAAAGCTTGAAGATGATTTCCACAACTTGAAAGATTGTTAAAACAACTTCTAAAAAAAACTCAAGAGCAATTCTTGAAGAAAAAATCAAAGAGAATTATTATTAACTCAAAAGAATCAAAATCAAGTGTTTTTCTCAAAGGGGGGCGACCATGCTACTTATAGGCCCCCAAAATAAGCTTTCCTAACCCTAATAGAATTCTAACCATGACAGCTAATTAAATAAAATAAAAAAAACAAAATAAATTTAAGTGTGGATATAGGGAATTTTGGCCAAAGGGCTTGAATGGGCTCCTTGGGCTGAATTCTTACATAATGATCCACTTATTAAAATAAAAATTGGACCTAAATTTAAATACTTTCCAATTTGGGTCACTTTAATAATTTGGCTTGATATTTAATTAAATTTGAACTTGTAGAAATCCAATGTGCCTTGGTTGCAAGATTTGGTTTCTTTTTCCAAGAATTGAAATCTTAATTCTTGAAATTGTTTGAAACAGCATAATTTGACCAAGATTCAGTTTCTTAATTTTCTTGAAAATAAGAAAGTGAATCTTGATTTTCTTTTTCGATCATGTGCGCATCTAGGGTCTTGGTAATGAAGTCTTGAATGGTCACATTCAATTTTGCTAGAATTTGCTTGGCTTCTGACCTCGTTATTGGTCCTTGAGGAAGATTGAGCCCATCACATTCATAAGTTGGATTTTGGGCCTTGCGACTCGTATCATTCCCCTCTTCCTCAAAAAGATTCGTCCTTAAATCTGAAACATCAAAGGGAGACAAGTCAGCAATATTAAAAGTAGAACTTATATTGTACTCACCGGACAAATCTATTTGATAGGCGTTGTCATTGATCCGTTTTAGCACTTGGAAAGGTCTGTCGCCCCTAAGGTCCAATATAGTACTCCTTTTACTCGAAAATCGCTCTTTGCGCATATGGACCTAAACCCAATTATCGGGTTCAAGGATAACTTGTTTGCACCCCTTGTTAGCTCTGTTGGAATTCATGTCATTTGTTTTGGCAATTCGTTGTTTTGCCTTTTCATGCATTGACTTAACCATTTCAACTTTCTTCGTACCATCCAAACTAGAAATATTTTCTATAGGCAATGGTACAAGATCAAGTACAATTTGTGCGTTAAAACTATAAACAAGTTCAAATGGTGAATAGCCAGTTATAGAGTGAATAGATCAATTATATGCAAATTCAACAAATGGTAAACATTCTTCTCAATTCTTAAGGTTCTTACCCACAACAGCTCGTAGCAAAGTGCCTAAAACTCGATTTACTACTTCTATTTGTCCATCAATTTGGGGGTGACATGTAATGGAATATAATAATTTAGTGCCAAGCTTACCCCACAATACCTTCCAAAAGTGGCTGAGGAATTTTAAGTCTCTGTCAGAGACAATTGTGCAAGGTATCCCATGTAGTCGCACCACCTCTCTAAAGAATAAATCTATCACATGTGTAACATCATCTGTTTTGTGACAAGGAATAAAGTGTGCCATGAATGAAATCCATGGATAAATATACCCATGGTGAAGAAGGAATCGACAAAGGAGTATAAAGTCCATGAGGCATTACCTTAGATTTTGCTTGTTTACAAGCAATGCATTTAGAACATACCTTGTCAACATTCTTCTTCATGTGCGGCCAATAAAAGTGTTTTTGTAGAACATCTAGCATTTTTGCGACACCAAAGTGTCCCATTAAGCCTCTACCATGGGCCTCATAAATTAGTAACTCCCTCATGGAGCAATGTGGCACACATAACCTGTTTAAGCGAAAAAGAAATCCATCTACAAGATAATATTTGTCAAGGGCACTATTCCCACAATTAGCAAAGATATTTGAAAATTCAGCATCATTTGGGTACAAATTTTTTATATGCTCAAATCCTAAGACTTTAGAATGTAATGTAGTTATCAAAGAATATCTACAAGATAAGGCATCATCAACTACATTTTGTCTGCCTATTTTGTACTTAATTACATATGGGAATGTTTCAATAAATTCCACCCATCTTGCATGTCTTTTGCTCAACTTACCTTGTCCCTTTAGCCATTTGAGGGACTCATGATCCGTATGTATAACGAACTCATTGGGCAGCAAGTAATGGTGCCACACTTGGAGATCTCGCACCAATGCCAATAACTCTTTATCGTTCATTGAGTAGTTCAATTGCGCCCCATATAGTTTTTCACTGAAATATGCTACTATTCATTTATCTTGCATCAAGACATCACCAATTCCAATACCTGAACCATCACATTCAAGTTCAAAAGTATTAGAGAAATCAGGTAATTTAAGAACTGGAGTAGAACATAACTTATTCTTTAAGGCTTGAAACGCCTTTTCTTGAGCTTCACCCCACTTGAAACCCACTGATTTTTTAATAACCTCTGTTAATAGGGCAGCAATAGTGGAGAAATCCTTCACAAAACTTCTATAAAAACTTGCTAAACCATGGAAAGATCTCACCTCGGTAATCGATTTAGGAGTGGGTGATACGAAACGAATGCGGAAGTGGATCGTAAAGTTGTCAAGTCGCGGATCTACCCTAAAGCTCTAGACAAAAGTAATCTGAAACGAAAACAAAGAAAACAAATTAGATGACAAGAAGAATAATCAAAAGAAAATTAAAACACAAGTAAGATGAATGGCTGGTAAAAGATCCAATAGAGAACGAAATTAGGTTTTCTTGGATGAAAGAAACCGTCCTTGGACCTCAAGAAAATGTCCCAACCATATCTGAAAATAAAAACACAAAACAGATTCGTTAGAAGTGATTTAAAAAATGAAAGCAAACAGTTTAGGGAAGAACGTTTAAAACAGCAAGAAAATATTGAATCTCCTAATTTTTGATGTGTTCCTTGATGGATCAAGGTAGGAGAACGTCCCTCTTGAAGAAATTTCAACCTAGAACGAAAACAACTAAATCAGTAACCCTAAATAGCAAGAAATAAACTAGAACGATAGATTAAAGATAGAAAAGAGAAGATAACATCGTAAGAAGCCTTGGAAACAATAAGAATCCACAGCTCCCTTCAAAGGCTCTAATTTCCCCTCCAATAAAGAGATCTTGGCAAGAAAAAGCTTGAAGATGATTCCCACAACCTGAAAGATTGTTAAAACAACTTCTAAAAAAAAACTAAAGAGCAACTCTTTTAGAAAAAACTCAAAAGAGAATTATTATTAACTCAAAATAATCAAAATCAAGTGTTTTGTTAACAATTCGAAGGCCTATATATAGGCAAGCTAAATAAATATAAATAAAACTATTAATTAAACTAGAACTCTAACTAATCTAAACAAGAAACTTTCTTGTTGACATAAAACTCCTAAAAACTTAAACTACTTAATAATTATTTAAAAATTCGGAATTAAAAATAACAATAAAATAATAAGAGCTGATAATACAATATTAGGCTCATATTTAATAAAAATTACACCTAAAACCCGAACCCAATATGATTTAAACTAAAATTAAAAGCCTGAAACTTGTAATTCCCGTCATAATCACGTCCAGAAATTCTGATCGCGCAGTCTTTATTAAAATGATCATAACTTGAGTTCCCGAAATTGAAATCAAGTGATTCAAATTGTGTTTCGAAGATAAGAGATAAATATTCAAAATTCATGAAGACATCTCAACTCATAAATTCCTGGATCCAAGCCAAAAAGTCGTTGCAAGCCTACTGATTTCCCCAACTTGAAAATTGGCAGCTTCGGTTTTTTGGACCAAGATTTCAAAGATTTGAAATCTTGATTTTCTTGATTCTTGAAATTGTTTGGAATGCAAAAATTTAACCAAGATTTGGTTTCTTGATTTTCTTGAAAACAAGAAAGTGAACCTTCATTTTCTTTTTCGGCCATGTGCACATTTAGGGCCTTGGTAACGAAGTCTTGGATGGTCCTATTCAATATTGCTCGAATTTGCTTGGCCTTCGACCTCATTATTGGGCCTTGAGAAACTTTGATCCCATCACATTTATAAGCTTGAATTTGGGCCTTACGACTCATATCATTCCCCACTTCCTCAAGAAGATTCATCCTCGAATCTTTAGCTCTCTCCCACAAGTAAAAGTGTTGATTGATGGTAGAGTAATGTAATTGGGAGTCCGCCAATGGATCTTTAAAATCCTGTAACAAGGAAACACCACTAAACAAATTTGAGTTATGGTTAGTTAAAACATAATCATTCCTCACTTTTGTATGGGTATCTTCTTATTTTTCATTTTATTTTTCCTCTTGAGAACTCTCCAATTTTACCTCATATGGATTTTCACTCACCAAATTTGGACCATCAAGTAGACTTTTATCACTCATGGTCTCTTTTCTCTTGGCCTTTTCAAATATTTTTTCCTCACTTCCCAATCCCCCTCACAAGTATTTTGAATATTCAATTCAGTACAAGGTATCTCAGTAGGAGAACATGACGTTTCTACTTCATCTATAGATTCAAGGGAAGATTTCTCATTATCATCCTTTTCTAGTTCACAAAGTTCGCCATCATAACTAATCTTTTTTTCACTGGAGTAAGAGTCAACAAAAGGCACAAAGTCATACTTACTTTCTTCTCTAGTTGGATATTGGATTGAACATCAAGAACTCTCATGATATTTTGAACTACACCAATAACATTGCTCAAAATGTGAGTGATCACTTGGATTCCTTCTTTCTTTTGGCCATCTCTTCGTGAAATACTCATCAACTGATCTACTTCCTTGAGCAAGTCGTCGAAGTCTGGTTTTGACCTCCCTATAATAATGTGTTGGAATAAAGCGTTTTCACATAACTTGTTTCAACTCATCCCATGTGGTAATTTCTCTCTCGTAGTTTAGTTGGCAACTTATACCAAGTTGAGTCCACCAACTCAACGCATACTCTGAAAACTCAAGGGTCGCCAATGAAACTTTCTCATCTTCTGGGCATTTATAGTAATGAAACATAAACTCTATTTTTTATTCCCACTCACAGTATGCTTCGGGATCATTCTTTCCACGAAATTGAGGAATTGTGAACTTCGGCTTTGCCAACGAAGGCTATCCGCGATCATTAGCTTGCTGTCTACGAGCATGAGGTTGTTCAACCCCATCATCATCAGTAGCACCCCAACATTGAGTCCTTTGCTCAGTTTGCAACTCATTTAAGGTATTCTTCAACTGATTGAATAGGGTTTTGAACTTATCAGTGATGGCATGGAGATATAACTTTGTTGCAACACCAGCAAGATTTTCGATGTTAACTAGCGGTTTGTCACTTTGGTCATCACTCATTTTTCTACTATGAGACATTGTGACAAATCTAGAAAAAAAACACAACACTAAAAAAAAAAATTAAACAAACCTCACTGTTATGCACTCAAAAAAAAAATTCTCAATGAAGTAAGAATTAATCTTGTGAGTCCTTTAGAAATATTTATATCAATCAATCAGGATGTATTAGAATCAAACTAACAAAGTAATCCTAATAGCACTATGAGTCCAAAATCAGCTAGACACCTAAGAATTGTGTTGCACGGAGGAAGGAAGGTGCAACGTTCATTAACCTACTAACACAAGAAATAAGAAAGTGTTAGAATGTGTAAAAAAACAATAAAAAGCGAAAACAAATGAAAACCTAAAACTAAGAATCAATAAAATTTCAGGAACCCGAAAACCCAAAAACTGTGAAGCAACTTGACAAACTTCGTTCGAGGTGTTACCGATTTCCAAAAATCACGAAATTTAAATTGGAGCCTCTCCAAATAATGTGTTTTTTATTAGGAAATTTTCGGCACAAAATTTAACCCACAGAATATTCTTTTTATTTTTTTATTTTTCTCATATTTTTCTTTTTTTCTAGACTTTTTGATCACTTTTTGTGGGAAATATTTTTTATACTGTAATACAGTGCCAAGAATCAGTATATAAAATTTTAGAACATTTTAAAAAAGTTTACCCACTCAAAAATATCTTTTTCCAAAAAAATTACTAGGTAAAAACTGTTTGTTGGCTGTTTGTAATGGAAATCAGTGTAGAGAGCAACGACGAACACCTAAAACGCCCAAAATCTGATATCAAATGATACAAGACGCGGGCGGAAGAGGATCGTAAAGTTGTCAAGTCGCGGATCTACCCTAAAGCTCTAGACAAAAGTAATCTGAAACGAAAACAAAGAAAACAGATTAGATGATAAGAAGAATAATCAAATTAAAATTAAAACACAAGAAAGATTAATGGTTAGTAAAAGATCCAATAGAGAACGAAATTAGGATTTCTTGGATGAAAGAAACCATCCTTGGACCTCAAGAAAACGTCCCAACCAGATTTGAAGATAAAAACACAAAACAGATCGTTAGAAGTGATTTAAAAGATGAAAGCAAACTATTTAGGCAAGAACGTTTGAAACAGCAAGAAAATATTGAATCTCCTAATTTTTGATGTGTTCCTTGATGGATCAAGGTAGGAGAACGTCCCTCTTGAAGCAATTTCAACCTAGAATGAAAACAACTAAATCAGTAATCCTAAACAGTAAGAAATAAACTAGATCAAACTAGAACGATAGATTAAAGATAGAAAAGAGAAGATAACATCCTAAGAAGCCTTGGAAACAATAAGAATCCACAGCTCCCTTCAAAGGCTCTAATTTCTCCTCCAAGAAAGAGATCTTGGCAAGAAAAAGCTTGAAGATGATTCCCAAAACCTGAAAGATTGTTAAAACAACTTCTAAAAAAAACTCAAGAGCAATTCTTGAAGAAAAAAACTCAAATAGAATTATTATTAACTCAAAATAATCAAAATCAAGTGTTTTGTTAACAATTCGAAGGCTTATATATAGGCAAGCTAAATAAATCTAAATAAAACTCTTAATTAAACTAGAACTCTAACTAATCTAAACAAGAAACTTTCTTGTTGACATAAAACTCCTAAAAACTTAAACTACTTAATAATTATTTAAAAATTCGGAATTAAAAATAACAATAAAATAATAAGAGCTGATAATACAATATTGGGCTTATATTTAATAAAAATTAAACCTAAAACCCGAACCCAATATGATTTTAACTCAAATTAAAAGCCCGAAACTCGTAATTCCCGTCATAATCACGTCCAGAAATTCTTCTTACGCAGTCTTTATTAAAATGATCATAACTTGAGCTCCCGAACTTGAAATCGAGTGATTCAAAGTGCGTTTCGAAGATAAGAGATAGATATTCAAAATCCATGCAGACATCTCAACCCATAAATTCCTGGATCCCAACCAAAAAGTCGTCATAAGCCTACTGATTTCCCCAACTTGAAAATTGGCAGCTTTAGTTTATTGGACCAAGATTTCAAAGATTTGAAATTTTTAATTTCTTGATTCTTGAAATTGTTTGGAATGACAAAATTGGACCGAGATTCGGTTTCTTGATTTTCTTGAAAACAAGAAAGTGAACCTTGATTTTCTTTTTCGGCCGTGTGCACATTTAGGGCCTTGGTAACGAAGTCTTGGATGGTCCAGTTCAATCTTGCTCGAATTTGCTTGGCCTTCGACCTCGTTATTGGGCCTTGAGAAACTTTGATTCCATTACATTTATAAGCTTGAATTTGGGCCTTACGACTCATATCAGTAGGTCACTCCATTATTACCTTTACTTTGTCCTTATCGACATAAATACCTTGAGCACTTATTATAAACCGTAAAAAGAATAGTTTATCACAACAAAAAGTGCATTTATCAAGGTTGCAATAATTGTTCAGCTCGCAAAATGTCCAAAATAGATTTAACATGGAAAACATGATCATCTAAAGAAGTTGAGTAAATTAGAATATCATCAAAATATACTACCACAAATTTACCCAAATAAAGCCTTAAAACATGATTCAATAACCTCATGAAAGTACTAGGTGCATTAGTTAGACCAAAAGGCATAACAAGCCATTCATACAATCCAAACTTAGTTTTAAAGGTTGTTTTCCATTCATCTCCTTCCCTCATATGAATTTGACGGTAACCACTCTTTAAGTCAATTTTTGTGAAAATCATTGATCCATGTAACTCATCAAGCATGTCATCAAGTCTAGGGATTAGATGTCTATACTTTACCATAATTTTGTTGATGGGACGACAATCAACACACATTCGAAATGAATCATCTTTCTTAGGCACCAACAGGACAGGAATGACACAAGGACTTAAACTCTCTCTAATGTACCCCTTGGCTAATAGTTCCTCAACTTGCCTTTGCAACTCCTTTGTCTCCTCGGGATTACTTCGGTAAGCTGGTCGATTTGGAATGGATGCTCCGGGTACTAAATCAATTTGGTGCTCAATTCCTTGTAAAGGTGGTAAACCTTTTAGTGCCTTATTGAAAACATCCGTATAATCCTACAAAAGAGAGTTAAACACACTAGGCAAAGTTTTGTCAAGGTCAGATAGAGATAAATAAATTTGCCTAAACCTCACAAGGATACAAGGCTATTTGTTTAACAAGGCTCTTCGCACATCTTTTACACTTGCAAATAGATTTTGCACTTTGTTTTTACCACTAGAGGATTCACTTACCATTGAGCCATTTGAATTTTGACTTTTAATACTAATGACCTCCTCTCAGTCTTTTTTGTTTGTCATTTCCCCTTAACCTCCTCACAGAATTTCATCATTTTTATTTGATCTTTATACACATTGTTGGGATTCAAATGAGTTAGAGTAAATTTCTTCCCTTTAAAGATAAGGGAATATCTATTTTGTTTGTCATGGTGTATGACATCACAATCAAATTGTCCTGGTCTTCCAAGCAGTAAATGCACAGCATGCATGGGGACAACATCGCACCATACCTCATCCTCATAATTATCAAGTTTAAATGTAATCAAGGACTATTTTGAAACCCGCACTTTTGAACATTCATTAAGCCACTGAAGGCGGTATGGCTTAGGGTGTTTTGAGCAAGGTAACTTCAAAGAGTCCACAAGATAGTTACTAACAAATTAGCACAACTCCCACTATCCACAATAAGCGAACATAGTGTACCTTTAATGAAACACCAAGAATGGAAGATACTAGGCCTTTGACTATCAAGATCATCTTTCATTTGGACGTTAAGAGTGTGACGCACTACTAGGCAATGGGATTCAAAAAAATCCTTCTCTTCATTTGGTAGTTCTACGATCTCCTCATTCAAATCACTAGTATGGAAAATATTCTCCATAAAGTCTGTCATATTTGGATTGTTTGAATCAGAAGTATATTCACCTTTTTCTTTCATAAGGAGAAGTCTCGTGTTAGGGCAATCTCTACCATAGTGTCCTTGCCCTTTACATTTGAAACACTCTATCTCACGTGTTTTTTTCGTGTTTGAACCACTAGAATTGGGTTGCTTAGAAGGTACTTGCATCTTCATAGGAGCCCCACCCTTCCAATCTGATCTCTTAGTATCACCACTTGAAGAAGACTTATTAGCAATAAAAGGTGGTTTCGAATACCTAAAGTTAGAATTGGAATTGTTACCTTTGTAATATTGTAAAGTAGAGAATGAATGAGGACCTTATTCCCTCAATTGTTGTTCAACTTCAATGGCTTTGTGAACTGCCTCCTCGAGATCTATATAAGTTTTGTAACCGCAAAGTGTTGGCTATGGGTTTGGTCAAACCATCAATAAAACGTATCATAGTGGTCTCATCATCCTCTTCCATATTTGCTCGTTGAATGAGAATCTCCATCGCCTTGAAGTACTCATCAACTGATCTACTTCCTTGAACAAGTCGTCAAAGTATGGTTTTGACCTCCCTATAATAATTTGTAGGAATAGAGAATTTTTGCATAACTTGTTTCAACTTATCCCAAGTGGTAATTTCTCTCTCGTAGTTTTATTGGCGACTTATACCAAGTTGAGTCCACCAACTCAACGCATACTCTGAAAACTCAAGGGTCGCCAATGGAACTTTCTTATCTTCTGGGCATTTATAGTAACGAAACATAATCTTTTTTTTATTCCCACTCACAGTATGCTTGGGATCATTCTTTTCATGAAATTGAGGAATTGTGAACTTCAGGTTTGCTAATGAAGGCTATCCGCGATCATTGGGAACCAAAGGATCTTCATCTACACGAGGGACACGTCTAGCTTGATGTCTACGAGCACGAGGTTGTTCAACCCCATCATCATCATTAGAACCCAATTGTTGAGTCCTTTGCTCAGTTCACAACTGATTTAAGTTATTGCTCATAGTCTGAAATACAACATCTCGTTGTCTTTGTTCTACCGCTTGATGGTCTAGACTTTGTTTCAACTGATTGAACATGGTTTCGAACTTATTAGTGATGTTGTGGAGATCTAACTTTGTTGTGACACCAGCAAGATTTTCGATGTTAACTAGCGGTTTGTCACTCTAGTCATCACTCCTTTTCTAATATGAGACATTGTGACAAATCTGGAAACAAAACACAGCACTCAAAAAGAAAAAATTACATAAACCTCACCGTTATTCACTCCTTTGGAAGTATTTATGTCAATCAATCAGGATGTATTAAAATCAAACTAACAAAGTAATCCTTATAGCATTATGAGTCCAAAATCTGTTAGACACCAAAGAATTGAGTTGCACGAAGGAAGGAAGGTGCAACATTCATTAACCTACTAACACAAGAAATAAGAAAGTGTTAGAATGTGTAAAGAACAATAAAAGGAAAAACAAATGAAAACCTAAAACTAAGAATCAATAAAATTGCAAAAATCGAAAAACCCAAAAATTGCGAAGCAACTTGACAAACTTCGTTTGAGGTGCTCCCAATTTCCAAAAATCACGAAATTTAAATTGGAGCCTCTAAAAATAATGTGCTTTTAATCTGGAAATTTTTGGCACAAAATTAAACCCACGGAGTATTCTTTATTTTTTTCTTTTTCTCGTATTTATCTTTTTTCTCTACCTTTTTATAACTTTTTTTGTGGGAAATATTTTTTATACTGTAATGTGGTGCCAAGAATCAGTATATAAAATTTTAGATCAATTGAAAAATGTTTACCCACTCAAAATTATTTTTTTTCAAAAAATTTACTGGGTAAAAACTGCTAGTTGGCTATTAGTAATGGAAATCAGTGTAGAAAACAATGAAGAACACCCAAAACACCCAAAATCTGATACCAAATGATACAAAACGAAAGCAGAAGAGGATCGTAAAGCTGTCAAGTTGTGAATCTACCCTAAAACTCTAGATAAATGTAATCTTGGATATCAAGAAATCGTCCTAACCAAATCCAGAAAATATAAACACAAACAGATTCGTTAGAAGTGATTTAAAAGATGAAAGCAAACTATTTAGGCAAGAATGATTGAAACAGCAAGAAAAGATTGAATCTCCTAACTTTTGATGTGTTTCTTGATGGATCAAGGTAGGAGAACATCCCTCTTGAAGCAATATCAACCTAGAACGAAAAACAACTATATCAGAAACCTAAAACAGCAAGAAATAAACTAATCAAACAAGAATGATAAATTGAAGATAGAAAAGAGAAGATAACATCCTAAAAAGCCTCGAAAACGATAAGAATCCACAACTCCCTTTAATGGCTCTAATTTTCCCTCCAAGAAAGAGATCTTGACAAGAAAAAGCTTGAAGATGATTCTCATAACCTGAAAGATTGTTAAAACAACTTCTAAAAAAACTCAGGAGCAATTCTTGAAGAAAAACTCAAAAAGAATTATTAATAACTCAAAAGAATCAAAATAAAGTGTTTTTCTCAAGGGGGGATGACCATGCTACTTATAGGCCCCCAAAATAAGCTTTCCTAACCCTAATAGAATTCTAACCATGACAACTAATCAAATAAAATAAAATAAAACAAAATAAATTTAAGTGTAGATATGGGGAATTTCGACCAAAGGGCTTGAATGGGCTCCTTGGGTTGAATTCTAACATGATGATCCACTTATTAAAATAAAAATTGGACCGAAGTTTAAATACTTTCCAATTTGGGCCACTTTAATAATTTGGCTTGATATTTAATTAAATTACTTTCTAAACTTCAAGATGAACTTATAGATGTCTTAACGGGCCTTTTTGCAAGAACTTGATTTTGTGATCCGTTTGCTCTCGAAATTGGTTAATTCAAGGTCATACAAGAAATCCAATGTGCCTTGGCTGCAAGATTCGGTTTCTTTCTCTAAGAATTGAAATCTTGATTCTTGAAATTGTTTGAAACAACATAATTGGACCAAGATTCCATTTCTTGATTTTCTTGAAAATAAGAAAGTGAATCTTGATTTTCTTTTTCGATCATGTGCGCATCTAGGGCCTTGGTAACGAAGTCTTGGATGGTCTCGTTCAATTTTGCTCGAATTTGCTTGGCTTCTGACCTCGTTATTGGTCATTGAGGAAGATTGAACCCATCACTTTCATAAGCTAGATTTTGGTCCTTACGACTCGTACCATTAAAGATACCCACAATTTTGTGCAGCAATGTGACAAATTTTAGTGCACTAGATCAATATCTCGATGCAATGAGGTGCTGCAACAGCCAATTATGGAGGTTGAGCTCTTTGATGTCTGAGGTATCGATTTTATGGACCATTTCTAAGTTCGTTTGGAAATGTTTATATCCTAGTTGCTATTGACCCTGTGTCAAAATTGGTGGAGGCTATTGCTGTCCCAAAGGATGATGCTAGGACAATGCTAAAATTTTTCCACAAGCACATACTCACTCATTTCGACACAACTAAGGAATTGATTAATGATCAAGGCACTCACTTCCACTGTAATCAAGTTGCAACCGCACTAAAGCAGTATGGGTTAACCATCGAATGGCAACCATAAAACATCCACAAACCAATGGCCAAGCTGAAGTCTCCAATCTGTAAATCAAAAATTTTCTTGAAAAGGTGGTGAATCTTTTAAGGCAGGATTGGTCTTCTAGGCTGGATGATGCGTTGTAGACGTTACGCACAGCATATAAAACTCCACTTGGAATGTCGCCATATCAACTTGTGTTTGGTAAAGCATGTCACTTGCCTGTGGAATTAGAACATAAAACAATGTGGGCAATCAAGCAAGTGAACATGGACTATGAAGTTGTTGGAAAGAAAAGGTTGTTGGATATTACTGAACTGGAGGAAATTCGATGCAATGCTTATGAAAATGCTGTAATCTATAAGGAAAAGACTAAGCGCTGGCACGACAAAATTATTTTGCAGCGACAATTTACTACAAGTTAACTGTGCTATTATTTAATTCACAACTAAAATTGCACCCATGTAAATTGCACTCACAATAGTTTGCCCATTCAAGGTTATCGAAGCATTTCCTCAGGGTGCAGTCACAATTAAAGACATAAATGATGGACACAATTTTAAGGTGAATGACTAATGACTGAAGCATTACTTTAGCCATAATGATCATAAACAAAAGGAGATCATTAATTTGGTCACATTAAACAAAAGCATTATTTTAGTTTTTATCTGTTCCCTATAAAGCATCCACTATGCCGACGGTGTTACTTAGAAAAACCTCCATTCCTACTAAAACTTTTCTTCAAAGCTCTCTTTTTTTTTTGCTCTCTACTACCTTTGCTACCAAAAAGATATGGCCAGAACTCGAGGCATAAAAACACCATCAAAATCTAATGCAGAACCCTCCTCCGTTACTGTGGTGCGAGAAACAGAGTATCATCCATCTAGGGAACCAATGGTGTTTTTTACCAAGGTTGCGAAGGACCGCTTCCAAGACAATATGCTGAAGTGAAACTATCATCTTGAGTAGGGTTTTAAGTGTCGAAGCATCAAGACCTAGGGAAGCAAGTTAATAAAATAATTGCGAGAATGGGTTGGGAAACCTTTTGCACCCATCATGGGGGTTATTCATCATCTCTTATGAGAGAGTTCTACGCAAAACTTACTAACAATGAACAAGAGTTCGTCTTCGTTCGTGAAAGGTTAGTACCTTGAGGTGCCTCCCACATTAATGCTCTCTACAACATCACCATGGAAGAGGACGAGCACATTGCCTTCCTAGAAGAACTCACAGAGGAGGGGGTTGACATTTTGATGCAAGACCTCTACATCGAAGGAGCGATGTGGATGGGCAATAATTCGAATAGCTACACCATGCACCGTCGCGTCCTAACATTACAGAGTAAGGTCTGGTTTCACTTCATTAACTGTCGTCTCATGCTTTCTACTCACAAGATAATAGTAACTTTGGATCGATTGTGTTTGATCCACTCAATCATCAAGGGGAGATAAATTGATCTAGGTGCAATTTTACACCAAGAAATTGTGGACTGTGCTGCTAGGCAGACAGGTATTCTAGCGTTCCCTTCATTAATCATGCAGTTGTCTCAACAACGAGGAGTGATGCCTCATTAGGGAAAAGAAATGTTGGATAACAAAGGACCTATAAATGATGCTTCCATTGAGCGCATAACTCGAGGGAAGTACACTCTTGTTGTGAAGGAAGCTAAAGCCAAGAAGAGGAAAGGCAAGGCAGAGATTGAAGAAAAGAAGACTAATGTCACCACAGATCCCACTTTATGGTGAAATGTCAAAGAGGTAGAAAAGATTGCTGACACATTTAACATTCGATAGATAAAAGTTATCGGCGTAATCGAGGATATGGAAAGGTTGCATATCCTATTCTATGCCTATACCAGGGCATGGAATAGTGTCATTGTCACTACATTGCACCATATGAGCAAAGCGCCTCTACTAGAGTTCCCTATCTACCCTTCGATCATTAGTGAAGCTACGCCTTCAATTGTGGAGGCTACATTAGAAGGAAGGGACCAATCAATAGTATCTCCACAGATGGTCCATATTTTTTTATGATGAAAGCGAGGTGAATTCGAAGGGAGTAGAAGATTGCCTCCGGAACATTGCCAACCTATTTGAGGATGATTTTTCTACCAGCCCAGAGGCTACTATGGCTGAGAAGGAGGCCAATGTTGATGAAGGGAACATGCCATTAGAACCTGTGGAGATAGAAAAGGAAAAAGAAGAGGAAGAAAATGAAGAAAAAAGAGAAGGACCTGATGTCGCGACAAATTTGGCTAAGAAATTTGTCACCGTACCTGAAGTTGTGGGTGCATCTTTGGATGATTTAGCGCTACCTGATGCGAGTCAGGTGAAAGCTATAACTATCAGTAATGAGGATTATAATCCTCTAGCCATGGTGCTTTATACTGCACCGCTTGCTGAAATACACCCATTTGATGTCACGATAGATGATGTTGAGGCACAGTTAAAGTTGAGGAGCAATCTGAAGATTTGGCTAAGCCAAAGGAACAAAACAAGAAGAGCCCCAAAGACAAGAAGTGTCGTAAGGAGGAGCACAAGCGCAAGAAGAAGAAGACCCATGCAGAACATTAAGTTAGTTTTTATTTTCGATACTTAGTTTAGTTTTCGTGCATATCATGTAGCTGTCATCACATTTCGTTTGTCATTACATTTTTCTTGTCAGTGAATCTTCATTGTCATTGCATTTCCATATATATTTTCAAATTAGTGACAATGCATTGGGGACAATGCAGACTTTAAGTTTAGGGGGAATGTATATGGGTTGGAAATGCAAATGCACCCACATTTTAAATTTTGTCCTTTCGAGTTTAATGAAAGCATGCAAAGTTATTGAAAATGTGTTTGAATTTTTTTTTCATGTGAACTGCTAATGAATGATTTTAATGAATCATGTGAACTGCTAATGAATGAGTTGGATGAATGTGATTGAATGTTATATCTTTAATTTTTGGATGAATGATTTAGATTGCATTAGTAATGGATGAATAGTATCATTATTTGAATCTTGAATCAATTTGCCATTTACAGCTGCTTGTATATAAGTATAGTTATAAATAAAATTAAAAAAAAACTCCAACGTAGGTGTATTGTGAACTATCAAGGGGGAACACACCAATGGAAGTGTTAGAAAAAGTAATCTAGCCAAATGCTGTCACTGCAAGAGTGTGTGTCGGCATAATTACATACTCCCTAGGGGTTTGTTGCACCCCATTATTACTTCCAAAGAACAAGAGTATAGTAATGAAACAACATCCTTCAGTCAGATAAAGCATGATGCTAACATTGATGAAGTTGCAATATTAATTATTCATGATTATGAATTGTCGATGCAATATTCTGTCATTTAAATGTGATTCATTTATTAAGATTTTAGATGACTCAAGTTTCTAGAATGATCATTACTTTGATAAAATTTTTGCTATAACCTTGCTAGATCTTGTTTTACTTGAGGACAAGTAAAAACTCAAGTTTGAGGTGTGATAGCATTAGAAAGAACCATTGATTTCTCCTTACTTATAGTATAATTTGTTCTCATTTGATCATCTTTAGCATACATTTTTAGTATTTTTAACTTAATTATTGCATTTTCTAACTTAATGAAGCTTAGCCTAATTTCCTTTAAATTTATCATGTTTTTATTACTGATGTCGTTGCATTAGTCTGTTTAGTATTCAACCCAAAAATGTCACTGCAAGAACCTGTCAAGAAGTATCAATGCATGAAGGTGTCCAGAGTTATCGCTGCATAAGAGGATCCAAATTTGCGCCCAGAACTATCGCTACACCAGACAACTGTCTAGTTAACACACTAGAAATGTGTGAGTTGTACAACTGGTATAACCAACTTGTACAACCAAAGGATGTTAGAACTGGAAGGTAGGACACCTGTACTATGAAGTTAATGTTAATACTGAAGAGAAGGAAAGAGAAAAGAGGGATTCTTCTTGGGTTTTTGACAGATTAAATTTCTTCTTCAACATTTTTTCAAGCTTGCATCCATGGTAGCTTAAATTCCTGAGGGCAAACTAACATTGACGAGAAGGAAGTCCTGCTCCTGTCGAGGAGCATCCTAAGTGTAATCCAAAAGGAGTGTAAGAGAGTGATTCAAGTAAACTAGGAATATGATACTTCAATTTATTCTATTATTTCTCTTGCTTAACGTTGATAAGTTCTGATAATTTGAGTTGTATGGAAATACAATTTCATTTCAGATCTGAATGATATCTATTTCAATCTTTCCTTTACTGTTTATCTTTGGATTTAATTGTTTGACCACAAAGGTGTTATTGCAGTCACTATCATTGGAAAGTGCAGTGACAAATTAAGTTAACAAGCAAGACAACGGGAAGTTGCTTGAGGATCGAAGGAATTCAGTTCACTTGTTCTTGAGTTTATTGCATTGCCAACAGTGGAAGGTGTGGTTAGTGTGATTATTTGAGTCTTTGATAAACATGAAAGTTAAGGTTGGTAAGATTTCATTGTGCTTATTTGCGACGACAATTTATCTGTTATTAACCTTGTGATCACATTTAGCTTTATGCCAACTCTTTAACTTAGTAAACCCCATTTTATTATCATTGCTTCTTAATTTTTTCAATATTACTTCGACAAATTAATATTATTCTTTTACTATATTTCTTATTTTATTGCTTCGACACTTAACATCACAATCTCTCTTGTTTTAAATTTTCATTGCATTGACAACTATAAACACAAGTAACCATCCATGTGGGATCGATATCCGATAGACTTACATCTATTTATTATACTTTCATTGGCAGTGTACGTTTGCATATTATTGCAGTCACATTTATAGCGTGATCAGGCAGTCAAGTTGTCGCCATTACCAAGGAGGCAATGCTTTAGTAAATCCTATTGTTTCATTGCTAATAAAATAATTAGAAAAATTTTAGGTTATAGATACGGGTTTTTATTTTTATTTTATTTTTTGTATTTTGTTATTACTTTTTCATTTATTTTTGGTTTATAACTCGAAGTCAAGGTAACTTGGTCGAGCCCATTGCTAACCTCAAATCATTAATTGGACCGAATCGCAAAAACATGTTATACAAAACCCACCACCAGAGGAGATAGAAGAACAAGTTGATCCAACAGAAGATCTTGTGGCTAACGTTGAAAACATCAATATACCTTCACAACTCCCAACAAACGAACCAATGGTGGAAGAACAAAGAACTATAAGGGAGTACTCTTTGTATTGCTAGACCAACTATCATCGCTAATAATTTTGAAATAAAATAGTCTATGATTCAAATGATCCAAAATAATTTACAATTTAGAAGCACTATGTCTGAGGGTCCTAATTTACATTTGAAATGATTTTTACAGTTGTGTGATACTTTTAGGTTTAATGACATTACTAATGATGTCATTTGTTTATGATTATTTCCCTTTTCACTAACTGATAATGCTTTTTCATGGTTAGATGCACAAGCACCTGGATCTATCACAACATGGGATGAACTGGCAGGGAAATTTTTGCAAAAGTTTTTCCTTATGGGAAAAGCTATCAAACTAAGGCGAGAACTGTCAACCTTCTGGCAATTCGATGGCGAAGGGTTCCACGAGGCATGGGATTGGTTTAAGATGCTAGTACGTAAATGCTCGAATCACAATATGTCGGAATGGATGCAAATGTAGACTTTCTATAATAGGTTAGATGCATCCGCTAGATCTACTGATAGCATTGGAAAAAAACCATTGATTTCTCCTTACTTATGGTATAATTTGTTCCCATTTGATCATCTTTAGCATACATTTTTAGTGTTTTTAATTTAGTTATTGTATTTTCTAATTTAATGAAGCTTAGCCTAATTTCCTTTAAATTTATCATGTTTTTATTACTGATGTTGCTGCATTAGTCTGCTTAGTATTGCGCCCAGAGATGTCACTGCAGGAACCTGTCCAGAAATATCAATGCATGAAGGTGTCCAGAGTTGTCAAAGGATCCAGAATTGCGCCCAGAACTATCGATGCACCTGAAATGTGTGAGTTATATAGCTGGTATAACCAACTTGTATAGCCAAAGGATGATAGATCTGGAAGGTAGGACACCTGTACTGGGAAGTTCTTGTTAAATACTAAAGAAAAGCAGAGAGAGAAAGGCTTCTTCTTGCTTTTCGGTTGATTAGATTTTCTTCTACAAAATACATCTTCAAGCTTGCATCCATGAAAGCTTAATTTCCTAAAGGGCGACCTAACGCAGAAGGGAAGGCAGTCTTGCTTTTGATAAGGAGTATCCTAAGTGCGACCCAAGAGGTGAGTAAGGGAGTAATTTGAGTAGACTAGGAATAGGATACCCCAATTATTCTATTATTCCTCTTTCATAAACGATGATAAATCTTGTTATTTTGAGTTGAATTGAAGTACAATTGAATTTTAGAACTGAATGATTTCTCTTCCACTCTTGCCTTTACTGTTAATCTTTGGATTTAATTGTTTGACCACGAAAGTGTGATTACAGTCACTTTCACTAGAAGGTGCAGCGACAAATTAAGTTAACAAGCAAGTCAATGGAATTTGCTTGAGGATTGAAGTAATTTAAACCACTTGTTCTTAAATATGTTGCATTACCAACATTGGAAGGTGGGGTTAGCGTGAATATTTGAGTCTTAGATATATTAGGAAAGTTAAGCTTGGTAAGATTTTCATTGTGCAATATTGCGGCAACAAATTTATCTGTTATTTTTAACCTTGTGAGACACACTTAGATTTCTACCAACTTTTCACGTCAGGAACCCTATCTCATTATCATTGCATTTTATCTTGAATTTTACATTATAGCTTCAACAAATCAACCTCACAATTTTTTTTCATTTATTTGTCCATTGCTTCGACAATTATTATCACCATTTATCTTACTTTACCTGTTAATTACATCGAAAATTATAAACACAAACATCCATCCTCATGGGATCGATATCCGACAAGTTACACATCTGTCTACTATACTTGTATCGATAGTGTACGCTTGCACATATTTGTTGTGACGTTCATAGTGCGATCATCTACTCTAGAGGGTGTGGCAATAGGAGCCATATTGAATCGAACATATAATGACACTTACGAGCTCATAGAAAACATAGCAATAAATTGTTGGGGAGTTTCACTTATGCGCTGAAACTCGCCTCGGTAAAAATGATAAAGGAAGATGATAAATACCAACAATTGTTGGAGAGGCTAAACTGAATCGAGTCTACCACATTATCACCATCATCCAATGGAGAAGATAAGCCTCTTTATCACTATCTCATAAATCCGAAGGAGGCCAATTATGTAAGTTCTCAAAATCCCTATTCAAATACTTACAATCCACGAATGGACAAAATTGAATGGGAGATACACTACATAAGGGAGGACGTAAAACAAGTACAGCATGATTGTGCTAATACAGCCAGATCTGTGGGAGAACTAGAGGAAAGAATGGATCAATTGATAAGTATGATGAGCGTTATATCGAGAAAAATTGGTTCAAGAATCCCTAGAAATGCAAAAAATAATCCTCGAAGAGAAGGTAAAGAGTAGGTGAAGGTGGTCGAGTTAAGATCGGGTAAAGTACTAAGCAGCCTAAAATAACCTAAGGACGAAGAAGATCATATCAAACCACATGAGGTCATAAACATCTCGTCCGACGATGAACTGAAGTCATCAAACCCAAGGAGGTAGCCACAAAAGAGACATTTGAAATGAAGGAAGATCTACCTAAAGAAAAGAATACCTTAATTCTGTTCCTAGAAAGGTTGGAGGAAAAAAACGATAAGATAAAGATGACTTTGTAAGTTTTCTCAACATTTTTAAATCTCTTAATATTAACCTACCTTTGATTGAATTAATAGAGAAGGTACTAAGTACGCCAAGTTCTTAAAGGAAATCATGACACGACGTCGAAAAAGAAAGGTAAGTGAGCAAGTGGAGGTGAATGCATCTTGCAGTGCTATTATCTCCAAGGTAATTCCTCAAAAACTAATGGATCTTGGCAGCTTTACTATTCCTATTAAAATCGAAAATCTTCAATTTAACAAGGCTCTGTGTGATCTTGGTGCAAGCATAAACCTATTGCCTTTATCAGTATTTGAAAAACTTGAGAGTGGAGGTCTTAAGAATACCCAAGTTATGTTACAACTGGCAGATCGGTCATCTATAAGATCGACAGGAATTTTAGAAGACGTCTCAGTCCAAGTAAGAAGTTTCATCATCCCTGCGGACTTTGTTATTTTAGATTTCAAGGAGGACAGGGATATCCCCATTTTGCTAGGAAGACCATTCTTAGCCACATCACAATCCACCATCGACCTCAACAATAATGAACTCACTATGAGGATAAATGGGTAAGTGGAAATGTTCAAATGTGGGGATAAAAGCGATGAAACTAAGGAGCATAATGAAAGATGTCATCTGCTCGAATTAAATAAGGGAGAAAAGCACAATCAAATCCCATTCATGAATAAGGAATGAATTAATCAATTCAAGGAAAGGGATCGATTGAAGGAATTGGAAAGAGCCCATGAGAAGTGGAAAAAAGGTGACCAAAATTAGATCCGTTTGACAAGGCATACCGGATGAGTCCTATAGTAAGATTTAAAGGTCAAACAGGTGGTACTAACTTATGTATAATATTGTATATCGTTCTAACATGTTTTTTCTTTAGTTTTTAATAGAAAACAGGGGTTTGATGCGATATACTATCAATTATGTCACAACAAAGTGACAGAGTTCGAAAAAAGCAAGTCTAAAGCCGACGTTGCGACATGGGCACCCTTTCGTCACGACAAAGTAGACAGAATCAACAAAAAAAAGGCTGAGGAGAATGTCGTGACCAACACTCCATCATGTCGCGACTTAGAGGCACTGAAGGGAATGTCGCGACAAACATTACCTATGTCACGACATCGACTGCAATTTTCTGCAAAATGACCCAACCTAACTACGTAACCCGGTGACTTAGGGCTTATTTTTCTAAGTTTTTATGCCTTGAAACCCTAAAACCTAACCATTATAAATATCTAAAAATTATTATAACTCATTCTATCTTAGTTTAACGCATAAAAAAACTAGAAATCCTTTATTTCTCTAGTTTTTCTCTTTACTTTTCAAATTTCAAAGCAAGACGGGAAAGCACACCCATCCAGGTTTAAAGTTCTTATTCTTATATCTTTCTTATTTAGAATGCCTCCTAGGAAGGTTAGACGTATAGTAGAATCAGAACCATCATTGGATACAACTCCTTCAACTTTTTTAAATTGGAAAGTAGAAAAATATTTCAATGAACTTCCAGGAAAAGTTTCATTCAGGAAAAGGGTTTTGATCCATTGATGGTTTTGTGCAAGGAAATTTGGCCTCTAGTTAGGTATCATAAATGGGAACTCTTTTGGACAATCCCTATAGAATCGACTGTTATCCCTGTAGTCCAAGAATTTTATGCTGCTCTAAAAGAACACATCTTTAGGATTAAGGATGAACTTAATTGGGAAACCTTAGTAATTAGGGGAATTAGTGTTAAGGTAAACCCCAAAATAATCTGTAATTTCTTTAATGCTCCTTATTATGAATAGGATTTCTTAGATCAAATTGATTTAGAAACATTTAGTGATATAGATATGCATTAGGTAATTACTTATCTAACCGAAGGAAGGGGAGAATGGAAATTTAGGCCAGGCATTAGCATTCTCACATCTTTTAATCAAGCTATCATGTTTCCTGAAGCTAAGATGTGGATACAATTTATTTTTACCCGTATGATTCCTGCTTTAAATGTTTCTAATGTCAATGCTTTTCGAGCAGTATTATTATTTGCAATTTTCCAGAAAAAGTAGGTTTGAATAAGGAAATGGATCCACCGAGACATAAGCTGTTGTGTAGGAACCAAAAGGTGAAAATTTTCTTTCCTCACCTAATCACAGCTTTGTGTAAAAGGGCAGGAGTGCCCATGACATCCATCGAGCAAGCCTTGAAGTCGTTAAAAAGTGTCATTGGTGACACACTCTTCCAACAATATGGAGAACTTCATGCTAAACAAATAAGAGAAGGAAAAAAGAAATCACTAACTTCGATGGCTACATCAACATCCACACAAAGGTTAGCACCAACCCAACAAGGAGTTGGAGAGTAGACTCATGCAAAGCTGGATTGGATGCTCCAATGGATGCACGAATTGGGATCAATATTCCAAGAGGTTTCTCGACAACATAACCTTAGGGTTCCTAACTACACTACAAACATGTTTGGGGCAATAAATAAGGAGCATGATGACAAAGAGCCAAAATAAGGGAATGATAGTGAGAAGGAGGAAGATGAGATGGATGAGGAAGAATAACTGTTTGAAACGATTTTATTTTTTGACTTTTGGATAATTTTTATTTTTCATTATAAGACTTATATAATTCGTAAGAGTAGGATTAGTAGTTATCTTTGTATATATGCTTAAATTCTTATTGTAGGAACCCTACATTATGGAAGACACAATAATTTCAAATATTAACGTCAAAAGGAGAAGGACAACTACCATGAGAAGATGTGCTTTCTAAAGTGTGAAGGGTAACATAGGAATTTTTTCCTTCATTATTAGAGGGGACTACACATTGGCGACACGATCAATCAGGTAACTTTTTTCCTCTATTATTAGAGGGGACTACACATTGGCGATGATTTGCTTTCTAAAGTGTGAGGGGTAACATAGGAATTTTTGGCATATAGATTTTTGATAGAGTCTGTAATGTCACATTAATGTGCAAGTGGACAAACGTTGAAGCAAGTATAGTTGATAGAACAATTCTATCAGATATCAATCCCACAGGAAATGGGTTCTTGATGTCTATATGTTGAAGTAATTAAAACTAAAATTAGAGATAATGTGAGTAAAGATGTCGGTGCAATTAAGTCAGATCTGCATACTAAAACTATTAATATTGTCAATGCAAACAATGTTAATTGTCAAAGCAACTAAAAGTAAATCAAAGTATGTTGAACTGTTGAGTATTTAAATGCAGAAAAGTAAAGTGTGATTAAGTGTAAAGGTTTGGAATGGATCACTAATTTCGCTAAGTAGCAATGTTGGATGCATCAACAAGGTATTGTTTAGACAAATTGTCGCAGCAATAAGGCTCCAATGAAATCTTACCAATAATAGTTCTCCATTTAATCAAGACTCAAATACCCACAAATGACCCCACCTCTTTGTGTGAGCAACGTTGTGCACTCAAGAACAAATGGTAGAATCTCTTCCAATCTCAAGCAATTCTCACCTAACTTGCTTGTTAACACAACTTGTCACCGTATCTCTCGATATCAGTAGAATGCACTTCTATTCTCTTGTTTATTGAAATTGAATTCAAGAATAAACAGATGAGAAAGATTAAGTAAGATTCAAAGTAATCTAACACTGAAAGATATTCTCATATTCATTCAATTGTCAAGAATAATTCATCAACATAAAGAGAGGAGTTAATGAATACATCGAAGCTTACTATCTTTAGACTACTAGGACTACTCCCTAACTACTCCTCTTACATTGCATCGAGCACCTCTCGTCAGAAGTGGTTGCTTCTTCGCTCAATCAGCTCGCCGTCTTCCAACTTAAATCCCAAAAACACAAAGTAATTGCAGAATTTAATTCCTTTTCCTCATGATATTTTTCTTCATCTTTTGTGCTCTATTTATAGGCTCAAGAAATTACAGATTTTCTCCATTCTCAGATCTAGATCCAGCTTTTTTTTGCAGCTATCAAAGTTAGTTACAGTACAACTGTGAACTCACGCAGATTTAATGTTTTCTTTAGAGATTTGTAGGTTGTCGCTTCATTGCTAGCCGCGATCTAAAATTGTTAATTATGGTGACAACTTGTGATTTTCTTGCACTGGTGCTTCCAAGTGTGATTTCAGCTTGAATTCACTCATTTGATGTTTGGGTTCTGTGCGGCGACATCTCCGGTTGCAATTCCAAGCTGATTTTGTGGCTGCATTCTTCTTCTAGCATTGATCTTATGAGTTGAGTTCCTGCACTAACAATTCTAAGGCGCAATATATCAGCTGTTTGTGGCGACATTAGTACAAAAAGAGATAAAAATAACAAGAATTTAAACTAAACTACAATGAGTTAGGGAATATAAAAACTAAGTATGAAATGCTTATAATGCATGCTAAATAAGATACAAAAGAGACAATTAAAACATCAATTTAGGGAGAAAGTATATACCATTTGTAATGCTATCACACCCCCAAACTTGAGTTTTTACTTGTCATCAAGTAAACAAAAATTAGCAAAGTCACAAGCAAACATGTACCGCAATTATTATTCTCGCAACTTGAATTTTCTGAAATCCTAATACACAAATTGTATTCATATGATAGAATAATATGCCGACAATTCATAGGCATGAATCATTAAAAATGCAACTTCATTAATGTTAGTATTATACACTGAATCTTAATCTTCCCTGAACCAATATAGCATTTATAGCAAATATTTTTTCTTCTCTTCTCTTTTCTTTTTCCTTTTCAAGTGACTTAGAGATGTCATTGAATTACTCTACCTTTGTTCTTAGGTAGTATCGATGGGATGCAACAAACCCCCAGTAGGTATGTACTTGCTCCAACACACACTCTTACAGCGATAGCCTTTGGCTAGATGATTTTCTCTAAACCTAAAACGGAGTTTTCTCCCTTCAAAAGTCACAATGCATTCACATTAGAGTGTTCTTTATTAATACAATGTTGCTGCAACTGGTAAGTTAGTTCAAGATTCAAACATCAACACTATCCATTTATTACTGAAGTAATTCTAATAATTCATTCAAAAATAGCTGACTCACTATTCATTCATATTCATCCAATTTCTACATCAGCATCTAAACAATTCAAGATTTACGCATAAAAATAAAAATTGTAGGCACATTTTGGTTGAAATTATGCATATTTTCATTAACAAAAGAAACAAATAAAATTCAAAGATGTGGGTGTAATTGCATTTCCATTTCACAATATCCCCTTCAACTTAGTGTCTGCACTGTCCCCAATGCACTTACACTGTTATACAAATATAATGGAAATGAAACGACAATGCAACTAAATTAATAAAAGAAATGTAATGACAAAATAAAATGCAGTGACAGTAAAAATGCATGCAAACTATCTACAGAGAAGTGTACTAACCCATTCCTTAACAGCCGATGCAAAGGTTACTTTTATCTTCTTATTTTTCTTCTTCCTCGGGCACTCATCATCGTCGTTACGTTTCTTCTTTTTTTTTGTGCTCCTCTTCCTTTTCTTATCCTTCGAACCAATCGGCTCGACAGATTGCTCCTCCTCCATTGGTTGGGTGATGGCCTCATCGATAGTTACCTCGGATGGGTGGATTTCAGCTAATAATTCCACATAAGGCATAATGACAATAGGATTGGGCTCCCCCATGCTGCTCGTAACTACCTCAGTACTCGATGCCTCCATACTCACAGGTGTGCCAACAATATTCTCAGCGATAGTTGTCAAGGCATCTTCTTCCTTCTTCTCCTGTGCTACCACAGGGTCCTTCATTTCATTCTCTTCTTCTTCATTCTTTTTCTTCTAGCCATCTTCTTGTTCAGCACCTTCATCCTCAAGCTGCACCACTACGTCTACAGCCATGGGTATAATCGGGGTATTCACCTCTTCCTCCATAGTCGCACGCTCAGCCATGTTAGTGCCGAGGCTGTTGGAGAACTCGTCTTCAAACAGACTAGCCATGGTTCAGTAGCAATCCTCCTCAGCATTAGAGTGCCCTTCTTGTTCCTCATTATCAGGGATATGAATCCTGGTTGGTGCTTGGGTAGGCTTACCATCAGGAGTAGGCTGGTCGAAGGATGAGGCTTGCAACGGACGAAAAATAGAGGGAAAGGTTGGGAAGTCTAACAACAGATTGGGGCTCATTCCGCGTAATACGGTGATAATGGCCTCATTTCAGGCCTTTGTATACACATAGAAGATATGTTATCTGTAATGCATATCTTCTAGTACGCCGACAGTGTGAATTATGCGCGTATCAATGCAGTCAATGTGAATTTCTATAATAGTCAGTCTCTTTGCCACTTAGGGATTTGTAGGCGCATCAGCCTGTTCTTCCTTCTTCTTCCCCTTTCCTTTATCCTTCCTTTTTGATGCCTCTTTTACCACCGGTGTTTCTTGGCCGCGAGTCATCCTTTCAACTGATATGTTATTAATGAGACTCTTGTTCTCCAAAACTTCCTCACCATCCCTAGGCACAATGTCCTTCTGTTTGCAAAGCAACATTATCAAAGAAGGGAATGGGAGTACACCATTTTGTTTTGCTACGGCTTTCGCAATTTGGTCGTGGAGGATTTCTCCAATGTCGATGTGATGGCCCTGCAGGATGGAGTGCAAAAGACACATATGGTCTAGTGTCACCGTAGTGCTGTGCGTAGACTGTAGGATGAGACTGTTCATGAATGAAACCACACCTTGCTGATGGTTGTGAGATACCTCCTATGCATGGTGTAGTTATGGGGCCCATTACTTGCCCAAGCAGCATCATCAATGTAAAGGTCCCTCATTATCTGGGCAGTCTCTTCATTAGTCAGACGTTGCACAAATGGAGAGTGGTCATCAACCCTCTTAGGAATTCAAAGCAACACATTGATTTGGGCAGCACTCTATGGGATTAGCCCCTCCCTCACAAATACAAACTCTTATTCAGAATCAACAAGGTCTGCATAAAACTCCCTGACCAGTGTGGGGGAGTAGCCAGCGGGGTGTTCACAGAAGAACTCCCAACCAAGTCGATTTATAGTTCTCGCGACATGTTTCCCCAAAGCTTGATGCGGGGACAATTGCAGTCGTTGCTCCGGATGGATATTCCTTTTTAGCATTACGTTCTGATAAGGATCTTTGACTGTAGTTGTCAAAAATAAGACTGGCCCTATGAATGGTGACGGAGTTGTGGTCTAAGCCACGGTGGTCAAAGTCGTAGGTATAGTTTTGGAAGAATTCTTTATTGCTCTGGTTTTAGCCATGGTGACTGTAGGGGAAAGTTAAAAGAACTTGCTGTGAAAAATAAACTTGTAAGTGTAAGAGAGAAATAGAAGCAACGGAAGAAATAAGATGTAGCAGCAATGGCGACTGTTAGTAAAAAAAATCTGTAGGAAAGGGATTTTATAACCTAAGTGTGATCATTGCAAATAACTTAGGGAAATGTTACGTCTGTAGCCAATAAATGCCAGGATGCAGATCGTACCTTTTCATTTGATCGAACGGCTGGGAAAGGAGAGAAATCAATCGGCATGATTCTTGCTGAAAAAGCTTTACTGACTCATCACAGAATGCATCGACAAGTGATTCGATGCATCGACAAAAAGATGATTTTTTTTATTTTTGCAAAGAATTTAGAACGAAACAAGTAAAAGTGAAACAAATAAAAAAATGTAAAAATGCGTCGACATTATTTAAATATGACCAGATCGATGGCCTCGTTTGGTTCCTTGACATCTAGGCTCACATAGTGTTTCAGCCATTGGCCATTCACCTTGAATTGTTGTCCATCTTTCAGATTTTTAATTGTCACCGCACCACTCTGGAATGCTTTGACAACTTTGAAAGGTCCTAACCATCTCGATTGTAATTTACTTGGATGCAATTTTAAATGAGAATTAAACAAAAGCACTAACTAACCAGGACTAAATTGTCGACGCAAGATGATATTTCCGTGCCATCTCTTTGCCTTTTCCTTGTTTATTGCAGCATTCTCATAAGCATGGCACCATATTTCTTCTAGTTTAGTGATGTCTAATAATCTTTTTCTTCCGGTAGCATCATAATTCATATTCACCACCTTGATTGCCCACATGGCTTTATGTTCAAGCTCAATTGGCAGGTGACAAGACTTACCAAACACTAACTGATATGGCGACATTCCCAGTGGGGTCTTATATGCAGTGCGAAGCGCTCATAATGCGTCATGTAGCCGTGAAGACCAATCCTTCTTAGATGGGTTAACCACTTTCTCAAAGATGTTTTTGATTTGACGATTGGATACTTCGGCTTGACCATTAGTTTGTGGGTGATATGTAGTAGCCATACGATGCTTCACTCCATATCTCTTTAGTGTTGTCACCACTTGATGGTTGTGAAAATGAGTACCTTGACCACTTATTAATTCTCTAGGTTTCCTAACTACGTAAGTATGTAAGTGTGAAAGAACTTCAGCACCGTTCGAGCATCATCTTTTGGCACCGTAATTGCCTCGATCCACTTCAAGACATAGTCAACAGCAACTAAGATGCACACATTCCCAAAAGAGTTCGGAAATGGTCTTATGAAATCTATACCCCAAATGTCAAAAAGCTCTACCTCTATAACAGGCTGTTGAAGCATCTCATTGCGCTAAGATATTGAACCAATGCGTTGACATCTATCACATTGTTGTACATAGTTGTGAGAGTCTCAAAACAAAGTGGGCCACTTGAATCCTGACTGTAAGACCTTTGCAGCAGTCTCTATACCACCAAAATGGCCTCCATAATGGACATCATGGCAATGTTATAGGATTGAAGTCATTTATTCTTCAGGTACACAGCGACGGATAATGTTTTCGGTGAATACCTTGAAAAGGTATGGCTTGTTCCAATGATATTTTGCAGCGTCACTCAAAAACTTGATCTTTTTGTGACCAATGGTACTTAGTGGTAGCTTCCCACACACAAGGTAATTGACAACATCAACATACCAGGGCGTTGTGTCGACAAAGAATAGCTACTCGTCTGGAAATAATTTTATAATTCGGGACATCTGTCCATCTTCACTTCCAACTTCTAGTCGAGACAAGTGGTCAGCTACTTAATTTTCAGATCCATTCCTATCTTTGATTTCAACATCAAACTCTTGAAGGAATAAGATCCATCGAATTATTCTAGGTTTGGTGTCTTTTTTTGTAAAAAAGGTATCTCAATGTAGAGTGGTCCGTGTACACTATAATCTTTGCGTCGACAAGGTATGAACAAAACTTGTCAAATGCAAAGACTATTGCCAGCAAGTCCTACTTAGTGGTTGTATAATTAACTTGCGCTTCAGTTAGAGTTTTACTAGCATAGTAGATAGAATGAAATACCTTTTCTTTATATTGGCTTAGTACAGCTCCTACAGCAAAGTCACTTACGTTGAACATTAGTTCAAACAATTACGTCCAGTCCGATAGCGACGACAATTAGAGCTTGTACCAGTTGTTTCTTTATTGTCATGAATGCATCCAGACAGGTGTCATCAAACACAAACTTTTTATTTTGCTCTAGTAATGATCATAACGGTTTAGCAATCTTGGATAAATCTCCTATAGAAACTAGCATGTCCAAAAAAGCTTCTTATTCCCTTGACATTGGTGGTTGGTGGCAATTTCTCGATGGTTTCAACGTTTGCTTTATCAACCTTAATGCCATGACATGATATGCGATGGCCAAGGACAATGCCTTTAGTTGCCATGAAGTGGCATTTCTCCCAATTCAGAACTAGATTTGTGTCCTCGCATCTCTTCAAAACTTTTGCCAGGTGGTCAACGCATTGGTTAAAATTTTGTCCATAAACAGAGAAATCATCCATGAATACCTCTAGTGAGTCTTCGATTATGTCTGAAAAGATCACCATCATACACCTCTGGAATGTTGCTAGCGCATTGCACAATCCAAACGGCATACGTCGGAAGGCAAAGGTTCCAAATGGACATGTGAACGTAGTTTTTGTTTGATCTTCAGGCACAAAGGTAATTTGATTGTACCTAGAGTAGCCATCTAGGAAGCAATAATAGGCGTTACCAGCTAGTTTATCCAGCATCTAGTCAATGAAAGGTAGTGGGAAATGGTCCTTCTTTGTGGCCGCATTCAGTCGACGGTAATCCATGCATACTCGTCAACCAGTAGCAATGCGAGTAGGGATCAACTCATTCTTATCATTGCTCACAACTGTGAAACCACTTTTTTTAGGCACACATGGACAGGGCTTACCCAATTGCTATCAGAAATGGGGTATATAATGCTCGCGTCTAGCCACTTGATAATTTCTTTCTTCACTACTTCTTTCATATTTTTGTTAACCTTTCATTGTTGTTCAATAGAGTGCTTCCCTTTATCTTCTAGTCTGATCTTGTGCATGCAGAAAGAGGGACTAATACCTTTGATATCTATAATGATCTAGGCTATGGCTCTTTTGTGCTCTTTCAAAATAGCGATGAGCTTATCTTCTTGCATTACATCGAGGGATGCGTTGACAATAACAGGTAGTGTATCATTGTCACCAAGAAAGACTTACTTTAAATGAGTCGGCAATGGCTTCAACTCTAACGTAAGAGCTTGCTCAATAGATGGTTTAAACACAAAGATTGTCCTGTTCGACAAATCCAAAGACTATAATTGTCAATTTTGTCTCAACTCACAATTATTAACCTCCTTTTTGCTATCACAGTCAGCTAAGATTTCCTCAACGGATGTCACTGCATCTTCATCTAAGACGACAGAACTCCTTGCATTGAATTCTTCCAGAATTATCTTATCTAGTACGTCGATGTGGTGCACTGCTCTTTACTTCTGGACAGGGATGCCTTGAACATACTGAAGGTTACATGTTCGTTGTTATGACGCATGACAAGTTCTCCCTTGAACACGTCGATAAGCATGCGTCTCGTGGCCAAGAATGGTCGCCCAAGAATAATAGGCACCTCCTTATTTACATCGTAGTCAAGGATTATGAAATCGTCAAGAAACACGAGTTTATCTACTTGTATAAGGACATCTTTGATTTGGCAGTCAGGTTATGATAAGGATCTATCCGCAAGTTGTAATGTCGCCGTAGTGAGCTTCATTGATCCTATTCTTAACTACTTGAAAGTAGATAAAGGCATAAGATTAATATTTGCTCCCCAAATCACATAAAGCTTTACCAAAATAACGATTTCCAATGAACCATGGAATTGTGAAGCTGCTAAGGTCTTTCATTTTTTGTGGCAACTTGTTGGTAAGCACAGCGCTGCACCCCTTTGTAAGCGTAATCGTCTCGATTTCAAACAACTTCTTCTTCTTTGACAACAACTCTTTCATAAATTTCTCATAGCTGGGTATTTGCACAAGAGCATCTATAAGAGGTATGTTAATAATTGTTTCAAAGTGGAAACAAACTTCTGATACTCTTGATCATGGACTTTCTCTTTAAATCTTTCTGGAAATGGCAAAGGTATTGTAGCAGTGGGTTGTTGTGGAAAACTCAGCAATGTCAACATAGGCAGTTGCGTCGACAACTTTGTTGGGCAAATTGTAGGCATAGATAGTACTACAGTTGGTTCCTCTTCATCTGCTTCTGCTTGGCTTCCTTCATCTATAACCTCTCCTTGTTGCTGTGGTTCAAGTGCGTCGACATGATCCTGGTGAGAACTGCTTGGTTCAGCCGTCTGCCTTTCACTTCTTAGCGTGATAACCTTGCAATGCTCTTTCCCTCTCTACGTTGGGTTCTCAGTATCACTAGGTAGAGCACCTGGTGATCTTGTGCTCAGATTAGAAGCCAATTGTCCTAGCTGGGCTTCTAATGCTCGGATGGAAGAAGAGTTGCCTTGCACTATTGCTTCAGTTCTCGTGATATGTTCATGCATCAATGCCTTAAGAGAAGCCATAGTATCTGACTTTGGTTGAGAAAACTACTGCTAATGATGCTAATGATGCTGTCCTTGCATATGTGGCAGCACAGACTACTGTGGCTATAATCGAGATTGTAGTTGTATCTGGCTATGTGCCTTAATTTGTTTAGGATGAGAATTTACCTCCAAATTCTGATTATAATTCTACTGTTGGTTATTATTGTAACTCCCTTGTCTATAACTCTCTTGATTTGAAGAATTTTCATATCTTTATGTGGAAGCATTTTGATTCCCCCAACGTTGTTGAGTTCGATTGTTGTATGAGTTACCATAAGAATTCCCTCGAATGTTGTTGACATAGAAAGCATTTTTCACGTGTTGTGGGCAGTCCTCATAACTATGGTTGTCGTCGCAAATTTCACAAGAAAATGTTGGCGCATCCATTTGTTGAGCCACTTGAATAGGAGCAATGTCACTTGTCTCCTTCATATTATTTATGATATTGGCTAACGAAGATACCTACGTACTAAAAGTAGAAATAGCATCTAATTCAAGAACACTAGGGTTAGTCTTTATCTAAGCAGAACGATATATTGGATATTGATAATCGTTCTGTGCAATCCTCTCTAGAATTCTTACAGCTTCATTGTAAGTACTATCTAACAAGGGACCATTAGTAGATGCGTCGACAAGATTCAAACCATTGTAAAATATTTCAATATGGGTCTCTTGCTGGTTCCATGCATTGGGCAATGTCTAAGCAATGTTTTGTAACACTCCCACGTTGTATGTAAGTTCTCATCATCCAACTGATGATAGGTTGTGATATCATTACACAACTTTGCATTCATTGTCGATGGATTAAAATGCAAAACAAACTGCATTGCTAACGTATTCCAAGATGTAATGGATCCAGCTGGCAATCCCAAGAACCATGTTCTTGCTTTACCTTGCAACAAATAAGGAAATAATTGCATTTTCAAAGCATCATCAGGGACACCTTGTTGACTAAAAGATGCACAAATCAAAAGAAATGATTTTAAATGTTCTCTAGCTTCTTCATGAGGCAAACCAGAATATTGCTCTTTTGAATTAAGCATTTGAAACATCATCTATTTTAGCTCAAAATTTCCAATTTGGATAGCTGGTCTCACAACCCCTAGTTGTAAATCATCAAGGATAGGAACAACAAAATCTCTGATTGTTCTATTTGGCACTTGTTCTTCTTGTGGAGGCAGTATTGGTAAATTGTTTATTCGTGGTGGCGGTATTGAAGGACTTCATCTTGTGGCAGCAGTGGTGGTAGATTATTATTGTTGTTGTTACCAACCATCTTCTATTGTTCTTGCTTCCTCCTTCTGAGTGTTCTCTCAAGTTTTGGGTCAAAGTTTGCAATATCCTTAGAATTTCTTCTTGTGGTCATGTAACTTCTAAAATACAAGAAAATCAACAAAAGAAAGTTAAACAGATTAGCAAAAATAAAAAGTTAAGTAAGAAATAATCGCTACTACAATAGTAAACATTAAACAAATGACAATTCCCTAGCAATGGCACTAAAACTTGATTGAGTATGTAACGTCACAGTAATGTGCAAGCGGACACACGTCGAAGCAAGTATAGTTGATAGAACAATTCTATCAGATATCAATCCCACGGGGAAAGGGTTCTTGATGTCTATATGTCGAAGCAATTAAATCTAAAATTTGAGATAATGTGAGTAAAGATGTCGGTGCAATTAAGTCAGATCTGCATACTAAAACTGTTAATAATGTCAATGCAATCAATGTTAATTGTCAAAGCAACTAAAAGTAAATCAAAGTATGTTGAAGTGTTGAGTATTTAAATGCAAAAAAGTAAAGTGTGATCAAGTGTAAAGGTTTGGAATGGATACTGATTTCGCTAAGTAGCAACGCTAAATGCGTCGACAAGGTATTGTATAGACGAATTTTTGTCACAGTAATAAGGCTCCAATGAAATCTTACCAATAACAGTTCTCCATTTAATAAAGACTCAAATACCCACAATGATCCCACCTCTCGGTGTGAGCAACGTTGTGCACTCAAGAACAAGTGATAGAATTTCTTCCAATCTCAAGCAACTCTCGCTTAGTCATCGCATCTCTCGATGTCGATAGACTGTACTTTCACTCTCATGTTTAATGCAATTGAATTCAAGAATAAACAGATAAGAAAGATTAAGTAAGATTTAAAGTAATCTAACACTGAAAGATATTCTCATATTAATTCAATTGTCAAGAGTAATTCATCAACATAAAGAGAGGAGTTAACAAATACATCAAAGCTTACTATCTCTAGACCACTAAGACTACTCCCTAACCACTCCTCTTGCATTGTATTGAGCACCTCTCATTAGAAGTGGTTGCTTCTTCACTCAATCAGCTCACCATCTTCTAGCTTAAATCTCAAAAACACAAACTTGATATTTTTCTTCATCTTTTCTCCTCTATTTATAGGCTCAAGAAATTGAAAATTTCCTTCATTCTCAGATCCAGATCCAGCTTTTTTTTGCAGTTGTCAAAGTTAGTTACAGTACAACTGTGCATTCATGCAGATTTAATGTTTTCTTTAGAGATCTGCATGTTGTCACTACATTGCTGGCCGCGATCTGAAATCGTTAATTGTGGCGACAACTTGTGAGTTTTCTACGCTAGTTCTTCTAGGTGTGATTTCAACTTGAATTCACTCATTTGAAGTTTAGGTTCTATGTAGTGACATCTCTAGTCGTAATTCCAAGCTAATTTTGTGGTTGCATTCTTCTTCCAACATTGATCTTTTGAGCAGAGTTCCTATGCTGACAATTCTATGGCGCAATATATCGGCTGTTTGTGGCGATATTAGTACAAAAAGAGATAAAAATAACAAGAATTTAAATTAAACTACAATGAGTTAGAAAATATAAAAACTAAGTATGAAATGCTTATAATGCATGCTAAATAAGATACAAAAGATACAATTAAAACATCAATTTAGGGAAAAAATATATGTCATTTGTAATGCTATCAATTTTATATTTTTTATATGTGCTTGAGCTTGTAGAAATACAAGTGATTGGTTAGGAGCATGTATTATAGGTTTATTGTGTTTATTGATAAATTGGGCTTGATGATAAGGAAAATTTTTAAATTTTTTAGCATGAAACTCTTAAGTTCTATAAGTTATATTAAAGTATAGATATAAAGGGATTATTAATACCAAGTGATGTGCAAGATATAAGGAAATAAGCATGCTAGTATATATGATAGATGAAAATTTTGAAATTATGAGATGAAAATGATATTTATTCATATTAAGTTGTTCAGGGATGACCTAAGGCATTGTTTGACATAACTAAAGCTAAAAAGCCAAGCCCTATTTTGAATTATCAATTAGTACCCATTTTTTAGCCTTATGACACCTTCTTAATGAGTCACACTATAAACCTTCTAAGCCTCAAATAATGATTTGTGTATATCCTTCTCTTTAGTCTTGTTTGCATGGAAATAGACGTATGGCCATTAGCATTGTGGGTAAGTAGACACATTAAGGTGGAGGTTAACACAATAAAAATAGGAAACTCAATATAATGTATGAACTTTAGTCTAGCCAAAAAAAGAGAAATAACGAAAAATCAAAAAGAAAAGAAAAATGAGTAGAAACAAGAGAATTATGAGTAAGAAAACATATAGTGACGAAATTATAAGGTCACCAAAAGATGAAAAAGAAAGAAATCTTACTCAAAGAACCAAAAGAAAATACTCATAGGCTAGCTAAAGGGAGTATGTTATAGTGAGAATCCTAAAATGGAGAGAAAAGGATGGTAAGAGAAGGAGAAATAAGAGGGTGAGATGGAGTGGGACATAAAAGGGAAGAATAGGGAACAATATAATGTGTCAAACTATTTTTGTGTTTATAACCTTTTGTGTTTGATTGTTTTTGGAATTCATACCTATCCTAAGCCTCAACACGTTACAAGCTGAAAAGCCCTATATGACTTAAACAACTTTATGTATGAATAAATATGGAAATTGCATGATTTCATTATGGTTGTCTGCATTGTACTAGGATAATTAAAATACTTATATTTGGCATTAATGTATATATATTTGTAAAACCTTAATATGTGTATTTCCTATAACCTACTAGACTTATATTGTTTCTAATAAAAAAAATAGTAAAGTTACTTAATTATCGTGTCAAAGTTATTGAGAAATATATGATGCCTAGACTACATGCTATGAGCCACTTTTTGCATAAGCTATAAACTCAAGCTCTTCATTTTTTTTTTTTTATTGCTTGAGGACAAGCAAAGACTTAAGTGTGGGGGAGTTTGATCTGTCGGTTTTGTACTTAGCAGATTGAACTATTTTTCACACTTGAAGAGCTTGAAATCAAGTATTTTTGTTATACTTTAATAGGATTTAGTTTAAAATTCTTATTTAAATAAATGGTGTAATCTAAGTGTTAAAATGATGATTTATTTGTCTTTAAGGCCAAATGAGGCCTAAAGGTTAGGTAACATACTTGGTAAGTGTGCAGAAGACCATAAGAAGCATGCTAAAAGGAAACTGATCACTTCGTCACAACATAGGTTAAGCTACATCGTAACCAAGGGACCAGAGTTAAGGATATTGACATCTGACTTCTTTGTCGCGACACACAGTAGCTGTGTCACGTAATGCCTGAAAGATGACACTTCACATGGACTGGTGCCCATGTCACAACACAGGACTTGGTATGTCGCGACATCGACCCCTAAACACAAATCTCACATTAAACAAAGGGCATTTTGGTCTTTACAATGCCACTTAAATACGAGGAACGATAGCTGACCTAGGGTTTAGGAAAAACAGCCATCAAAAGCTATAAATAGGAGCTTTAGCACTAAGGTCTTACACACCATTACTTAGCTTTTAATTTTTAGTTTAAATTTAATTGTTTTTCGATTTTGAAACGAGATTGTAGAAACTCACGTAAACGATCGAGGAATTTTTCCCGATAGATCACTTAATACAATTCAGTTCCTTTTTTCATTCAATTATTAATTTACATGTTTTCATATATTGTGTTATTGATGAATAAAGAAACCATGAGGAACTAATATCATTTTAGGGAATTAGGGAGTGGACGTATGAATAATTGATTGTTACTTTACAGAGGTTTTACCTTTCAGATCAGCTGTTTGGGAAAGGAAGAGCATCAAACAAACACTAGGCCTAACAACCCTAGAAAGTCATTTAGCTGGAATGAACCCAAAATTGGTATTGTCCATCCATGAACACTTTTTCCCAAAATCGGTTTAGATTATGACATCTAGTAATAAGTAATCTCTATCGACTTGCTATACCGACAAAAGATCGAGAGATCTATCTAGGGTAGTGACTAGTTGATTGGAGGAAAATCCCCAAAACTCGATGATTGAGGAATCATACGAAAATGACCTAATCTTCCCAAGACGTTTATAAGATTTCTACAACTCAAGCTTTTTCTCTTATTTGCTTATTTTATTTTTATGCTTTCACACAACTCTATTATTTTCTCTATTACTATAAACCCTAAAACTAGTACTAATTAATTTTATTCTTTGTAGGGATTCCATTTACTATTACCTTAAGCCTCTTTTGGGTACGATCCTCAGAATACTTCCAAGTGTTCTGTTGTAAAGACACTATATTTATAGTCTGACCCATATACTTGCAGAAGTCGAAATTTACGCTAAACGGGAGTACGTTCGGGGGTAGTCAGCATACTAGAACCAATTTATCTTGAAAGATCACTTACCATACTCATTAATTGGTCCATCCTCTCCTCTAACTTTACTACTGTTCTGCCAGTATTAGTGCAATCAGACTACTCTTATTTCACATCTGCCCTCATGGAATGCATCTCCTCTTCGATTCTATCTAACCTTTGACCATATACAGTATGGTCACCTTGAATCGCTCTTTCTAGTTGCCTTTACAATAATGGGGGTTGGTAACTGGATTTCTTGACTGTGTGTTATTATCGTTTCCACCTTGACTTCCTCCCCATCTGAAGTTGGGATGGTCTTTCCATCTGGGATTATAAGTATTCAAGTAGGGATTTCCACTTTGAATACTAACGTAATTAGCCTCCTCAAGGTTGGCAAGATAATGGTATAAAGGCTTGTCTTCCCCTTGTGATGACGGTGCCATTGTAGCATATTCGATTCACTTTTAGTCTTTCCAATAGCTGTTGCTACTTGTCATCCTCTTGGATCATTTTTACTGAAGCAGTCTTTTGCCCATAAGTGAACCTTTTAATAAGTCACTGGCAAGAGTTTATTGTCATATTCTCAATTAGCCCATAAACATCATTATAAGTTCTGTTCATTAGGGCTCCTCCTACTACACCATCTAAAGTTAAGTTGATTTGGCTGATGCATCCAACTCATTATACAATGTTTGAAGTTGCATCCACTCTAGCATACCATGATTAGGGCATTTTCATACTAGCTTTTTGAACCATTCCCATGTTTCATGGAATCCTTCGCCTTCAAATTGCCAGAATGTTAACAACTCTCTCCTAAGTTGGATTGCTTTCCCCATAGGGAAAAACTTCTGCAATAATTTCCCCACCAGTTCATCCCATGTTGTAATAGAACCTGGTGCCTGTACATCTAGCCAAGAAAAGGCATTATCAATTAGAGAGAAGAGAAATAGTCTTAAGACGTATGACATCATCAATAATACCATTAAACCGGAGAGTATCGTACAATTATAAAAATCGCTTCTAATGTAAACTGGGATCTTCAGCCATTGTCTCTTTAAATTGTAAATTATTATGTATCATTTGAATCATAACGGGTTTTATTTCAAAATTATTAACGATGATAGTAGGTCTAGTAATACTCCCTTAGGTTAGTTCTAAAGTAGGTAAAGAATACACCCTCAAAGTTCTTGGTGCTTCTGCTTTTGGTTCGTTTCTAAGGAGTTATGGAGGTATGCAAATGTTTTTGATGTTGATAGCGGGATCTTTAACAGGATCTGTTATTTCTTCTCTTTCCTTTGGTGGTGGGTTTTGCATCGATTGTTGGATTTTGTTATTTCGCCTAACCAATGCTTCAGGGCTAGGGATCGGATCTACCAAGTTTCCTTGGCTCTGAGTCATAAACCAAATTTGAATAAATAAAGAAAAATACGAAAGCAAACAAAATTAAATTAAATAAAGCAAATAAATAAAATTGTATCTATAACATAAAATTTTCATAATTATTTTATTATAAAAGAAAGAATAAAAATCTCTAGAGCGTTGCCTCCCCGACAACGGTGGTAACGACTTGACCACCTCTGATCATACTCCCATTTGGTATAGGTTTTAGCCTTCCGCAACTATACAATTCAGGCTGTGAATATAGTGTGTTTAAATGGAACACTTGATAATATTCCAAGAATCATACCCAAAGAAGGCGTGAGGCAATAGTGAATTACATCCCTGAAAAGAATAGAAGTAATTAGTAATCACTTTAGGGATTATAGTACGAAGTAAAATAGAAGGTTTGGTTGTGAAAAACATAAAAAGAAAATAAAATAAAAAGTAAAGAGTTGAGATGTAAAATCAATAAACAGCTCTGGGGATATTAGGTCGCTTTAGTATGAGTTCTTCAATTGTTGAGTTTTGGGGATTTTCATTCAATCAACTAGTCACTACCCCAATTGGATCTTACGATTTTCTGCCAGCATAAAAGGCCAACAGAGACTACTTATTGCTATATGTTACAATCTGAACCGATTTGGGGAAAAGGTTTTCACAGATGGGCAATACCAATTTTAGGTTCATTCCCACTTAAATGACATTCTAGGGTTGTCAAGCCTAGTGTTTGTTTGATGTTCTTCGTTTCCCAAACAGTTGATCTGAAATGAGAAATCCCTGTTAATAAAAAATTAAATAATCATACTTCCACTCCATAATTCCCCAAAATGGAATTAGTTTCTCATGGTTTTCTTAATCATAATCAAAACAATAATATATGAAAGCAAAAAATTGAATAGATAAAATGAAAAAGAAACTTTAATTGTATTAGCAATCTGTCAAGAAAAATTCCTCAAACGTTTATGTGAGTTCTACAATCTCGTTACTAAAATAAAAATACAAAGTAAAAACTGAAATCCAGTAAATGGTGTGTTTAAACCTAGTGCTAAAGGCCTTATTTATAGCCTTGGTCGACTGTCTTCATTAACCCTAGGTCAACTGTCGTCCTTCATGTTTAAGTGGCATTGTATAGACTGAAACGCTCATCACTCGGTGTAGATTTCGCGTCCAAGGGTCGATGTTATGACACACCAGGACCTGTGTCATGACGAAACCATCAGTCCCTGTATGAAGTGTCATTTTACAAGCGTTGTCACGACATAGTCCCTGTATATCGCGATAAAGAAGTCAGTCATTGAAATCTCTAAGTCTGGTCCCTTTGTTACAATGTAAAACATCCTATGTCATGATGAAGTGATCAAATTCATATTTATGCAACTTTTTATAGTCTCCTGCACACTCACGAAGTATATTAGCTAACCTTTAGGCCTCAATTGGCCTTAAAGACAATAAAACAACATTTTAGCACTTAGGTTACACAATTTATTCAAAAGAAAAATCTAAATTAAATCTTATGAAAATATAAAGAAAATACTTTATTTCAAACTCCTCAAGTGTAAAATTAGTTCAATCTACTAGGTATAAAACTAGCAGATCATGTTCCTCGTGTTTAAGTGGCATTGTAAAGACCGAAATGGCCTTCACTTGGTGTAAAAATCGCATCCAGGGGTCAATGTCACGACACATTAGGACTTATGTCACGACGAAGAGATCAATCCCCTCATTTGGTGTCATCGTGCAGGCGTTGTTGCAACATAGCTTATGTATGTCGTGACAAAGAAGTTAATCTCACGTTTCTTCAAGTCTGATCCCTTTGTTGCGACGTAGAGCAGCCTATGTCACTTCTCATTTATTTGACTTCTAAAGGTCTCCTGGAAACTCACAAAATACATTAGTTAACCTTTAAGCCTCAATTGCCTTAAAGAGAATAAAACAACCTTTTTGTACTTCTTTACACAATTTATTCAAATACGAAAACTAAGTTAAATTCTATAGAAATACAAGTCAAATGCTTAATTTCAAACTCCTCAAGTGTGAAAACTAGTTGAATCTACTAGGTATAAAACTGGCAGATCACTGATCCCTGTGGAGACGATATTGTACTTATCACTTTTATTACTTGTCACGACGTGTATAGTTGCACATTTGTATCACTTATTTACACGCAACAATGGCATATAGTAGGTTACGCCTTGAAAAGTCTATCTTTAACAAACCTTTTTGTTGTGATAAGTTGTAATAAGTTTGATTTATTCTTAAATTCTTATCTTTGTTTCATTAGAATTAAGAAACTTAATAAATAAAAAGAAATGTGTTTGAAAAAGGAGTTCAAACCTACTGTTTCCAAATTTTGCTAAGTGTTTTTGTGCAATAATACTCGAGACACGGACTTGGTAATTCGGGTCGGGTTGAGAGTGTTACAAAGATTCTACTTTCTCTCTCTATAAATATATGACATCGATAGAGCTATTCACAATAACTTTGGGAGATTGTCACTTTGCCGAAAAATAAATATACTATTCTCAACTATTAAATATATTTTTCTGGACTAACAATTTTACTTGTTTCTATTAAAGAAGAGAGAACTTTCATTTTCACCCAAAAAAGAAAAGAAAACTTTTTTCTAGTTTTGTGTTTTAATTCAATTGGTTCGAGCCTACACTCGAAGCAGATCATGGTATGAGAATAATAGTGAAGATCGTTTGGTCGAAAGTAGAAAAATATTAAGGTTTATTGCTATAAATATCACAAAGTAGGTCGATTTTCAAAATTTTAATTTTTCGTTGTGCAAGAAAATCGTTTTTCAATCAAGTTTTTTTCCAATAGAATCTGGGAAAGTATGTCATTTGAAGAAATCCCTTTATGGATTGAAGCAAAACTCTCGTGCCTAGCTCAAAAAGTTGAGTAAGGCAATTCAATAGTTTGGACTACAAAAAAGCTGTTGCGGTCATTTAGCGCTATGATCTGAGGTTGGTGTTATTATTATTGTAGTATATGTTGATGATATCGTTATTACAAGAAATGATGATGTAGGTATCACTTCTCTCAAGTCTTTCTTGCATAATGGATTTCATACAAAAGAGTTGGATCAGTTGAAGTACTTTTTAGGTGTAAAAGTAACAATAAGAAAAGAGGGAATTTTTTGTCTCAAACAAAGTATGTTATTGATCTACTTGTAGAAACTGGAAAATTGGCAACTGAACCTTGTAGTACTCAAATGGTTCCTAATGAGCATATTAGAAAAGAGAATGTTAAACCTTTTAATGATCCTAATAGATATAGGAGGGTAGTTGGGAAATTAAACTACCTCATTGTAACTTTTCTAGATACCGAGTTCATCGTGAAGATTGTTAACTAGTTTATGTTTGCACCCACAATCAAATATTGGTTACTACTAGAGAAAATCTTATGTTACTTAAAAGGAGATGTTGGGCATGTCATACTATACAACAACCATGGGCATACTCATTTCGAGTGTTTTGCGGATGCTGACTGGACTAGATCTAAGATAGATTGAAGATCTACTACTAAGTATTATGTTTTTGTTGGTGGAAACTTAATATCATAGTGGAGTAAGAAGTAGAATATTGTATCTCGATCTAGTGTAGAATCGAAATATAGAGCTACGATACAGTCCATGTGTGAAAAGAAGTAGAATATTGTATCTCGATCTAGTGTAGAATCGAAATATAGAGCTACGATACAGTCCATGTGTGAAATCATGTAGATATAACATTTGTTAATTGAAATTAGGTTAGAGAATTCATCACTAGTAAAGCTCTTGTGCGATAATCAAGCAGCTCTTCATATTGCCTCAAATCCGGTTTATCATGAAAGAACAAAATTTTGGATATGTCAATTTCCACATATTATGTGAAGGCAGCAGAACAACTTGTTGATCTATTTACTAAGGCACTTAATGGGAATCGGGTGGACTATCTATGTAGCAAGCTAGACATGATCAATATATATGCTCTAACTTAAGGGGGAGTGTTACAGATTCTTAGGGTTGAATTTAGGGTTATAATTTATTTTTATTTGGCTTACTATAATATTTGGTACCTAAATTTGACATTTTTTCCTAATTTGGTACCTATACTTTTTTTGACCCAATTTAGTACCTGAACATGACACTTTCCTAATTTGGTACCTAAAATTTTTTTGGACCAAATTTGGTACCTAAACGTGGCATTTTTCCTAATTTGGTACCTAAGCTTTTTTTTTTAGATTCAATTTGATACTTAAATTTTATAAAAATTACGCAAAACAATAACGATGTTGAATTATTATTTTTTGTTATGCTACAAAAATATTGTCAATTTTAGGGAAAATTCATGTTAAAAATAGGTATTGAGCTATACTTAACGAATTAATATTAAAAAAATATTAGGTACCAAATTAGGAAAAATAGTCAAGTTCAAATTGGACCTTAAAAAGTTTAAGAAATAACTTAAAAAAAAGTGTCAAGTTTAGGTACCAAATTAAAAAAAAATTCAAGTTTAAGAACCAAATTGGACCAAAAACAAATTTAAGTACCAAATTACGAAAAAATGTCAAGTCAAAGTATAAATGTTATATTAAACCTATTTATTTTTCTTTCCTTATTTAGACTACTTTAGAGAGATGAAATACAAGAAATTTTCCTCCATTCTAGTATATTTTTTTTCTTCATTTCCGATAAATGCGATAACAATAATATCAAGGTTAAGATCCAACAAAAGGAGGGAATTCCCTCGAGACCAACGAAGGCTTATTTTTGCTGAGAAACAACTTTGAGATGGTTGTACCCTTACAGACTATAACATCCAAATGGAGTCCACCCTGCACTCGGTACTTCATCTTATAGGTAGCATGCAAATCTTTGTCAAAACTCTCACAGGAAAGACCATTACCCTCGAGGTTGAGACTTTCGACACTATTGACATGTGGAAGCAAAGATCCAAGACAAGGGATCCCACAAGATCAGCAAAGGCTATTTTTGCTGGAAAGCATCTCGAATATCGCACCCTAACTAACAACAACATTCAGAAGGAATCTACCGTCTACCTAGTTCTTCGTCTTCGAGGTGGCATGCAAATATTTGTCAAGACCCTCACTAGAAAAACAATTACATTGGAAGTTGAGAGCTCAAATACTATTGATATTGTGAAAGACAATTCAGGACAAAGAAGGTATTCCCCCCCCCCCCCCCAAAAAAAAAAAAAAAAACAGAAAAGATTAATTTTTGCGGGAGAACAACTTGAGGATGGAAGGACTCTTACTGATTATAATATTAAAAAAGAGTCAACTCTTCATTTGGTTCTTCGCCTTCATGATGCAGGTACTTGTGACACCCTGACAGGAAAGACAGTCACATTGGAGGTTGATAGTTCAGACACCAATGACAACGTGAAGGTGATGATCCAAGACAGGGAAGGTATTCCCACGGATTAGCAAAGGCTCATCTTTTCTGGTAACCAACTTGAAGATGGGAGGACGTTGACCGACTATAATATCCAAAAGGAGTTGACCCTTCACTTGGTGTTGCACCTTCATGGTGGGATGCAGATCTTTGTGAAGACCTTAACAGGAAAGACAATCACTTTGGAAGTTGAAAGTTCAGATACATAGATAACGTGAAGGCAAAGATCCTGGATAAGGAAGGGATGCTACTGGAGGATGGTAGAACTCTTGCAGATTATACATTTAGAAGGAATCTACTCTTCATCTTGTCCTACGCCTTGGGGGTGGTGTTTAAGTAGGAATATTGGAGTTGTTTGTGTTTTGTTGGGCCATTAATGGCTTTAAAAATATTTGAGAACTCATTTGGATTGGAATTCTGCTTTATTGTTTGGTTGTCTTGTGGATTAAACTCTTTATGGGTTATGTTAGATTATAATGTATATCTATAAATGGGTTTGCTGCTGCCATCGGCATTCTGCAAGTTACTACCTCAATCTGTAAGTTCATTTTTTTTTTGGTGCATCATATGTTGTTGGTAGTACAAAAATCGGTGATGTCATATATATACTAATTTTCTAGCCATGCAATGGATGTTTTTGTTTGTATATTTTATAATTTTTTATTATTAAAATTACTGATGAAACAATATTAGAAAATTTTAAACAATTTTAAACATATACTTAAGCTTTTGAAAAAAAATATATTTCTAATACAATGTATCGAAACGTTTTTTTTTTTAAAACATCACGACTTATATTTTTAAAATTGAAAATGGAGTCGTCACCAATCTTTTAATTCGGTGTGATTTGATCACCTAAAATGTTTGAATTTATTTTAGAAAGAACAATTTGCTCTTCGAAATCCAAAAAATAGGGTTGTGGTTTTTTATACCCGAAATAAAATACATTTTTACTTTTTTTTGCTTGCTTTCTTGTTCTTACTCTCTGTTTTCTTGCAGGTAACACCGGAGTAGCAACATTAGGGGTCAATGCTGGTGATGGGAGGTTGCCTTTGCCATTTTGATGAAAGGAATTCCAAAGACCACGTGGTTGACGTGGCGATAAGGAGGGTAAGGTAGTGGCGGCAGATAGCTTAGGAAGAATTAAGGTTTCCAATTTTTTTTAGCATTTTGGGCTTGTTGGGCTTAGGTTTAGGTGGGTTTGTAATTTGGGTAATTGGGTATTTAGGTTGTAGATGATTGGGTTTTAATTTTTGTAAGTGGATTTTGAATTTAAAATAGACTTTTCTGTTTTATTTTGTTTGTTTTGTTGGTTTTTCTTTTCACGGGCCAGATAAAATTAGGCCTTTACAACTGCCCCTCTTTTCTCATTGTCGTGTAACGGGAATAGAGCAAAGACTCCAAGGAGGACCAATTTTATTTGGTCCTACTAAATATTTTCTTCTCTTCATAACCTATCTGCTCTTTGAAAAAGATTGGATGGGTAAAAGATTGGACGCTTCAATTCACCCCATGGTTGGGGTAAGAAATTGGTGTGTCTTTAATCTGCCCTCTGATTAGGGTAAAGATTGGATGCTTCAATTTGCCCCATGATCAAGGTAAAAGATTGGATGATAGCCTCAATCTGCCTCTCTTGATTAAGGGTAAAAGATTAGGTTGTGGCTTCAATCTGCCCCTCTTGATTAGGGGTAAAAGATTGGATGGTCTTCAATCTGCCCCTCTTGACTAGGGGTAAAATATTTGGATGGTGGCTTCAATTTGCCCCTCTTGATTAGGGGTAAAAGATTGGGTTGTGGCTTCAATTTGCCTTTCTAGATTAGGTGTAAAAGATTGGATGGCTTCAATTTGCCGCTCTTGACTTAAGGTAAAAAATTAGACGGTGATGTAACTTCACTCCATTCCATTGCAACTTCCAGGAGATTAAGATCCATTACTATATATTTAATCCGATTCACTGCAACTTCAAGAAGATAAGATTTGATGTCGAAGCTTCATCTTGCTCTACTGCAACTTCAGAGAGATAAAGATTTGCATCTGTAGATCTGACCTATTGTAACTTCAGAAGTATAGGATTTGAGGTAGTAACTTCCCTCTTCTCCACTGCAACTTCAGGGAGATTGAGGTTCTTTACTTGTTTTACTCAGCCCTTTTGCAACTTTAAGGGTATAGGAGTTGGTCTTGTAGCTTCATCCATCTCTACTGCAACTTCAGAGAGGTAAAAACTTGCTACTATGGCTTTAATCCAATCACTGTAACTTCAGGGATATAGGATTTGTTGTTTCGTTGATTCATCGTGCCATTTTCTGGGGAATGAAACCTATAGAATATGGTTCTTTGGCATTTTACCATGCACTTAGGATGTTATGATTGAAATGAGTCAAATGCTCCTAACTAGATGGGCATGAATACTCCTAATTTGATAGGTATGAATGATGAATGCAAAAATGTCATCTTTGAGAATGATTTTGTTTTTTTAGTCCTTAGGTCAACTTGTTTGTCGCTCGTCTAAGTCCTATCACCGATGTGTTACCATGTTCTCCTTTTAGGTTTGGTATGCAAATCAATAGGTACTCATAGTCTGAACTACTTGCTCTGAGGAAACTTCTAACCTTCAGGCATGGTTTTGTCCAACTAATGGTCTTGTTTCAAGTCTCTATACTAGTTAGGAATTTCCAGAGCGATAGGAAGAAATCTTTTCACTCTTTATATCGTCATTAGTCCACTAACTGGTATTTCAATGCAAAAAATTCTTTGGATAGGGTTATGAAAATGGATAAGATCGAAGTTATTTGAGACAAGGTTAGAGTGAGAAAATGTCAAACATTGGTTAAAAATAGCAAACGTTAACCAATGGCCAAATATTGTAAAAAAAATTAGTAAAAAATGATGAATGCTGGTAAAAAATAGCAAACATTTATCAAGAGTTGCAAAACACCATAAATGAAATTAGGTGCCCCAGATATCAAAATATGAGCTTCTCTGAGCAAACTTGTTAACGGTCATTTTGAGCTCGATATGTTCCCATGAAACTTGTAGTACTTTGTCGATGCACAAGATGCAAAGTTCCTCCACATTGTTACTTTTGAAAAAGAAAACCATTTTTAATCAAAATTTGAGCCGCCCTTTCGGGTTTTCAACTCAAATCTCTTTAGGTTTTGAGATGCATTTTACGAGTTTTCATCTTGACCTCTCCTTTTTCTTTCTTCTTTTTTCCTTTTTTCTTTTTTCTTTTTATTTTTTTCTTTTCTTTTTTTTTCCTTTCTCTTTTTTTTTTGGTGAAATAATTCATCAAATCTGAGTTCACGTAGTTGAGGCAGATCTTTGCTATCCATCTTGGTCAGAGTCAGATCTCCTTCGAAAAAGGTTTTCTTTACCTCATATGGTCATTTCTAATTTGGCATCCATTTCCTTCGAAAATCCTTTTTGTACAAGGAAGATATTTTCAAAACTAGATCTCGCTCATGGAGTTCTCAAGGACAAACCCTTTTTGTCATGGGCCCGTATCATTCGCTTTTGGTGCATTAAACCATAACTTTCAGCCTCCTTTCTCGATCAATGTTTAACTAATCAAATTTGGATTGGCTTCTTCTGCTTTATCCAAATTCGCTTCTACCAAAATTCAAATGGAAGGAATCTTGACCTAAAAAGGGCAAAATTGCCTCTATTTAGTAATTAATGAAAAAGGTGTTACCCCGGTGTAGGTCCTAATGGATGTTCAAATAAGCGTAGAGAGCAAATGCTGACTTCTCATGGCAAGCCTTTGTAGGTCTGTTCTACTTTTCAATCAATCTTTTGAAGTTCTTATCGGTTGCCTCCATTACCCTATTCACTTTTTGGTGATATGGTGCTGAGTCGTGGTACTTGAACTTGATTTGGCTGCAAATTTCTGCCATCATGTTGTTGTTCAAATTCAAGTCGTTGTTAGGTATGATTCTTTCTAGCATTCCATATCAACATATAATATCTTTTTTTCAAGGATTTTCTTAACCGCCAATCGCAATATGAAGTAGCTTCTACCCATTTGGTGAAGTAGTGAATCGATGCCCATTGAAAACTTTTGGCGAATTTGGCTCAATGACGTCCATGCCCCAAATAGAAAGAAGCCATGACGTGAAGAGGTGAAGGAGATACATAGATCTTCAAGATACCCTTTGCAGGTTTTCATCTTGACCCTTTTTTCTTCTTTTTTTTCTTTGGTTTTCAAGATGCCCTTTGAGGGTTTTCATCTTGACTCCCTTTTTTTTCTTTTTCTTTCTTTTTCCTTTTTCCTTTTTTCGGGTGAAATTCTTCCTTATCGAATCCAAGTTCACGGGATTTGGTAGGTCTTTGCCTTTCATCTCGGTCAAAATCAAAGCTCCTCTAGAAAAGGTTTTCTTCACCTCATAGGGCTCTTTCTAATTTGGCAATTATTTTCCTTGGAAATCCTTTCGTAGGCAAGATCCTTCTCAAAACCAGAGCTCTTTTATAGAATTCTCTAAAGTGGATCCTTCTTTGTCATAAGCCCTTGTCATTCATTTTTGGTACATCTGATCATGATGGATGGCTTTTAGCATCTTTTCTTCAATCAAGTTTAGTTGACTGTCTCTGGATTGGATCCATTATGCTTCATCAATTTTAACAAAATTTGGAGGGAAGGAAACTCAACTCTAATGGGTAAGACTACTTTAATTCCATAAACTAGTGATAAAGATGTTACCCCGATGGATGTTCTGACAGAGGTTCGATAAACATCGAGGGCAAATGGTGAAGTTGGTTTTCCAAAGGATCTACTTAATGTTCTCATTGGCAAAATTGTCCCAATGACATTCGTTCTCCACATAGAAAAAGGTCGTGATGTGAAGTGGTGAAGAAGATAAATAGATTTTCAAGATGCCCTTTGCGAGTTTTCATCTTGACTTTTTTTTTCCTTTTTTCTTTGGGTTTCAAGATCCCCTTTGCGGTTTTTCATCTCGACCCTTTTTCTTTTTTTTTCTTCTTTTTTTAACCTCCTTTTTGATAACATGTTAGGCCTCATTCTTAGAGGTTTTTGTTTGAACTAGATTACATTCCTCTTTTATGGGAGTTTGTATGTCATGACACTAGTTCCTTAAACCCGGCATGCTTTAATACGACCATGCATAGACCTTGGGATTCTCGAAGTAGCTTGCCTTGTTTTCGCAAAGATACATGCCTCAATTCTTACTTAAAATCACAACTCTTCGAGGTGATATTCGTTTCTTGTCTTGCTCAACCATCCGTAGCAGATCGGGAGACAAGTTACATTCTTGATCATTTTCAAAATCTTGAGGTTTTTCTAGACACATATCATTCTCAAAAGGGGCTCTGAGTCAACAACAGTGTCGCTCGTATCCTTGATATCAAGGGACCCGGCATATGGATAAGAGAAACTCAAAAAAAAAATGAATTTAAGAATGATTAACCGTATGGTATGAGTACGACTTAAAAAGAATAGCAAAATGTTTGCCAAATGAGACACAAAAATGCATCGTTTTCATTGAAATAAAATACAGTGGTCATGTGCGCTTTACAAAAGGATCCCTATTACTCTCGGACTTAGAGTGATAAGTGTATTCTGAATATTTCTCTGAAAAAGTCCTAAAAACTACAGGAAGCTCCTCCACAGTCTAGTTGTCCAAAACACTTCCGAGGGCATAGGGACAAACTCTCGATGGGTTCCACTCTCTGTTCTTTTCTTCAGATATGGCTTTCGCTCAAAATATTTTTTTTACATTCCCCTATTATCTTGATTTATCTTGTTTTCTCTCAGTTTTCATTCAAATATGAGGATTTTTTTAATGCATGAAGTGCAATGCTAATGAATGATAAAATGCATGCAAAAAGGTTCTTGGTTCAATTCCATTAGAACAACTTTACTAGAAAACAAATTTCTTTTCATAAAGCATATACATATATAGTCGTGCCTTAATGCTCAAAGCCTTAGTCTTCTTAAGAAGTCAAACTAATTTTTGTCCCGATTCGACTCCGATTTCAAGCTCAAAACGTTGGCTTGAATGGCTAAGGCTCGTAAGTGGTTAGCCGCTTCTCATACTTGGGTTAAAGCCTCGCTCATGGCCACTATCTCTGACCTGCCCCTGAGAGCGTTGGAGTTGTTTCAATAGTTTCTTCGAGAAGCTCAACTCGTAATACATAACTTCTAAGTGAGGCCTTAGTTCTTCTACCTTTTAACTTCTCATTCTTGACCTAACTTACCTTTCAGCTCAGTAGCAAATCCAAGACCGCATCATTTATATGCCTTAATGCCTTAGGGAAAATGATTAACTCATGAAAGCTTAAGGTGAAGACATCGAATTTTTACTTGCGTCAAGGTGTACCAAAATTAAGTCTCACAGACTCTTCCAAGTGATGTACTTATTATCCCTTTCTACCTTAATCTAGTCAGCAATATCTCGATCATATTCCTCAGCCTCTTTAAGAAAGTTGAGACTTTGGTGGCTCTTGAGTAGGCTTCATCGACTTGAATCCTCGAGCGATGGAGTAAAGTCGTGTACTCTTCTACCGTGGGCACATTTTCCCAAAAGCAAAGTAACTACAAGCTGATTCCCAATACTGCATTAGGGCTCGAGAGAGATTCATATCCATTTTAGCCTTGAGTAGGTAAAACAGATCACCATATTTGCAGTAGAACATCTACCTCATTTTGTCATCCATATTTCTTTCAACTCTTGCAAGCCATTATAGGTTACTTTTATCCGGTTGTAATCTCAAAGCTGTAATATGTGCTTGATAAGCAATCACCTTTTCGCATTGTTTTTCCTTTGACCACATACGTACAACCACGTTATTTTCTACCTTATTAAGGAACCCATTTTCTTATGACCAATTCTCTATTTAGTAATTGAACACGAATCAACACCTTTTTAAAATGAAAATGTTATGCAAACATATTCAAAAGAAACAAGTCAGTATGATCAATAACAGAAATAAAACTTGAAAACAATTTGCAATTAAAAGCAAAGAACAAGAATATAATCGTATCTCCTACACCTCATTTGGGCAACCACTAATGGTTCGACATAGTTCTACTTAAGGTTTGCTCTTAGGGCTCGTTACATGCGGTTGGGTCCTAAAGTAAGGGTACCCGAACTAGCGGATTCCTCAATCCTCACCCATTATAAGGTCATATCAACGAGTTCAGTTCAGGGGGATACATTCTCTATATGTTTGCATGGAAGTGAAAACTTCACGAAAACATAGGTACGAATATAATCCCGAAAGCGATTCACTATCCTACACGGAGGTGAAGACCTCATAAAGGAGTAATTTATCACTCTCACTTAAAAGGTGAAGTGACTGATCAATGCAATGCATGAAACCCTTACTTTCGACTCAAAAATAAATCAATAGGCAAATTAATTTAAAGAAAAAATGCGAGCACAAAAATGCAAGAAAGGATCGCAAATTAAATTTAAATCGAATTCTCAATTTTCAATCAAACAGATGAAAAATAATCAACTCACAGCTTGACTCTGTTATTTGCCCCCAGTGGAGTCGCCAAGCTATCGAAATGTTTTTTTTTTTAAAACGTCCCGACTTATATTTTTAAAATTGAAAATGGAGTCGCCACCAATCTTTTCATTCGGTGTGATTGGATCACCTAAAACGTTTGAATTTATTTTAGAAAGAACAATTTGGTCTTCAAAATCTAAAAAATAGGTTCGGGAGTCGGTTACATGTAAGGAAGGGTTAACATCCTCACATGCCCAAAATTGGTACCTAGTCGATTATTTGTGGTCTTGGTTATTGAAAATTTGAAAACTCGAGGAAAATTTGAAGCACGACCCTTGAATTAATAAACAGAAACAATTTGATGATTTTTTTGAAAAATTGGAGTCTCACGAAAAAAAGGTCTTTTATTCCGAGTTTGTTAAGAAAAATCATATCCCGTAAGTTAAGGCACGATATTTCAAGCCCTCAAAAAAATAAAAACCATTTATCGACCGATTAAGAAAATTTTAAGATATAGTCGAACATAAAATTTTTTAAAAATAAAAATATTATGTTGGGAGTTATTTGAAAATTAAATTTCACAAATAAACAATCTTTTTCTCGAGAAAATTGAAAATCAAGTCATACGCCAGGAACATGACCATTTGAAAATTAAATTTCACAAATAAACAATCTTTTTCTCGAGAAAATTGAAAATCAGGTCATACGCCATAAGTTAGGAACATGACCTTTTGGAACTCAAGAATGAAGAACATTTTTAGATTTACTACAAAAGGTATGTGTTTTTTTATTTTTAAAATGTGATGTTCAGTCACAAAAATTTGCAAACAAAATCACATCTTGTGAGTTGGGACACGATTTCATCAAATTCCTTGAGTAACGAATATTTTCTTATTTTTAAATCATTTACTTTAAAGGGAAAGATTAATTTAAAAATAGGGTAAAAAGAAAGGGCCAATTTTGAAACAAAATAAAGTTTAAGGGGTTAATTATAGAAGAAATAAAAATAAAGGATTAAATTAAAACAAAAGTGAAAGTTTTAGGGAAAAAATGTAAAAATAAGGAAAAACAAGGTTAAAATCAAAATTTTGGAAAGTTTAGGGGTTAAAATCTATTTTTAGAAAGTTTAAGGATCAAAATATAATTTTTAGAAAGTTTATAGGCTAAAATGCAATTTTTAGAAAGTTTGGGGATCAAATTTGAATTTTTGGAAAGTTTGGGGGCTAAAACATAATTTTAAAATAAAACAAAGGTTTTGTAGGCAATAAACCCAAAAATTTTGACACGTGGCACCTTTCTATGCTTCCCAAAATCAATGGACTAAATTAAAAACATTTAAAATTATTGGTTGAATTTAAAATAAATTAAAAATAGCAAAAAGGACTAAATTGAAACAAACAAAAATGCAGAAGGACCAAAGGTATAAATAGCCCAAAAGCTAAAAACATGCGGATCCTCTTGGTTACAAGCAGGTTAAATTCGGGGTCATCCTTAAACAACGTCATTTTGAGGCCATGGTGACAAGGCCAAAACGACGTTGTATTATGCTGCTATATAAATCAAATTTTAAACCCAAAAAATCATTTTCCTAACCCATTCTAAAAAAAACTTTAAAAATTTGTTTTCTTCTCTCCAAGTGCTCCCTGTTCGGTCATCATGGCCGCTGTGCCGTCCACCACCGCCACCGGTCGTCGATGACGATGACCATCGTCCCCGGTGGTCAAGAAATTCCAAAAAAGAAATTTGTGATCCATTTTTCAGACCCAACACAGATCTAGGGTCAAAACTCCTTAAATCGAAATCAAATCCCCAAAAAAAAGCCCGAAACTTGTTCGGTTCTTTAAGGCTTTCGAAAGGGGCAACCATTTTTGTTTTTTCGAAGCCTCCACATAACCACTAGTTAGTTTGAAGCGGTTCTCAAAAGGCCACCATGACAGCGGTTGTGTCCGAACGACAACTAGGTAACCTCCTTCCCATTTCTCTCTTTATTTTATATTTTTATCTGATATATTTCGAAACAAAAGAAGAAATATAAAATACAAAATGAAAATATATGTTCAGCAATTTGAAGTATACCTCAAGAATTTCAATTCTTTTTCTTGTATTTCTAATATTGGGGTGTTCGTGTATCGGTGTTTCGAAACAAAAAGAAAGTGAATAAAAATTCTATATTTGAAGCCTTTTTGTTGTTTTTTTTCTGTTGATTGTCTATAAAAATTACAATGGGGTTGTGGTTTTTTATAACCAAAATAAAATACATTTTTCCTATTTTTTTTGCTTGCTTTCTTGTTCTTGCTCTTTGTTTTCTTGCAAGTAACACCAAAGTAGAAACGTTCGGGGTCAATGCCAGTGATGGGAGGTGTACCTTTGCCATTTCGGTGAAAGGAATTCGAAAGGCCATGAGGCTGATGTGGTGTCGATGTGGTGATGAGGAGGGCAAGGCAGTGGTAATAGATAACATAGGAAGAATTAGGGTTTCCAATTTTTTAGCATTTTTGGCTTATTAGGCTTAGGTGTAGGTGGGTCTGTAATTTGGGTAATTGGGTATTTGGGTTGTAGATGGTAATTGGGTATTTGGGTTGTAGATGATTGGGTTTTAATTTTTGTAAGTGGATTTTGAATTTAAAATGGACTTTTTTGTTTTATTTTGTTTGTTTTGTTGATTTTTCTTTTCACGGGCCAGATAAAATTAGACCTCTACACAATGAATATAATTTAATTTGAAATAAATTTTTAAATCATTTTAAATTTTAAAATATTTTATTTTTTATTTTAATTTTAGAGAGAGTTAATATATCATTTGGTATTTGAGTGACACTTTTTTTCTAATTTCGTACTTGCATAGTTTTTTGTTCCAATCTTATACCTATGTTTGATAAAAATTATATATTTTTGTACCCAAAGATAACGATGTTAACTTTTTTGTGTTTAATTTGATTTTTATGGTTAAGTTGATGAAAGTTAATTTCTAATATTATTATGTTTGATTTTCAAGATTTTGTTAATAGAATAAACTTAGTACTAATTATGAATTTGTTTACTTTTGCGGTTAATTTGTTAAATACAATCGGGTGAATGTGATTTAATTCGAGTCTTAAGGTAAATTTGATGAAAATTAATTGCTAATTTTATTAGCTAATTATGAATTTTCATCAAATCAACTCTAAAACTTGAATTGAACACTAAAAAGTTAACAATGTTAACTTCAATACTAAAAATTTACAACTTTTGTCAAAAACATGTACCACATTAGATAAAAAAAAATAGCATGGATATCACATTAAAAAAAAAAGCCAAACTTATATGTCAATTTATGTAGCAAACCTTTTAGAGATAATTTATATCTAATAGAGCCAAAAGAGATTGCATCTATTTGCTATATATTTGAAAACTTTCTAATATTTATTTTATTAATTTTAAGCTCCGTTTGTTTGACTGAAATTGGTTTTCGGAAAATAATTTCTAGAAAATGAATTATTTTTTTGGAAAAGTTAATATTTTCTGGTGTTTAGATAAATCTGTGAAAAATATTTTTTCTTGTTTGACAGATTTCCTGAAAATATTTCAAGAAAACTGTTTTAAATGTAATAAACATAAATTTGAGAATTTATTATTTTTTATTATTTAATTGAGTTTATTTTATATCTATTAAATTTATATTTTACATTGTTTTATAGAATATTGCAACAATTTATTTATAAATAAATACATCAAATTAAATATATTAATAATCATAAATTAAAAACAACCAAAATGAATAGATAATTCCTAATTTTGTTATAAAAAAAACAAAGATTGAATAATAATAATAAATTAGCTTCCAAACCACAGTTAATATTACAAATTAGTAGTAGACCACATGATAACTATAAAATTGTCCAAGTGCATAACTAGTATTACACCACATGATAACTATAATATTGTCCAAGTGCGTAACTAATATTACAAATTAGTAGTACACCACATGATAACTACAAATTAATAATATTATCCAAGTACATAATTAGTTGTACACCACATGATAACTATAATATTGTCCAAGTGCATAACTAGTATTACACCATATAATTAGTACTACACCACATTTAAACATATATATCTTCAACCTTGAGAAAATTTTTGAAGCCAAATTTTTCTGTGCTTCGTACTTTTGAATAAGAAAGCTTTAACCTCGGATTCACGACTCACAAGATAATCAAACACACTACAAAGGAAGTCGTCATCAAATCCTTCCACCTACATCGACATTACTTCTTCGTAAAGATGTGTCTTATCCGCAGTAAATTGTTCCAATGCAATTGCAATCTTGCCAAGTTGTTCACCCACAAATTTAATTTGTTCATCAACGATACTTTCATGAACATTTTTTCTTTTACGTTTAGATGTGCCAGATGAAGAGACATTTGTTCTTTCCTGAACCTATCCATTGTCGCAATCTACAGACACTGAATTTTGGCTACCATCATTCAAGTCTACGTCAACCAATGTTCTAGAAAAACTCTCTGTTACCATATCTTTTCCAACAACCAAAGTCATTTCATCATAATGATTAATGCTTTTGCTCAAAAATTGCTCATACTTCTTGTGTACCTGTTGGATATTATACACAATTAGAATAACAAGTAAAGAATATAATGCTGAAATATATTTAACATATATATAAATATATTATCATCATTGTCGCATCATGTGTCGAACTATCACATGTGATCATTTTCATGTTATCATGCCATCCAAAACCACTTTCTGCCCGAATTGTGCATATGATTTACCATTGATTTTTTATAGTTCTCAAATGATTTTCCATATACTTAGAATCACATTGAACTTGGATCTTTTAAGAAATAGTTGCAGCAACTCAATTAATAGAAATGGCTTTGAAAGTGTTAGAAGGCTTATTTCCTTTCCAGGCTCCTCTGTTAGAATTTCAAGAAAAAGATGTTTCATCGGTTTTGTCCACTTGAATTGCTTGGTTGTCTCTTCTCTATTGCCCTTACCTATTCTACATTAATAATTATCATTTTCAATCATTTCAATATCCAACAAGCTTGAAACATAATAAATTCAATATCCAACTACTTTAAAACATAATAATTTCAAAATCCAAAACAAAATAATTTCAATATCAATATCCAACCAACATTAAAAAAATAAAAATTTTAATACTAAAACATACATAATATAGAAACAATATCCCTAAGCCCTAAACCTACCTAATATTTCTAGCCATATAATCAATCCATATAGCTTGTGCAATTTTCTCTCTCTTAGCAGACCATTCTCTTGCTTCTTCTCTTTCTTGTTGCTCCGTAAGAGTTGGTATTATCAATTAAGGCTCAAGCTTCTTATATAATCCTTGATTAAGTAAATCACTAGGATAAACACCCATTATATGATTATGAATGATACAAAACGCCAAAACTATATCTACTTGAGTTTGAAAATTACAAAATGGTTCATCATCTAACACACGAAACTGTTTCTTCAAAATCCCCAAAACACGTTCAATAGTGATTCGCAATGATGAATGACGAAGATTAAAGAGTTCCTTTGCTTTTTGGTCCCTGATCACTAAACTCTTTTAAATGATATCAGACACCATGATATGGGGTAATATACCATTTCGGATGTCATATCCAGCAGCAGCAAAATAATATTTACTTACAAGTTTACAAAACATAATTATTATTAATAAATTATGAGCTTACTTGAACTATTTGGTATTTAATGTTAATTCTTACCTTTCGAAATTCTTAATCCTCTTAGGCATGAAAGTGTATCACTTAAAATACGAGAATCATGTGCACTACCTTCCTAGCCAGCTAGAACATGGTAAAATTTCAAATCAAATGTAATGGTAGTCAATACATTTTGTGTTGTCCCCCCTTTACAGTTACGAAATCTTCCTTGATCGCTAAGTGAAACGGATGCATAAACATGAATTCCATCTCTAATACAATCTTTAAAATAAGGATAAAACCTTGGATTGTTTCTGATTTCGCTAGGAGTTGACTAATCTGGTAATCTAATAACTAGTTTACACAATTTCAAAATAGCTCTCAATACAACCCTAAAATAACGGTGAACTATCTTAATTGATCTATAATATCTAGATTCAATCACTTGAAACTTACATTATGACCAATTTATATGTAAAAATATAACTACTTGCTCCCTAATGTTCATGGATTTAGTTAATTGTAATAAATTGTTATGGCTAAGAATGTTACACAAATTAAAAAAGGCAACTGGTCTCATCCTTATCACATCAATACAATGCTAGTCACCTCTATATAAAATACTATTAATATAATTTTCACTTTCATAAACTCGATTCACATGAGGGTGAGAAGTGATTTCCTTCCTAGTTTTTAATTTTTTTAATCCAAAGAGCCCCAAAAGCTAAAACTAAAGCCACGACTCCAACAATTGCATAATGATCTTGATTACGATTCATCAACACAAAATAATACCATACAAATATTTGATCATTACAAAAAATAAAAATGAGAATTAAGCAACGAAACTAACAACTTAGGAACAACTCAAGCATAAAGCAAGCATGTCATCTAGTCATCTAAAACAACAGTTTATAACTCTTTTAAAGAAACAATACGAATTTATTATTTTATTAATTTAAAATAAAATCACTTTAGTGGTCTAGGAATACATATTATATATATATATATTACTAACCTCTTGCCTATGCCCATATGAGATATATATGAAATGTTTGCCAATGAGGTATTTCATGAATTTATTGATTTTTATAAGTGTTATCCGATGGTGATTCATTTTTTACTCCTTTTTGAGACTAGAAACTAGATTGTTTTCACAACCTATGCTTTTTTAGACTTCAATATGAGCCAAAGTACATATATTTATTTATAATATTGAATAACACCTGTAGAAAATTGTCACCTTGTACTGCAATACTTACATACATCCAAGGATTTTGATATGTTTATACACGCAATGCAGTTTAGATTATCGTTTACCCTGCTATATGGTACTTATTTTATGGTTTCTATCTAAATTTGATGCGATGATTATGTTCATGTATCTGTGATATGCTTTTGGATGTTTGAAAATGTAAATATCATCCAATCTTTTATTAATTCAAACAGTCAAATACCAGTCATAGAAGGTCTGAGAATTACTTCCAAGAAAAAAAGAAAGTGGTCCATTGAGTCTAAACAATCACTTTTAAAGGCAATTAAAGGCAAGAATAAGCAGATTCCTTTTAGGGATAATTTGAACTTTTGAGGTTTAATATTTGTTCTCATAAATTATCCTAATCATGCACATTTCTAAGTTCTTTTTGTTTTGACCTAATTGCTACTTATAGTCA